>OU343216.1:130034602-130070566 GCA_910596185.1 Chrysanthemum makinoi | reverse complement strand
CAAAACCATTTATCATCTATATCTTCTAGTATTATTTACTAGTGTGTATATATATATATATATATATATAAATTTCGATATAAATTTCAATATAAATTTATTCATTTTAATATAAATTTCAATACAAAATTTCAATATAAAATTCGAGTCATTATTCGTTTCGAGTTCCCAAGTCCGAGTCATGACTCTCGGCTTTTTCACCTCATATTGTTCAATAGATACTAAAGACCAAGATACGGCATTATGAGGCGATCGAGACTAAAGAAAGTCGATAACACACATAGTGCAAGGTTGACATATATATCATTAAGTCCAAAATAAACAATTTCACAACTCCAATTAATCCTCTAAACAATCTCATATCAATCTCGTCATATAAACAGACAACGAAACATACTCAACACTAAGGGTGAGCATATGACCCGAACGGACCGGACCGACCGAATGACCGACGGGACGGAGCCGGACCGACCACATTCGGTCGGCTCCGATCCGCTTTTGGGTTAATTGGTCTCGGTGGGACCAAAACCGACAATTTGGCCTTGTTGGACCCGGACCGACCGAAGGACCGACCGGACGGTCGGACCGAGACGGACCGGCGACATTCGATCAGGTCGGTCTAGGGTTTATCGCGAAATCGGTTTTCGGTCGGTCGGTCTTGGCGGTCGGTCGGTTTGGGCCTATGCACACCCTTACTCAACACCACTAAACACTTCCAATTGACTCTTTCAATTTCCCAAACATAACCAGTTAGCGGGTATCAAATCTAATGTTTGTTAATAACTAACAATTACCAAAACACCACAATTTATTTGTTATTCAATGAGAACATTAGTGAAATGTCGTCCGATTCCAAAATCTGATTCATACCAATGATTCAACGTTAACCAAATAATCTGCGCTAGTCCAATTTATTATCACGAAAACACTTACTGGTTTCACATATCCTTCTAACACTAACGGACATGAATTCATTATTAATAATTAAAACCGATTACCACTTGTTTGACAATTCTAAAGAATAAAACAACGGTTTACGAAAGGTTCGACTCAAAATTGTGACACGAGACTCTACACTCTTCGACATTATCAAACCATTGTAATCCATCATCTAGTTATGACCAAGGACACATAAACATGATAAGATGCAAAAACACGTGAACATGACACAACACACGATACCAACACACTAGTTTACATGTTTTATTAGTTTAAAACGCGTTTTAGACTCGTGTTCATCAAAACTTAATTATGAAACTCACGTTCACGAGACAAAAGTCTCGCTGTGACTCACGACTTAGTTATAATAGTACCATTTCCTTTATATTCTCATATCATTTCCACGACCACTACTAATGAGCAAGTTTTAAATCAAGTGGTGAGATTACGCAAGGAAATTGCGTAACCATGATACTTTGAGTATCGCATTATTGATAATTAATGTTGAATTATTGGTTATCACGTGCGTGTGTTCATTTGTTCACTTTAATCTTCCAAGTATATTCCAATAGATCCCACATATTTGTGTATATTCATACAAAGTTTTCTCTTTATTGCTTTGGGATATACCCAAGGCAACTACTTAATATAAGCTAAGTGTTATAGATTTAAGGTTTGGGACTCCACACTCTGTGAAAGGTATAGTGCGAGCGAAAACATGAGGACATGTTTTCTGTGCATGTATGAGCATGAGGACATGCTTATAGAGCGTGCATAAGCATATGGAAATGCTTATGGGGTATGCGTAAACATGAGGACATGCTTACTGTGTGTGAATAAGCATGTGAAATGATTATAGTGAACTACTAAGATAGGCAGACTTAAATCGTCTACTAACAGGGCACACGCTTAATAAAGTGTTCAATCAAACCGTTCATCAAATAAGCCATAAACATCTCATCAATCATCTTATCAATCAATTCGTCTAATGTGTTCTCAATCATCTATATCCTTAAACTAGTCATACATAGGAAGCTTGTTTCGGCAAGCAGGCGCGTGGCGGTCATAGGGCTAAGTTTTCGAAAAAGTGGTTATAGTCTAGGTTTTGAAAATATACCCAGTTCTCTATAACCTAAGCTCTGATACCAATCTGTAACACTCCGAAAATACGGTCTAGCGGAAGCATACGAGCCTTTGGGTGCCACAATATTGGGATCACAACATAAGGTACAAAGAATGGTTTTTATCTCATTTATTTAGAATAAGATTCATTAATTGAAAATATTAAATTTACATTAATGAAAGTAGTGCGGAAATAGGCCCAAAAGAGAATTAAAGTGGCCCCGTTTATTCATCAGAGTCGCCTATGACCATGCCCATTGGCGTCTTCCAATAGTGAGCTATATGCCCAAATATGAGAACACATGCTAAAAGGTTCAAACTACATTTGGTGAGTTCATAGGTTTAAATTCAATAAAAACATAGTGGACACAGGAGTTGATTTGCTATGCAAGACCTAAGATAGATAAACACCGTTCTAGCCGATCCTAACGGATCACCAAGATCCTACCCGGATCCCAATCCTTATCCGCATCGAGGGATCACTTTCGGCCCACGACTCTAGTCCGGCACTTTCGTGGCAACCTCTAGAACGATTGCCAACCCGGACTAGGTCAGTGAGGTCTATTCTTAACTAGGTAGCGGTACCTAGTCTAAGGCAACAACTACCGTATATCTATCTAAACAATCAAGCACATAAGCAAATCCAAATAGTTTTAAAGGTCCAAAAACAGTAGCATGATTCTCACCCCAAATTAGTTAAGCGTAGATAAGAGTGGGGCTATGAAACTCACCTTAATCGCAGCAATGCACTAATCACTATTACCACGGCATCTAAGGCTAATCTCCAAGGCATCCAGATGAATGTACGACAAGTACAATAGAATATAGGTGACGCAACCTAATGCGTATACGATAATCTTAAAATGCGGCTCATACGATAAAGAAATAAAGAAAAGTAATGTGTTGTAGTTTTCGTGGATCATTCATGTCGTTATTTTGAAAAGTACGTTATCGTTCCCAAAAGTTTATAATTGTTATCTCAAAAGTTTAGTTTTAGTTTAGGTGTGGTGGTAGAAACATAGGCGCGACACATAACTCACGCGAAAGAGGAAAAGACATCGACATAGTCGGGACATACTACTAGAACGCACGCCAAAAAGACAAGATAGCTTAACAAACGAGCTAGATGAACAAGTGTCCCTATTCGTTTTTAAGCTAAGAGTCTCTCTGTGTATGTCGAAGGAGCAGAATGTTGTGGTGTATGGGTGATGGAGAAATGATTCATCTTTTAGAAAGATATTCACAATTGAAGATAAAATAGTAGATAAAATACTGGCGTTTAAGAAGAATGGCGATACTATATTTGAAATTCCAAAGGAGGACATAATATCCTCAACACTTGAAGTTTACTACCCCCGCTCTCAACAAATTCAGAATTTTGGGATTTCTGGAGTAGGGTGCTCTTTCTACATGGGCTCTTACAAGGAATCGCTAATTCTCCTTGATCACTTGGATTTACATATATATTGTGACGGTAATTAATAAAAAAGATGACAGAGTCCACATTTTAAGGTGTGGGTTAAAAAGTGATTTAACGGTGTTAAGTCATGTAGATGCAGGATTATCAAGTTTAATGGGTTTTTTAGAATGGCCATTTAGATGTTCATTATTTATTGAAATCTTGTTTGCATTCTTTGCTTCGTTACATTCTCATTTCATGCTTGGCGGTCACTCTGGATAAATCTGTAAATACAAACACAAGTTTATAATTTTTTTGAAGACCACTACGGAGGCTGCAATGCGATCATGCTCTTATTGCACCTGCATTGGACTTCTTACCAGTAGGTTACAACACAAAATAGTGATAGTAGGTTCAAGAGCTTCTTTGATTCATCTTAACCTAATCATTGTATGCTCAAGTCTCGTAGAAACATAAATGATGGTAACTGAAGTTCAACAATTTTGGTTCAGCATAAGTTTCCCCCCTTCCTTAACGATCCAACAACAGTTGGTAACTTTTAAGGCTTATTATGATTATTATCTAACATTTAATTCTCATAGAAATTTCTGTGTTTGTAAACCTTTCAATTACGTAATCAGTTTTTTATTTTGCCACATTTTTTACCTGGTGTATATGAAAATGTCATTGGGTTATGGGGTTTATCCCAACAGTAGCGACCCTAAAGATTGTTTAGATGCTTTTTGAAGTATAAGTTGCATCCTATGTCAAGTCGATGTTTGTAAGTTCACGTGGTTGGACTTTTAAGAACTCCAAAGTCCAAACAGTGAGCTACCTTCTAAATTGGTTTAGATATGGACTTAAGTAGCTATAGTTGCCAGGTTCCATAGTGCACATGAACAAACCAGGGGACGGTGCTTTGGTATGAGCAGCGCAAGTCTCCCCAGCATTTCATTTTCATAGACAAACTACTGATATGTCAATGTGCATTTGGCCGGGTACTTCCACAACCCAACAAAACCTTGATCATTAACGGCAGGCTTGTAGATTAACATCCTACAGTAACTAATGCCACAGGGTTCAATAGCATCCATAGCACACAGAAAACCAGTGCAAAAGATTGGATACCAAACAACCGTCGTGTACCTGACACAATTATTTTTTTATTTTTTATTTTAATTTTTGCAAGACTATAAACCTGATCCTTTGACTCGTAGAGTTGATTGATACTTTTGTTTCTTGCAGTTATGCTCTTAAGTGGAGCGTACCCTAGTTACTGTGTCCAATGTGACTGTTTGTGCTATCCTTTTAATTGAGGCCCTTTTCAGACATAAATCGATTATGGACATGTAAGGGTGTCCTTAGGTTCAGGTTTCAGGGTTTATCGGGTTATTCTGGTTCAGAATTTTTGAAGACAAAATCGAATTGAATACAAACTGGACCAAACCGAACACAAAACCAAATCCGAATTTGATATGATTCACATTTTGAACCAGACGACCTATATCATTCCATTTTTCTATTTCCTTTTTTTCTTTCTCATAAAACAAAAAACCGAATATGATGCGGCTGGCCAGAGATTCTCAACCAGAGGAAGATAGAAAATGATCCATAGGTTTATCACAGTGTTAGTGCTATGATTTTTAATGTAGTGGAAATACATCACTTAGTATGCTAAAGAGATATTAAAGGTTTCTAAGATGTAGAAGAAGATATAAAACTAGTGACATTTATCACTAGTGAAGAAAGTAATTTATAAATAACATACCATTGGTTTGAGAAGCTCTTCGATTAACTCAAGTGCTTGCCTCAGCCTTAAATCCACAATGCTTGGTGGTAAATCAGCCTCGATAAAGATGTGAAGTTGCTCATTTAAATGCTCATAACCTGGTCTTCCTACTTAGCTTATCTTCCTTTAATTGTAATCCAAAAGTAGATTCGAAAACCGCCATCATATCAAAACAAAAACATTCTCATTGATTCCAACTCACTGCCAAAGTATCCGATTTTGAAATTTCAAGGCTTGCGCCAATTTTGTACTTTGAATTTTGAAGTCAACGAACCTTTATAACTTCAAAATTGATGATGATTTCTAAAGAAATTTAACACCAATCTATATTAACAGAACACTTAATAATTTCTGGAAAATGTAAAGTCTGGAAAGTAGTCACTTGACCTCAGAAAGTCAAATGTTTACCAATAAACATACTGTGAACCTCTTCACTATAAAGTTATTTTGTTGCACATTTTTCTTATCCATGTCCTGATTGTTATTTGTTCATTTGCAGAACGATTCCGACGATTATATCAAAAGACAGAAACTGCAAGAGCTAGCCATGCTAAACTCAAATTTCAGAGAAGAGAGTCCCGACCCGAGTGGTAGTGTCTCACCAGTTAACACAAGGGGCATCAAAAGGAAAATCATTGTATGCACTTATATTACTGAATGTATAGTAAGGAATGATTTATTTTTCTTGCTTTTGGGTGAAGCATTTGTAACATAAGATTCATCAAATTTATTCATGTGATATTATTGTACATTGTTCATGAGTTGATGCATTTTGGGCATCAATAAATTTAATTGAATATATATTAACAAATTTTGCAGTTCCTGTTTTTCGGTTCCAAAACCTAAACCATACCGAATTCAAAATCAGGTTTTCAGTTCTGTTTGGTTCACTTTGAATTCAGTTTGATTTTGCCTTTGAAATTCTCAACCTAAAGAACCTGGACCGAATAACATGAGAAACCCAAAACCCGAACCGACGAGCATCCTTACTGGTCTATACCCGATTTCTGTCTTAGAAGGGCCGCAATTGAAAGGATACCACAAAGAATCACACCCTGCTATTTATAGTAACTTCAGCATTACTCAAGTTGGTAGTCAGATAGTCAAGTTGGTGTCAGATACCCAAGTTGGTGTCTTGTATTTGGCGATGCGTTTACCTTCAATCTTTGCACTGGTTTCAGCCTGCTATGGATACTAGTGAACTCTGTGGAATTAGTTAGTAATGGGATGTTGAATTTCTGAAGTCATCAATATATACTCTCTTCAATTGTAATGGGCATAAAGCAGCGGAAAGGACACTTTCTGGAATGAAAGATCTAAAAAGTGCTTTTCCCATTCTTGGATCCTCCATAGGCATAAAAAAGCAAATCCTACTTGGTTTGAGTGGATTTGCAATCCTAACCCGTACAAACTAATTGTAATCTTTCTTGTAGTATTATTTCGTTTCTAGTTTCTTACTAGAACGTCATATTGTTATATATAAATTGCCGTTCAAAAAAAGTAAGGGAAAACTTGTGTTGAGGGTATATCTAAAATAGTTTTACTTTAGTTATAAATATGTTAGTTACAAACAAATATGTTTTCCAACAGACTAGGGCATACAACAAGTAGGTTGAGAAGAATCAAATACTTTGTGTTGTTACCTACTGGTAATAAGTCTAATGCAGGTGCAGCAAGAGCTTGATTGCATTTCACTTTGCAGCCTCAACTGATGCAAGCTTTGTTGGCTGCGGCTCTGTTTCTACTTTCTCTTATGTTATTTTACACTTTGGATGGTATAATTGGGAGAATCTGTATTTATCTGGCAACATACTAGACTTTCCGGTTTAATATATTGAAACTTTTGACCCTTAACAATAATTCTTCTATAGTTAAAGTACATGAATATCATTTCTTGTTCACACATAAGCTACACGTTCAAATGTTGCATATTCAATGACCGATAAACTCATGTTTGTATTTACAGATTATTCAAAATAGACCCCAAGCAAAACGAGGAGGAGAATGTAACGAAGCAAAAGACACTAACAAGAATTCAACATGTAATGAACATCTAAAAGGACATTCCCTGTTCTCAATAAGTCATTAACGACAAGGAGCAGAAAACTAAAATAGATGAAAGTGACTTTTCCACACCTTAACTTAAAAATAGGGCCATCCCTCCTTAAGAAACCTATCACTTTGTAAAAGTCTTAGGTAATCAAATGAAATGAAACAGCCATATTATTTGTGGTAGATTCACCATCGTCAGTAAAAGTCTTCTCCCAAGCACCCCAATAAATAAACCTATCTATAACAGCCTTAATACGTTAACTAAGGTTGTTATAGATAGGTTTATCTATTTGGGTGCTCAGGTTGTTATAGATTCACCATCAAATTAATGACTTAACATCATAAACATTTTTTGACGTACCAGCAAGAAAGACTGCAAGAGAGGCTGAAAGAGTTGTTTGAAATGAAAATGACCTAATAGGTTTGAGACTTTGACTAGTGGGGAATGTTTGACGGTTTGACTTTGATCAACTAATCTAGTTTTCACTTTCTACAAAACTTATTTGCCATTGTATTGAGTTTATTAGACGAGTAACCGTGTATAGCAACGAGATTTTATAACGACATACCGTTTAGTGATAAAAAAAATTTATGGGTTATAAACGAAAAATAATAAAAGTTTGAAAATTTGGGGATTAAACATAATGTTTGAAAATCGGTTCAACCCGGGTGGTTCAATTGGTTGAACCATTCCGAGTGGGTCAACCCGACGGGTTGGGTCGAGCAAGGGTCAAATTAAACCGGGTTAACCTGCCGGGTTTGAACCGTCCCGGGTCAACCCGGTTTTCGATGTGTATTAATAGTTTCACTTTTTGTTTTTTCACTTATATATAGTATACGCGGGTACCCTGTGACGATTAACCGGAGAAATAGATCTCTATGTGGCTTGATTCACCAGTTTGTATCGGTTTCAACGGATCCTCTCTGGTTCGTTTTCATATTGCTTTTATTGGTTATTTAAACCGATGGCGACACCGGTTCCCGGTTGAACTCGTTGGTCTGGTCCGGTTTTCAAAACTATATGTACCATCAATTTGTTAGCTTGTATGAAACTTTGTGTGTTTTATTAATTTATATAATGTGTATAATTATTTTATATTTTGGATTATGTTGTAGCTTGTTTAAATTGTATATTATGACATTTTATTATACTTTTTAGTAAGGGGTGTTTTAGTTGTTTGTATTTAATTTGGTAGATATGTTTTTAGTTGGTTGTACAATATGAATACATCATTGTACTTTTAAGTAATTGAGTGTTTTAATAAGATTATTATTTAAACTATACATTTCTCTCACCTTTGTCTAATTTTCAACATTCAACAATTCAATAATTCCACTTTGACCATACACTCTTTATATGTAGTATAGATAAATACCGGATGGGTATCCGTTCATAACGACAACAATTTTTATTAATTGTATTATAGAACTATATGTGTAAGATGTAAGCTGATAACTGTTAATGGTAGTTATTGACGCAAACAGCGATGACTTGTTTATAAAAGTGTTTGACAAAGTAGTTGCAGTCAAAAGTTTATAAAATATAAAATGACATAAGAGGACATATGCTTAATTAGAAACATTTAAAAACTTAAAATGACTTAATACACGAGTATTAAATTATCGACAAATTAAAGCAACACAATATAAATGTACAATTGCTAATACAAAGCAACACAAAATCAAACATTGTATATAACAAATATTTGTGATTTCTTTAAAAGAAAATATACCGATGAAAACGTCTCTGAATTGCGAACAAAATGAATATTGATGTCTCTCTTGTGATTGTACCCTGACACCCAACCTGTTGGTCGACACCGGTGTACAAAAATCATTTGCCTGTGAGTATACCCTGAGATCTTTCATACTCTTATGATTTCACTGATCCTGAACTTGCCAGATTTGTACAGCTGGCTTGAATGCTCGTAGCTCGTCCCGAAATCATATAGCCTTTCTTGAAAGAGTGGTGTCGTGGTCATTCGCTGCATGCACCTCCCTTTATGGTCCTCTTGCAAAGCTTCTAAAAGATTGATGAGCTTCGTTTTCCAATAACTTCCTCATTCTGAGTGAGGTCTTCCACCTGGACCGGTCCTAGGTGATTGTGAGTTATTTCACACAAAGGAGTTTGTGGGGGGGGTTCACCACACATAATTTGTGGAAAAAGTTGTTGCAAAGGAAAAAAAGTTTGAATTTTTAGGTGAGGAAATGAATAAAAGTAGGTGGAAAGTTTGTGACTATTTCGTATCATGTCCCCATGGATAGCGAAATGTTTACGTAATGGTGTAAAACAGTGACTATGGGTTGTTTGGGATGGTTTGTTGTTCGGTTTCCCGTGTAGAACAATAAGGACCCCGAGGTATGATCAAGAATCAAAAGTTGGGGTAACACTTAAACAAATGAAATGTGTGCATTCATTGTGTGTGAATAAATGTGAAATATCACTTTGTAAAAGTCTTAGGTAATCAAATCAAATGAAGCAACCATATAATCTATGGTAGATTCACCATCGTGATAAAGTCTTCTCCCAAGCACCCCAATAAATAAACCTAACTATACAGACCTTAATCGTTAACTTCGGGTTGTTATAGATAGGTTTATCTCTTAGAGTGTTAGGGTTGTTACGGCAAGAAGAGCGCAAGAAATTTGAAATGAAAAATGACCTAATAATAGAAATTTGAGATTTGTCCGTATTACTTTGACTAGTGTCCTTGGATTCCTTAATCTTTTTCTTTTAAATAACCAATTCAACCAATCTAGTGTACAATATACAATTGCTTATATATAAGTTTTAAACGTTTAAACATCACTTTTAGAGCTATAGTTTTAACAAAACTTTTATACATAAGTAGGAGCAATTACGTGTTCTTCACTTTTATTTATATATGTTTTCGTTTTCTATGGACTTGTGAGATATAAATCCGCTTGACCTGTTTAATTGACCAGTTCGGTATAAACCTTAATCAAAGGTAAAAATCCATTTATAAGTGAATAGGTCATATATTTGCACATATAGTCTAAGATCAGAGTTCATTATGTGTCTATAGAATGTTTGCACATAAAATTGTCATATATTGCAAATAATGGAACAACGGCTATAAAGTTTATGAAACATTTGGTTCAAGAAAAGCCATTATGTTGGTGGCTATGGCTATTCCTCAAACTAGCATTTCAATATTGTTGATCAATGTGTGTTGAATTATGCTAAAGTGCAACTTCCTGTAAAGCTATCTAGATTTTATTCATTGATTTGACATTTGTAATTTATGCAGATGCCTAATATTATCTTTATTACAATTTAACAACTACGTACTCTTTCCAAACGTTCATGATAAAACTTTAGACATAATTAACTATTATGGATTTATTGTTAACTTTAATTATAGAAGTTTAACTTCAATTATATGAATGATACAATGAAGTTACAAAGAAACAAAAAAGCTCATGAACTCTTTGTTAGACTGTGTGTTTACATTGAAACTGTTTTCCCTTTTAACTTTATTAATCACCAATATTTATAAAGTACAATAAAACCTAATATACCATAAGCCCACAGATCGGGCTTGGGCTTATATCGGCTAATACTCCCCGTAATCCGAGCGGGAAATCACAGGCATTTGGAGATACTTGAAACAGTAAAGCTATAACTATTTTTGTTGACGAAGACATCCACACCAAGCGAAAGCAAAGCAAACAAAGAAAGCGGCACTTGTCGAAGAACATGTATATTCAACAATGATATGCATTAGGACATCAAAAGGTTGCACATTGATTCTTGAAGAAGTAACCCCATGTGTCTTACTAAATGAAGTAAGACCATTGATCGAGCATTAGTCGACTTTTTTAAGGGTTTTGGAGGATGAAGGCAGTATGGTATTGATCACCATTATTCATTATGATGGTGAATAAGAGGCTGAGCTACGATAGAAGATGAAGATGTGCCATTTTCAGATTGTGAATAAGAATGAGCGGTTTCTAAGTGGATAGAGGGGAGGAGATGAGAATAGACGGTGGTTGAGACACTCAATATGCCATGGATTGTGGTTGACTGTCTAAACATATCAAACACAATTTGTATCACCAAAACCTAGCACCATAACTATATATGTTGCTGGTCACAATAACTAAAAAAAGAAATTGTGTGGAGACTATATAATTAATTAATGATAGATATACCAATGAAAGACACGTGGGAGAAAATCCATGGCACTTTCAAAGAAGATCAAAAGGTTATTGGATGTTGAGATCGGTTGAGTAAAAGAAAAGAAGAAAAACAGATCGTTATGCTTGTTGGACTAATCTTGAATCATGGCTCAAAGTTAGGCATCCATTATAGTTTAAATGAAAGAACAAGGGGCTCCATGTACAAGGCGAAAGTTACAAGGACCAAAAGGGTTTACTCTAAACCCTACAACTGCAAAACGGTTATTATGGGAGAAACACAAACCCAAGCGTTACACGGTTTGTGAAAAATTTGCAGAAAAAGCCAGGAAGGGTCACGATGCTTCAACATGATGCTTCATCTAGTATAAATAGGCCTTGATTGTTTCATTCAAAAAACAACCAGATATATTGTACAATAGTGTAAAACCATTACTTTTGATTCTTAATAAAAGCATTATTGAAAACTAAAAATATAGTTTTTATGAACTAAATGTAAGTTTAGAAATACCTCGGGATCATTTTTGAAAGTAACGGGTTAAATATTCAAAATAAAACTGCGATAAAGATTATTAAATAAAAATTTCGCGTTGAAAGTGAAACAAAATGTCATGAATGAATTAATGAGATGCAAATGATGTCAATGAAATGTAGACTAATCATAGTCCATATGAATATGCGTGATGTTATGATCATGAATTCGCGCTAAACCTTCAAGGTTAGAATTTGGAACCGTAAACCAAGTTTACGATAAATGTTGAAATAATGAGACATGAATCGTGTCGAAAATGACGAAATGCGGATTGTCACATTAGCCCATCAAAAGGAATTGAGTCCTGAATTCAATCGTTATTAGGTCTAGCGGGTTTAGGGTTTGATGTGGCAAACTTTCCCATTCTCGAGCAAAATCCTCAAAAGACTTTTTGGTAACCGATTTTTGCTTAATCCCACAACTCATCAAACAAGAGCTGTCATACGATTAGGCTAAATCGGTTTAGGTAACAACTTGTTTCTAGCTCGATCTTTGCTACTCATCAAACAAGAATCACCTGTGGATCAAGCTGAAACAAGTGGTTTGAAGAAAATCTTTTGAAAATTTGGCTCGATTACGTAATTGCTTACACATATAAGCCTACTACTCCCTTCATTGCATGATTCTTCTGAATTAGACATAGGTGATCGGGCTATGTATAATTTAGGAGTAACTATGCAATGCTTGGACTAATCGACTCATATTATGTTTGGTGTTGAGTCAACTGATGTTAAAATTGTGATGAATATCGAGGAGAGAGAGACATGGAAGTGTCGTTAAATGATAGTTAAAGTAAAAAGAATGAAAATCCTGCAAATGATAACAAATGGGAGAAATAAAGAACGATAGATGAGAATATTTTACAACAAGTGGTTTATTAAACAGAAATACATCTTAGGTTATAAAGATTAGGATCTGATGGAAAACATAAACCTAGTGCGACATAGTACATAAGGAGAAATAAGGCTATTAGTTTCGAACTTCTTCAGTCTTCCGCGTCGTTGATACCTTGACGAGCTCCTCCTCCTCCTTCCAACATATATACAGTCCCATGAGCACCTTCAAGCGGTTGACCTTGGTTTTGAGGACATTGATTCGATAGTGTCCTTGTTCCCACATCCGAAGCATGTGACTACGGACCTTTACAATCCACGGCTGGCGATGTCGGTGTTTTGCATTTGTGGCACTTGGCGGGGCAGGGACCTGAGTGATGAAACTTACATCGATTACATAGTGGGTGTGTTCGGCATACCTCTACCTCTCATTGGTGCGTGACATAAACCATTCCGCTTCTTGCCTTCTATTTTGTTGTTGTTGGTGGCGGTTAGTATTGCGGTTTTGGTTGTTGTTGTTATCATCTCCTTGGTCGTTTTCCCATTTCCTTTTGTTGTTGTTGATTTGGTTATCGTCGTTGTAGTTGGTACGATTGTTGGGGTTGTTGTTGTTTCGGTTGGTGTTGGTGTACTTGCCCTCTTCACTTGTGCCATCAACCGAGTCACTCGAATAGCTTCCTCCATTGTTTGTGGATCAAAGCAGTCACATCTCCTTGAATTACTTGGGGAAGTCCCCGATGAAAGCCTCTAGCAACTTCTCATCATGAGAAACCATGGGCGGGCATAACAGCCAATTCTTGAAATCTTCGAATGTAAGTGTCAATATCGTACCCAATGGTTACTAATTCATAGAACTCCGTCTCCAACTTTTTGATTTCCGTGCGAGGACAAAACTTCTTAGTCACCAAACCCTTAAATTGCTCCCAAGTAAGCTTGAAAGCATTCTCCATTCCAAGCGGTTGAGCATAAGAATTCCTACGATAGTGCTCCATGAGTAATGTGCTCGTAGCAAATTTAACCTTACTATCATCAGGACGGTTGCAAAGCAAAAACACGACTCAATTTTCAAACCATCGAACCATTCTTTGTAGCTCCCTCGGTACCTCTAAATTTCGTGGGCTCACCACTTTTGAAGTCCTTGTACGAACATTTCTTAACTCCAGATCCTCCGGCATTTCGATAGCTAGCGGCTAGCCTAGCGGCCAGCTTGCGCGCATGACCTCGGCGGCAGCGTAATCGCATTTCCGTTCAACTCTTAAAAGCATCGGCTATGCTATCATTCACTAACTTTTGAATAGTTTGCTTGGGTCATTTCAGCGTAGCTTTCTTGATTGCCATATCTTCTTCAAAACAAGAGGAAATGTGAGACGTAGCAAAAATCCGATGTTAATAATAAACGCTCCAAAGAGATGTGATAAAAATGATAAGTTTGAGGTTATTTTTGAAATGATCGGTTCGAAAAAGATGGGTTATGAGGTGTTGTGAGTGCTTCAATGTATGATGGTTTAGAGACTTAATGTGAATAAAGTGTAACTCGACATGTTAGTGGTGAAACAACGGTGAGTGACTTACCATTAAAAGTTTATCTCGGCATCGGCGTTATCGATGATGATGAATCGGTGATATAAAATTGTGATAGGGAATGACAAGGAATTCTCCACATTAGAGTATGAGGAAATGATAATGGGATGGGAATTTAAAGACATACATGTGACAATCGATGTGAAATGAAAGTGAATAACTTCGAAAAATATGCGTATAAATGTGCATAAAGTGAACATGCACTTGTGATGAAATGATGAGATGCTATGATAATGTAGTTATAGTCTAGGGTCAATGATGCAACCTAGTTATCTATAACCGAAGCTCGATACCAATCATCACACCCCCAAATTACATTTTTGCAGCGGAATGGAATTCACGGGGATTGTCATAGCATCACAATCACAGTTATATTGAGCGACCTAAAGTGTCGTTTGGAAAATACATCGTTTGATTTAATAAAACAATCAGAGTTTACAAAGTGGGTCCCAAATGAAAATCAACTTGTGCGGAAATAAGTTTGTTTCAATTCAAACGATGTTTTAAAGTGCGTAAAACCCAAGTGAGGCAGCGTCGTCACCACGACTCCATGATGTGTCCACATGCATGCCATGAAGTGAATGCCTTAGATACACGAGATAAAACATGCTAAAAAGTGTCAACACAAAGGTTGAGTGAGTTCATAGAGTTTGAGTTGAAATGAAAAGCCGTTCGAAATCGTTTATGCAGCAAAGGCATTGTAAATCGTTGAAATGTAAAGACTTTCAAAATCGTTTATGTAGCAAAGGCATTGTAAATCCACTCAGTTCCAAGTCCCGCCCATACAAAACTTGCAACCTTTGTGTTCACAACCCACGCCGGGAATATGTAGAGTTTATGTTCAACCACACATGTCAAATGAATTCACAATATTACCTAACTTCGGCGTAAAACCATAGGTTTAATTAATTCGTTCGAAACACAATCATCGTAGTGTGAGTTAAATTGTTTCACACTCATCGTTAAAAACAACATCTTATTTATTTCACTAAGTTCATGACACCAAAGCGTAAACATCGCACCAATAAAAATTGGTAATCATCGTTTCATCGTCGCCCTAATAGGTAAACTTGCCAATTTACCTTAATGATTCAAATATAGTGCATTCGATTTCCCCTAAGCTGGGTCAATAGGGCGAGTGTTAATTCAATAGGCCTATTCACTATACTCGCTCACTCACAAGTGACTAATGGTTCATGATGTAGGGACTTCGAACATGGCAAATACTTAGTGACAATAAAACATCGGATATAACATGTAGTTCAAAGCATTTGTGTTCGATTAAAATGTAGCATGTATCTCCCCCAAGAGTTTGTAAAACAGTTAAAAGAGTAAAATTGGGGCTATGAACTCAGCATGGTCGTATAAGTTAAAAGTACTTGTGTAAGTAAAAGCAATTAGTTGAGCATGTATCTCCCCCAAAATAGTATAAAACATTTGAAAGTGGGGCTATGGAAACTCACTTGGTAAACTGGAATAATGGCAAAAGTGAGTACACCGAGGTATAATGTGATGCTTTAACCGGGACCTATTATCAATGATATGATATGTCATGAGTTGCAATGTAATGTTATGCATGCATTTCGTATGTTATTTATACCATTTACTAGTTTTGAAAATATTACACATGTCGAAAAATACTCTTGGCGTCTTGACCAATCAAAATCACTTTACATGTTTTTACGTCAAAATGTCATCCTACAATGGTTTTATAATGATTTTTGTTGAAATTACCACTTTTCGATGCAAAAACAATGTCGTCGGAAGAATCATAAAATTAACAAAAATGGCTTTGGAAAACTAATTAAGTAAAAGCGGTGTACGTCGATCGTTAGAGAACGAACTCGGCGGTTTTGGAAAGTTTATGTCGATATCTAAAGTTTCAGTTCAGGATTTTTCGTCCAAAAGGTCTCGAACATAAAGATAATAAGGGTTAAAGATGGTGGTTTTGGCTAATTGTGTGCAGAAAATTAGTTACGGCAAGTTTATGAAAAAGTGCATATCTTTGTCTTTTCAAATCCGTTTTCGTTTTATCGTCCTTAGCCGTATCAAAGTATACTAATATATTTTTGACAAGTCGAAATAATTTGTGAAGCTTAAGGCTCGTTTTTTACCCAAACAATGTAAAAACAGCAAGCTGAAAATCCTGAAAATTATATTTTTCGTCGCCAAACTTTAAAAATTCACCACGACTTCGTTATAAGTCCGTTTTTATCCGTTCAAGCGGCCACGGATTCGTTTTAAAGTATATTTTCTAAATATCAAGGCCAAAATTTCGTGCCTACTGTCGGATTTTCCAGAAAAACAAAATAAGGACAGAACACTTTTTAATACGTATTGAAAATAGTTTTTCTCGGACAAAACCTATTCTAATCCCTTCAAATCAACTCCAAAGCTAATCTAATCCTACCATACACCTTCTTAGGGTGTCATGGGTTCCTAGACATCATCAAGACCAACCAATACCATGGGGATAATTATAGGATGACCACAATTATATATAACTTCTAAAATCATGTAATAAATGGTATAAATCACATATCATGCATAATATCTCCAAAAATGAAAAGAAACATATGAAAATGAAAAGGAAATATGAAAATGATAAAAACATGCTTACTAGTGATAATGAAGAGGTGAAAGTAACAAGGTTAAACTTAAATACCCTTGGTTTTTATTTCAAAACCATATAAAGAGTATAAACTAGATTGATATTAACACTTGGACTAGCAAAAATTTTGATCCCTTTGCTCTCTTGATGTGATGACCGGTTGAAGAAGCAAGAAACAAGAAGAGAGAAACAATTTTTCTAACACTTGAATGAAAATGAAGTGAATGAGAAGAAAATGTTCAAGTAAGACTTTAAGTATTGGTGAAGAAAACATGTTATTAATAAACCATGCCCCATTAAATGAGTACCCTCCCCCTTGGTCGGCCAAGGGGGGAGGGATATGAGATATTTATTTATTTTTTTTTTTTAAACTATACTTATATATATATTTTGTATAATTTGATAAAAGGTATAAGAAAAAGGTGTAGACAATTGTAACTTTTTGGTACAAATAAGTTTTTAGTAAATCAAAATAGAATGTAATGAGTTAATAAAAATTGTAAAAATACATTCCTTGTGAAATTTGAGTGCTAAATAATTATCGTACCATTTTTAAGAAAAACGGCGTAATAATTAAACTTTTTCGATTAATATACCAAATAAATTTGAAACACTAGGAAAACTAAAATATAGTTTTTATGAACTAAATGTAAGTTTAGAAATACCTCGGGATCATTTTTGAAAGTAACGGGTTAAATATTCAAAATAAAAACTCACGCGATAAAGATTATTAAATAAAAATTTCGCGTTGAAAGTGAAACAAAATGTCATGAATGAATTAATGAGATGCAAATGATGTCAATGAAATGTAGACTAATCATAGTCCATATGAAATATACGTGATGTTATGATCATGAATTAGCGCTAAACCTTCAAGGTTCGCGAATTTGGAACACGTAAACCAAGTTTCACGATAAATGTTGAAATAATGAGACATGAATGGTGTTAGAAATGACCGAAATGCAGTTGTCACGGGGGTACGAGGCGTACACATTTAAAGCAAACATAGCAATCCATAATTCACACAAATCATAACAATTTCAGTTCCAAGCGTATCAAACTTATACATTAGCGAGAGATATCGGCGAAAATCTCACAATTAGATGCGAATTTCAAGCGAACATGAGAAGTGCCAAATAACGAGATACAAGTCAAAGTCCATTCACGCATTATCAACCACGAGGCATTTTCCCGGGCGTCATATAATTTCAATAAGTTCAAATTATATGATCTCCGGTATTATCCGTTGATCGAGCGTCATAATACTTGCATCACATAACAAGTCCTTATTATCATCATATTACGTCTCGGGTCATGGCAAACCACATGGCGGAATCACAACAAAACATATCACATCTAGATAACATCTGAGATAGCAAGTAACATACTATAACAGACGGATTCACATGAGTATACCATCATGATGGTCATACTTTATTTCAAAATTTGTGATTAAGCAACATCATTAAGAAAACAACATAGTAGACGAAACTTATGAGGACTAACAGAAACTTAACGAATCTATCGAGAAAAAACAACAACCGGGAATTATCACGTTCAAAATTTTGCTTTATTCTCACTAATCAAACAAATTGCAGAATTGTCATAAGATGAACTTCCAAAACAAAACTTAATAATCAAAGATTCAATCATCTATATGAAAACAAAAGGACCTAAACTCAAAATCAATGTAGAAATTTCTCTTAAAGAGGACAACTAATCGGGCGCCAAATTTCTATTCTTGTATCGGATTAAACCTACTAGAAGCCGTAGACTCCAAATCCGAGTCCACCTCGTATTCTTCCTCATGTTCTTCTTTTTCCTCTTCTTCATCACTTATCCATCCATTCCTATTTCCTCTAGCTGATAATAAGCGACTAGCAAAGTCACTTCTTCGATTCCTCTCTTCTTCTTCCGGCACACGATCTACAAAAGCATACAAATCGCGACTCCTAGTCCAACCTACTCCTCCATCTTCAAAGAACTCGGGACATCTATTAAAAGTTACAGGTTATCCCGTTGTCGTTATAGTTAATTCATCACATAATAGGGTCGTTAAGTATATATTTTTACTCGTTTATCCGTTGACCTATATTATTTACTGTTTCCTTAGTAATCAATATAGCTAACTCACCCGTTACGTATTTCAATCACGTTTTACAACTTATAGTAATTATTGAGTCTAAATGTATTTAACCCGTAACCAAAGTTTCTCATGCCCTATAACTAATCTCTCCCGTCAAGACCCGACCCAAGTTGCCAATTCAATATGCGCTTTGAAGTGACCAACATAATAACCAACACCCATGAAACCTTAGCCGACCAAGAATCAAAGAAAATCTTTTGGTCAGACTCAACCCGATCAAATTTGTACACCTAAAAACAGCCAAACGAACTCCTTAAATTCTCTTCACTCCACACGACTTATGACACAATTATTTTTACTTCATTTTATTGTTTTAAATTAAATCCTGTCCATGAAAACATTACGTACGTAAACTTGTGTAAACGAGATACAACTCACACCCGTGCCAAATTAATATCGACACCACTTATACCTTATCTAATAAGTCCAAGTCCAAGGATTAATCCTTACCAGAAATTTCGAGACCCATATGGGTCTAACCACTCGACCAATTCCCAACAGAAACTGACCCAAACAGGTTTGATGACTCGACCAGGAACTATATCCAAATGAACTAAACAATCCAAATAATCCAAACACCTCTTGACTCAGTTTCTCACCACACAAACGAATCAACATACTTTTATTTCCGAAAATGTTTTAATCTGTTTTAACCTCTACTCATAACATTTATATTTCGCTTTCAATTCACATTTTTATGACCACAAAAACCACTAAATAATATATATAACCATTTTAAAAATAAAAACTTAGAAATTATAAGTAGGCGTTTAGAGAGAGAAGAAGAGAAAAGCGAGGTTGTTGTTGGTGTCCATCACAGTACAACTTCGATATACCAATACCACGAGACTTTGCTTACAGCGATTTCTTTTGAAACCCTAGACCTCGAATCTTAAAATCAAGATGTGGAAGCGGCGTGTGGGTGTTTCGTGGCGTGTGGGTTACAAAAACGTAACCACAATTGCCCAATCTATGATTTGAGATAGGTGGTGTAAATAGGGAAGGTTCTTGGGAAAGTTGGCCAGAAAATATGATGGCCCCGGAACTCTAGGGGAGGATGGCCGGATTTTAGAGAGAGAAGGGAGGTTTTATTTGAGTGTGAATTGTAGTGAGAGAAAGAGAAAGAAAGAAAAGAGAGAAATGGGAGGGTTGGGGGTATTTATACCCCTGGAGGGACTAATGTTGTAATTAGAATAAACATAAGGATGGAAGTGAAACTATTAGAGGGACCCTAGTTGAAACTTTATAAGACTTGCTATATATTCGGTTCGTAGCTCGTTTTGACTAGCAATCTAAGAATTCGTAACCCGAGAGTTGCACCATTGTTCTTAAAATATAATTTCCAATAAAAACGATATACAATACGACTCGTAACTCAAATTAGTGAAAATGATCGCTCTAATCGATATTTCTCCAATTTTGACGCATCGAGGAATTTTTGAGTTGTCACAATGGGGGTGGCGGCTAGGGTGAAATAGGGTGGCCAAATTTGTAATTTTTGTAAAACTATCTCGTTAACCCAATCCCGAGCTCATATATTGTCCTACGAGTGTCCCACGATGTTCCTTCGACTTTCTATTAGGTTTATTTATGTTTTTCCACGAGTTTTGACTATTTATTTGTCAAGTTTCGTTCTACGGTTTAAAAGTTACGTTATTTCTCGTTTTAGGCTTTTATTGTGCCGAATCGAATAGTGCCTAGCAAAAAGAGTTAAAACTCACACGATAACTCATACAATAATAAAATGAATCATAAATACCAATAAACGATATCAAATCTAGTCAAGGTCGACAAAAATAGTTCTAAAGGCAAATACTCGGTTTAGTTTAACGTAATTCGGTTACCTAAAATAGACTCCCTAATTGCCAGTTGTGACAACCTCAGACCTCGGAAGAAACTTCCGGGTTTCACTATGAGTTTCTTGGTGTCATGAAGAGTTTAGGGTACTTCCTACGGAATACATCCTCACGTTCCCAAGTGAACTTCGGTCCATGTCGGAAGTTCCATCGAACTTTGATAATCAGAATACGGCTATGCTTCAGCCGTTAATCTCACGGTCCATGATCTCTATCGGTTCCTCAACGAAATTCAACTTCTCATCTATACGGATATCTTTTAAAGGAACAACTATGTTTTCCTCCGAAAGACATTTCTTAAGATTACTAACATGAAAGACATTGTGTATACTACTCAATTCAGAAGGTAGCTCAAGACGGTAAGCTACTGGTCCGATTCTTTCCAGGATTGGAAAGGGACCAATATATCAGGGATTGAGTTTTCCACGATTTTTGAAACGAATCACTCCTTTCCAAGGAGAAACCTTTAACATAACACGATCTCCAACCTGAAACTCTAAGGGTTTACGTCTCCTATCGGCATAACTCTTTTGTCTATCACTAGCGGTTTGCAAACGGTTCTGAATCCGAACTATCTTCTCAGTGGTTTCTAGGACAAGTTCGGGACCGGTAAGTTGACTCTCACCAACTTCAGCCCAACAAACAGGAGAACGACATTTTCGGCCATATAATGCCTCAAATGGGGCGGCCTTAATGCTAGAATGATAACTATTGTTGTAGGAGAATTCGGCCAAAGGGAGGTGTCTCTCCCAACCTTTGCGAAAATCGATGACCACAGGCTCTAAGCATATCCTCTAAGGTGCGAATGGTTCTTGCTCGACCGTCGGTTTGAGGATGATAAGCGGTGCTCATATCGGGTTTGTTCCTAGCCATTGGTAAGGATCTCGAAGTGGGATGTAAAGCGGCTATCTCGTCGGAAATGATAGATACTGGTACTACTCCATGACGCGATACTATATCCTTGATATACAGCAAAACGAGCTTGTCGAGACTATCGACCTCGCTAATGGCCAAGAAGTGAGCACACTTAGTCAAATGATCTCGATTACCCGGATAAGCGTCATTGCGGCTTATTTGTTCTCGTAATTTGGTGATGAAGTCCATGGTGATTCACTCCCATTTCCATTCTAGGATTTCGGGTTGAACTAAGAGTCACGAGGGTTTTACGGTGTTAGGCCTTTACCTTAGAACAATTCAAGCACCAAGCGACATACTAAGCTATGTCGGCTTTCATGTTAGGCCACCAGTAGAGTTTCTTAAGGTCCCGATACATCTTATCGGCTTCGGGATGAATAGAGTATTTTGATTTATGCGACTCGTGCATAATCAACTCCAGTTCCGCCATGAAATGGTATCGGCCGTCACTGAAGCATAAGGTTCCGTCGGAGCGCTTCAAGAAGCGTTTTCACTTTCTACCATCCCATGCAAATTCTCATAAGGGCGGTTCTCTTCCTTCAATGCCGGCTTAGGCTAAGATTTGGGATGGTAGAGGCGAACTAATGGTCATTCCTAGGGATCGAGCAGTAAAGGTGGAATGTTATCCTTACGACTAAGTGCATCGGCAACAACATTGGCCTTACGAGGTGATACGAATCTCGGTCATAATCAGCGAGTAACTCTAACCAACGTATCTCATATTCAACTCCTTACGATCGAGATATGCTTGGGCTCTTATGGTCGGTAAACACTACACACTTGGTTCCATATAAATAATGTCTCCAGATTCTAAGGGCAAACACTCAGGCACCTAACTCCAGTATCATGGGTGGTGTAGTTTTTCTCATGCTTCTTAAGTTGTCGAGAGGCATAAGCTATCACCTTCTCCCGTTGCATCAAAACAGCACCAAAGCCTTTATGTGAAGCGTCGCGATACGAAAAATCTTAGCTTCCTTGGGGCAATGCTAGGATGGGCACTACACAACTTCTCCTTCAGGATTTGGAATGCTTCTTCTTCCTTTTCTCCCCATTCATACTTGCGTCCTTCTGCGTCGGTTTGGTCAGGTGACTTGGCTATCTTGGAGAATCCTCAATGGCACGCTAAACCAAGCTGGCGGACCGATGGGTTCTAGGGGCTGCCCATTCCTTAATGGCCTCAATCTTGGCTTGGGTCAACATGAACTCCTCGACTATCTATCACGTGACCTAAGAATTGCATGGTCGAAATCCAAAATTCACACTTAGAGAATTTGGCATACAACTTCTCTTCTCTTAAAAACTCTAAAATGAGCCTCAAATGCTCATCGTGCTCCTCTCTACTCTTGGAGTATATCAAGATGTCTGACAACGCTAGACGCGTCGTTCGGGGTCAAAGGAACTTCCTTTTCGTCGAGCAAGTTTTTCAACACCCTAGGCAGTGAACCTAATCGTTGTAGTGTAGTATTAGGGTAAGCCATGGGAATTGATATCATTCTCTAGGGGAATAGGAATGCTAGTGAGAAGTTATTACGCTAAGGTTGGGGTTGAGGAAGATTATTTTTTTATCTTTTTATGTTTTTTTAGGAAATGGAAAGGTAAAAATCTTGGGGTTTGGATTTGGGGGGGTTTTGGTATTTCTACCAATTACTCTACTTATCTAATTATCTAATCTAGTGGGTAGTGTATGTCAAATTATTGTGTGCTCGTATGATGATTTAAAGATGTGTTTACTTAGGTTTTATTACTCCTTAATTATCTCCTATTGATGGTTGAATTGTCACATCTTTATTCTTAATCGCGTTGTGTGTCTAAGGTCGTAGGGTATGCGTTTATCCCTAACTCTTTGAAACTACCAAAGGTTATTGCCTAAAAAATCTCTAGGATTTATAAACTTAACACTAAGGTACTCTTTGGATGGTTTAGCCTACAATGACTCTAGGTAACTATAAGCTAAGGTTCACAAAGATTAATCAAGCATTAACTACACAACGGATGACCTATCGCAATACTAGATCATTAACAATTAAGATAAGAGACAACCAATCAATATTCAATAATTAAGTTTCATATTCCCTAAGCAAACACACAAGTAAATTAGCTGGACATGGGAAACAAGCAAGCCTTGGTTCGGTTTAGGTTTTTACTCCAAAGACTACCCACTGAAAACTAAAAAATTCGGATTCTATATATAAGATTACACATGCGGCAGCGTCACCTTTGATTTGTGGGCGTGGGAATTACTTCGTTATTAGGGTTTCGTCTTGGCCCACGTTAGTCTTGTGGCCGTCACCTTATGCTTGTGACTAGTCCCCTTTAGTCTCGGCGTCGTCTGGATCAAATCTAGGCGTCTGATTCTGACGCCCTACTCTTTTAAAACACGAAGCCGTCACTTGTAAATGAGCAATTTGGCTCTTGAGTCGTCACAAAGTTGTCGGCCGTCGCTAGTTGTGCTGGCCATTTGTCACCAGTTCTAGCGACTGAGTGTCTCGTTTCTTGACTTTGGCCATTTTCTTCGTATATTTCGCCTTTTAGTCGAATAAGTGTCATTCCAGCATTTGCCTTCAAGATACCTAAAAAGTGAAAAGAGCGATATTAAGTAATAACGGATACAAAAGTGATCAAATAAGGGCTTAAACGACCCCTCAAAAAGGTACATTTAAAACCTTATCAAATATCCCTACACTTGGTATTTGCTTGTCCTCAAGCAAATGTGCTTTTATCTAATCAATTTATAAGTTAGAGGTCATGAAGCATTAGTTTAGAACGATTCACAACACATATAAGCCCCGAAAAGTCATAACAAGCACGGAAATTACATACTATCACCTCACATGGGGTGTTTGGATACGCACATCTCTCGGGTGTATATGAAATATAACAAGTTGGAAATGGAAGATAAACACTCATTAACGGTCCTAGTACATAGATTACCATAGGCTTGAGACTAGATCAAACCTCCATCGCTTTGGGGTAAGCACCTAGGAAAGACTATCCAAGAGGTCTTTTAAAGGGTTGTAATGATAGGCTACGGTAGGGAAACAAAGGGTTTGGTGGGATAGGCTATTTAGTGGTGGCAAGTCAAAAATCTTTATGTTACAAGCATGCGAAGAATGGCGTTGCTAAAAGCCAAGACTCGACACTCTAGACTCTAGATAACTGAAACAAACAAACATAAATTAAAAGATAGATGTAGGATGGTAGCCCGTATAGTTTTTTTTTCAACACTCTATTTTTCTTTCTTGTTCTATTTTTTTCGATTTTTTTTCATACACTTTTACTCTACCATCCTCTACGATAACATCAAAATGATAGGGATTTATAGGCACATCCCTACACTTGAGTTTTTATTACTTTAACACTAATATGACCCGAATTGAAAAGATCAAAACACTTGGAGTACATTATTATGCAAATAAAGGGAATTTGAATTTAACGTTCCCTTCCCGTCATCTCATAAAATTTAACTTTTCCCATGAGTCCCAATCGTCCCAAAGCTGTGTACAAAGGATATGACTCGACTTAGCAACTTATGCAAGCAACTAGATAATTGAACTAAGGGTTTAGTGTGATAACAATAATGCACTAAAAGAGAGTGCATACAAGGTAGGCTAAGGCGATTTGGGTGTACATTTGTGGGTGGATTGTAAACAATGCTCTTCATTGACATTCCGGAAAACCGAAACATCACGAGAACCGCGAAAAGGATAGGCTCTGAGGGGTTAACTAGGGGTATCGTGTACTAAAGATGAGTACAATGCAAAGGTATGGGGGAATAACTCAACCGATGTGGAAGAAGTAATTATAACGGGTATCAAACAAGGGTTATCCTAATGCCTCTTATCATTTAGTTATTCCTAACTACACAAGTGTAGTCTTACTAGCAATCTCGGAATGCATTAAAAAACAAGTTCTAGAATCTATTATACTACCGGTTCACACTCTAAGCATTAAAGATGAATGATTCTATTCCTACTAACCTAAGGGCGATCCTCACATTTTGGGTGGAATTTAAGTGGTAAAGGGTTTTTGTGCTAGTCATATAATTTCCTATCCATGACGCTTTATTAAGACTAATGGCCCACTCCTATATGTCATGAAAAATTTTAAATTTGGTGCCAAAATTACCCTAACCGATATTTCTCATGGTTTATTACACAAATGCAATTGGACAAAGCAAATATTCAAGGATAAGCATAGTTTCAAAGTTCCGTTTTATTTTCCCTCCCTACACTTAAACTGAACATTGTCCCCAATGTTCCCGAAAGTATCAAAGTTATGATAATGGAAGGTAATAAAAGATGAAAGAAACTAATACTCCCCTTATTAGCTCGGTAGGATCCGTATAAAGTGGTGGTTGCATCTTTCTTCAAGAAGAACGTTTGCGTGAAAAGCTCCTTCTCATCTTATGTATCTTCTTCTTGGTAAATTAAACATGCACACTTGAAGAAAACATCTGAAACCTTTAAGCGTAAAATGCGGTAATAATATATATAGGACTCTACTAAACTAGGATATAATGCTTGTGGAATGGATGTTTACAGAATTTATGGAAAATTAAGACATGGAAAATTTCAAAAATTTATAAGTAGCTCAGAAAACGAGAAAAAGTAATCAGTTGTTTACGCTCCTTCAAATGCGCCGTCGGGTTCGCGATCGGCAATTTGTCGGGTTATCGACAAAAGCGGTCTGCGATTTTTACGGAAAAAATTATGGAAAATTTACATCTTTAGAATCTGGAAAATTTTCCTGCAAAACATCCATTATGACTCGATACAAGCATTTGAATCAAACAAACACACATGTATATCTTTTAAGTAATTGAAATTCTCATGTTTACGTTTCTTTTGAAAATGTTTGTAATCCTCCCTACACTTATCCCTTATGTAAAATACCTTTATATGTAATTAAAACGAGGTTAAAGACAAAATAAAGCATTTTTACAAATTTAAACATTAGAATAAACAATCAATAAAAGATACACGACACAAACAAACAAACAATTAAGCATGGGTTGCCTCCACGGCGCTTTTCTTTATTTATGAGTCTTGTAGCTAGACTCGAAGTCGTGCCCCTACGTGACTTCATTACCGCCACCTTCTTCCAAAACAATATCTTCATCGTTGACCATTTCATTATTGTCCAAGCGATAATGTTTCTACGTTGCCCATTCACGGTAAATTCCCTTCCATCATGGTCGGTAGCACCCACGGCCCCAATGTTCATTTTCCTCTTCTCGAAAAGGTCCATACCATCTCAATTTGAGTTTTCGGAAATAATCTAGGTCTTGAATTATACAAGAGCACCTTATCTCCTTCCAAAAACTCTTTAGGATTCTTTATTCGTTGATCATGCCATTTTTTGCCCTTTCTTTGTATGTGATCGACGATTCATAAGCTTCAAGTCTTAGTTCATCCAATTCTTGAAGTTGTAAGAACCTATTTGACCCTGCCTCAGAATAATCCATATTACAGGCCTTAAGTGCCGATGCCTATACGCTCCAAGTTAAGTAGGGAGGTGGCATGCTTTCCCGTATACCAAGCGAAAAGGGGTTGTTAGGTTCCCATATTAGTAACACAAGCATCAATAGAAGAAATAGATGAAGGATAGATCGGTTGAACAATAACACACACACACACTTATGCGTATGAAATAGAGAAAGGTTATGCATATTAAGTGAAAGAGAATGAAATTGAACAACCAACCCTCAAGTGAGGGTATTACAAGACTATTTATAGGAGAGGGAGCTAGGGCAACACTCCTAGTCCATTCCTTTCCTTATTGGACTTGGGCCTAGGCTTATGGGCCTTCTACATAAGCCTAAGCTTAATAACAAACATAAAGGCCATATTAAGTTAACTATTACATATGAATCACTAACACTTGAATTAATGTTTAGGAGTGATTCCAAAAAATCTCCCCCTAAGTGTTGGTGATGAATGAAAGAGTGATAAACGATGTAGGTGCTGATGTAATAGTAGCTTTGATGTCTTCTAACATTCTTCTTTCTTGTGAGAAGAGATGTCTTAATTCGAACAATCTCCCCAGTGTAGAGAAATTGTTTCTTTTGAAGTATTCTGCTTTGGCGTCATCTTTGTTCTTTGATCTTTGTTCTTTGTGATGGTAGTGATAGTATGTTGTTGTTATGCATCAGTGCTGCGTTCGCTCCAGTGTCTCCACGTCATTCTTCAACACTTGCTTTTGATGTTGGATTTGATCTGATGTAGTTCTCTTAGTCTTTAAACTTTGTAGATTCTTTACTTGTGAAGAATCATTGACTTTGTGTTGCCTTTTGAGAGAACTTCCATTAGAGATGTTGTTGGTATGAGCATGTGAAGAATCTGCACGATCAGTCCGCTCCTGAGCTTCCATAAGAAGAAAACATAAGAAAGGTTAGTAATAAGCGGATTTCGGCACTTACAAGTTTGAACTTCGAGAGTGTTAACATCATAGTGTGAAAAAACAACTCTAATTCTCACAAAGGCCGTTCCTGAATCGGAGTCCCACAAGTGAGATAACGCGATGTACCGAAGTACATCTACAGTTCAGATGAGTCGCTGAGGTACACTGAAGCATCACCTCATACTGTAGACCGTTTGAGACACACGCGTAATCCACGGGAGTTACAAGTGACTGCTGTCGAGCTTTTGATGTTGACTTTGGCGGAGTTTCCATTCAATCACTGGGGATCACAATAGTGAACCTCTCATAAATGTTCTCGACAGATTGCTAGGATCTGTGTAGGACTCGATAACGTACCCTTGTTGTTCTTATTGTTGAACAACAAGTGATGAAATGTCAAGTGTACCTATGAGATCTTTTGATGAATCTCGTGGCTCTAGACTCAATAGTGTGCTTTGGTTTTCTGGCGAGAGACTAGGAGAGGGTCTCCTTCTTCAATACCAGCAATCTCTAAGAGAAAGCCGATAGTTTACGTAGGGTTCCTGTGAGAATGAAACAAGCTTTGGTTGAGAGAAACTTGAGTGGCTAAGAAGGTTTAGTGCATCCTTTGGGTCCATGACGACTTTTAATCTTCAATACGGCGTCATCAAGTGACACGGTAGCATATGAATTGAACCGATTATGCGCCTAAGTTGAATAATCTGGAGGGCTATTTCTTTTCACCCTTTTCTTTGCATTTCTTTTTAATTCTTCAACTCCTTCTTTCTCCGATTCTCATTTTCTCCTTTTTATAATCATACCTAAATACTTCTAATTCTAACTATTGGTAGTGTCCTTGGGTAGATCCCTCCAGCTCTGGCGGATCATAGGACAGTTATTCCTAACCTTAATCACCTTATAACTCCATTGCCATAAAACCATTTTCATGAAAATCTCTAGAAGTGTTTGTGAATGAAAAACATGTTTGAACACTTCAAGAGTTTTAGATTTTCAGAAATACTCCCCCTCAACATGTTCTTAAGAGTTTTGACGAAATGCACGTGAGGAAAAGCCGCACTTTTGAATTGATCGACTCAAGATAGACAATCCCTTGCGAGACACGATTACGTTGTATAGTTAAAGAGATACATTGTCAGCTTTTAGGTGACAACTAGCTCTAATAACTACCTTGAAGATGTGGACAACCCCGAAAGGTTGTCAAACCCGTCAAAGTTTATGTCTATCAAGAGTTTCTCGAATAGGTACAATTTACTTGGATAAGTCTTGGAAGACAAATCTTTTCAATGTATGACTGTTCAGTTCTCGTCAATTCATGGGTTGAAGTCTTTTCACACGAGGATTCAATAGCAAAACACAACATATTTCTTATCACATGATTTTCTCCCCCTCAAAAATGGCATATAAATGTTATTTTTGAGGAAATGTTGAGAATAAATATGACCATTATAAGTCAAGTACTCCCCCTCAACAAGTGATATAAACGGTTGAGGTTTTGAAAATCATAAGGGGAAGTACTTGTTCTTTTGAGAAAAACCTCTGAAAATAGAAAGGTTTGATAAGTTTTACTCAAAAGTAAGAAGCTTTCGCTCCTTTTATAAGGATTGTGGCACTGAAGCGTACCACAGGGTCCTTTCATTACAAGTACGGGTTGTACACTGTTATGTGTGCACAAGCCATTATGAATAAGTCAAACAGACAAAATCACAATCAAGAAATTTAATAGTGTACCAAATGATTACGCATGACCAACTACTTTCGAGGGGCGTTAAGTCGAGAAAGCATGGTCTTCCTCCCATATAGTTCTCCAACCGTTGCATCTGATCCGATGAATCAACCTTTCATCAATCCTAGAGATAAGCAGAAGAACATCCTTGCGATCCTTTGATTTCCAACTCTTCGTGAAATTATACCCAACTCAATGTCCTTCAATCGATATGCCAATCCATCTCGAACCATCTTGAGGTGGCGTCATAGAACTTGTGAATTTCATCGAAAGCCATGAAGCAAGTATGATGATTTCCACTTAGGTAGACAAACCCAAACTTTTGGTTTATGAACGATTGTGTACTGAGGTTCTTGATTGATTTTGTTGAAGTGTAAGAGTGTATGATATTTGAGTTGTTTTGGTAAGATTCGACCCCGAGGTGGAGATCTTCAACACGATCTTAGATTAGACGTATGAAAACAAGGAGTGCAGTAATGTACTTGTTCTGACTCGGTTGAGGTTAGGGTTGGGGCTGGGCATGTAATGATCCTCACCACCAGTGTATGTAGAGTAATTACTGGTTTTCTCCATTGGTAGTGTGGTTTCTGAAACCCTTGGTTGATCAGATGGTGGTGGTTGTGAAGCTTGTTGTGTAGTGGTGAAAACCTGCTTAACCATGTGTCAAATCATTGGATGGAGTTGCCTTCTTAACAGAGTTTGTTGTTGACTTAGTTGTTTCTTTTGTTGATAGAGGTGATGATTGAAATGATGATTTAGGTTTGGTGGAAGTGTCAAGAGGTAGTTCAGAAGACTGTTGAGGTATGTGTCTTTGGATTGTCAACTATGTAGTTGTGATTCCTTCTTTAACTTTTCCTCTTCACTCTAGCACTTCTTATTTTCTTTTCACATCATTTTCTCTTCAGCCACCAAATTATCATCAGTGAATCTTTCATCCTTATCATGATCGTAATCTCCTTCGTCATATATTTCCACATCTTCACCATGATTTTCTTCTTGCGGATGTTTTAGTTGTTGTTGTGGTTGCTTCATTTCAATAGTTGTGGTAACAGTGACACCCTGATCCTTACCGGGTTGATTAACCGGATCGGATGGGGTAAGAGATGTTTGCAATGGATCTTCCATAAGTGGAGGACTACTACTTGACCCTCCTGCCCCACCGACTTGATTAACTGGAAAGGTTGAAGCATGGTGTTCCATCCTTTTTCTGCTTTAATGTCTTATGAAATTTTATTTCCTCTTCCATTGAATCATACTCATCATCAGGATGACTTTGTGAGCATGAATTTGAATGGATGTTGCAGATGGATGTCCACACAATTCAAGATGATTCAGAGCATATGAAGTTGTTGAAGACGAAGATTGTTCTTGCCAATTGTTTTGTCGTATCCAGCTAGGAATGTGTTTGCCATCGAGCTCAGTGGGGCATTGATGTTTGCTTGATTTGCAGCCATTTTGTGATCTGAAAGACATTAGACAAAAGGACAGACATATGGAAACACAATGTGTTTGTTTTAGTCTGATTTATTATCTAATTTCTTGTTTGATGGTAACATGTTTATGTTAGTTACAAGTCCTAAGTCACATTTGTCCAATTGTTTGAAGTTGATGTGATAAGTTACATGAACGTGCTGAAATTTCAAAGTCAAATTTCACTTAACACACCACATATTAACATTTGTTAGCTTAAGCATAACATTAGATAATAGTGACTTATGAGTAACATTTAACAAGTAACATATGCATAATAGGCCAAATGTAGTGCCGCGATGATTTATGTGTGACAAGGATCCTTATGCGTAAGAGTAAGCTAAAGCGTAAGACCAAGCTTATGCGTAAGAGTTTCTTACGCGTAGGACAAGTTCAAAGGCTTACACGTAGGAATAAGCTAGATGTTATGCGAAAGTTTACTCATAAGAGTAAAGCTTATGCGTAACAAGCCTTGTTTACGAATATCTTTCCAATATACGCGTAATCCACTGTAGACCTCTTATGCATAACGTGTTAAACATAAGCATGAAAACTTGATTACAGTTTATTCCAAACATCTTATAGATCACAAAAACAAGCACAAGAACATATCAGATACACATACAAAGACTTAGGCGTAAAATTTCTTAAACCTTAAACCCTTAATCTATGCGTAAGAGATATAGCCACACAAATCAAACAAGAATATTTCTGGAGTGTCCTAGATGACATATGAGTGTAATGGAACAAGATTTAACACATTTCCACCACAGAATCAGAAGATTCATGGGAGATGAACCCAAAAAAACCTAAAACTTAAATTCTTACAGTTTAGATGTTTCTGGGCTAATTTAAAGGTTCAAAACATGCATATATACTTATTCTAACACTTTCTTGACCACCTAATAACATATCACAGAATAGAAAACCCTAGATGAGCGCAAGAACCCTAGAATTCAAATTAATAAAATATAAGATTCTGGATGGTTTGGGATGATTGAAACAAGTTTAATAGACACTAAGAAAGGTTTTAACATAACTCATTTCAATCCAAACACTTTAATGCATAAACACCCAATTCGTTCGAGTGAACAATTTTCCAAAATCAGTTTAAAGAGTTTTAACCGTTGGATTTGAAAGATTTTTGAAATCCTTGTTTAGAATCTTGATCAAAACAATTTAGAACTTGCAGATTATGAACAGCTTGAACGGATTTTGAACATTTGATTTGGGCCGTTTGATCTTGGTGTTTTAGGAGTAAATGCACATGAAGTGGTGCATTGAATGTGTTAGGTGAATGCTTTTGTTAAAATTACTTTGCCAAGTTGACACATTCATTCCCTCAACCTCAAAAAGGTTCCAACCAAGATCCTTTAACTTCCATTTAGGTAAGACAAAACACTTGTAAGCCAAGAAACTTGACGACACTCCCCCTCGACTTAAGAAATAATGAAATTTTGAAAAACATTTGAGTCCGAGGAGAGTATTTGACAAGAAACGTATCCACCATTTTAGAAGAAACAACATATTTAAGGTAACATGCAAGTACAAGGTTTTATGAAACATAAAAATACTTACTTTCTCCCCCTCAACACTTGTTCGGGAAAATAATGAAAGATTTGTACTTGCCATGTTGAAAGAAATTAGATAGGAGAATATTTTTGTTGTTTTATCAGATTTTATATTTTTGTATTTTGTTTTTGAAAAATATTTACAAAAGAGATTTTAGGGTTTGACTGGTTTTTAAGAATGTTTTAAGAGTTCATCCAGTTCCTCTTGAGTCAAACACCGCATACCAATCCGGTGGACCAACTCAGTAAACCTAGCAGGAGCTAAGGATTTGGTGAGAAGAGCTGCCAATTGGTATTCAGTACCCACAAAATATAATTCATCAGTACCCTGTTCCACGTGGTCCTTGATGAAATGATATCGAAGATCGATGTGCTTTGATTTCGAATGTTGAACTGAATTGCACGAGATCGCAATAGCACTCCGATTGTCGCAATACATCGGGATTCTGTCAAATCGTAACCATAGTCTTTGAGTTGTGTTCTCATCCAAATGACTTGAGCACAACACGCCGACATGGCTACATATTCTGCTTCGGTTGAGGACAGCGATGTACAATCCTGCTTCTTCGATTGTCATGACACTAGTTTATCACCAAGAAATTGTAATGCTCCTGAAGTACTTTTACTTGAATCTAAGCATCCTGCATGATCAACGTCTGAAAAAACGATTAGTTCAAAACCAGAATCCTTCGGATACCAGATTCCCAAATTAATGGTTCCCTTGATGTATCGGAAGATTCTTTTAGCCTCAGAGAGGTGGGTTTCAGTTGGTCTCGACTGATAACGGGACCAAAGATAGACGGAAAAAACAATATCAGTCCTGCGCTGTTTTGATACATGAGAGACCCAATGATACTACGGTATTTGGTAGGGTCCACCAATTTCCCATGTAAATCAGCGTCTAGCTTCTTGGTGTGAGCCATTGGTGTGGCATAGGTGTCACTGTTTTGCATTCCAAATTTGTTTAACAATTCAAGGCATATTTTGACGACTCAAGAAAAATACCATGGGGTGATTGATGAACTTGCATTCCAAGGAAGAATGTGAGTTCACCCATCATTGACATTTCAAAATGTTTTGTCATAAGTTTTGCAAAAGCATTTGAGTATTTTAAATGTGTTGACCCAAAATGATGTCATCCACATAGATTTGAACGATTAAGATGTGAGCCCAGTGATATTGTATAAAGAGTGTAGGGTCGACCAGACCTTTGGTAAGATTATTGGCAATAAGGAAGGATGATAACTTATCGTACCACGCCTGAGGGGCTTGTTTGAGACCGTAGAGAGCTTTCTTCAGTTTGTAGACATGATTAGGGAACTCGGATCAACGAATCCTTCCTGGCGGCTACATAGACCGTTTCTTTTCAGTTGTCCATTGAGGAAAGCAGTTTTGACATCCATTTGAAAGACCGTGATGTTCATGTGAGCCGCAAATGCCGAAAAAATCGAGCGACACCTCAAGGCGAGCAAGCGGAGCAAATGATTCTTCAAAGTCAATACCCTCTTCATCTATAACCATTAGCCACCATAGGCGTGACTTGTTTTAATTACGGTTCCTTCAGCATCCAATTTGTTTTTCCAAATCCATTTTAGACCAATGACGAAGACCCTGTTGGTCTTTCAACCAGTTCCCATACTTCAAGACGTTTGAATTGGTTGAGTTCTTCCTGCATGGATTCAATCCAATTGTCCTTTGTCATTGCGTCTTTAATGTTTTTAGGCTCAGATTGGCAGACAGTGAGTGCATAAATGCAATGTTCACCATCTGTGTGAAGACGTTGTCTCGTTATGACTGGTTGATTCGGGTTACCATTAATATTCTCAAGAGGATGGTCTTTTGTCCAACGATGTGTAGAAGGTTGATGTTGGTATAAATTATGCAAATTTTGAGGATTCAAATGGCTTGTAGATGATTCTGCAACATCAGGTGCAGCAGTTTCATTAGCAAACGGGTTAAAGAACGCATTTGGATCAAAATCTGCAGGTGGGGGTACTGCATTAAGAACATCATCAGCTGGTTCTGCGTTGTTGGATGCAGTTTGTTCAACTATTGTTGTAGAGCCAACTGGTGGTGCTTCTTCAACATTAGTTGTTGTAGCAGGTGTATCAGGTATAATAGTAGTATCAGGTTGGAGCAAGCGGAAACATCGAGATACACGGAGCACGTTCATCAATGTCATCACTAAACAGCGGAGCAAATAGCTTTTCCAATTGTTGACGAGTAAGCTGGGGGCTTGAGTCAGCTGATGATGGGGTTTGAGGGAAGTTTAAACGGTTGTGACCGGGTTCCAAGCTGTTATGCTCAGAAGCCATTGTGAATATGTACAGAGATTGACGATGTTTCTGAATCAGCTTCCCCCCAAACTGTCAACTGTCTTTAGCAGATTTGAAACTTTGATGTAGTAGACATTTCTTTTAACTTTTGAAGTTTTCATTATCAGCAGAATTTGTAGAAGAGCAGAATACCACACAAGGTAAATCTGACTAATTGCGGAAAATCCGTTCGAGGGTAACATGCCAGAATTCAACAAGATCTTCTCACGTATGTAGACGCATCACACCAAACAAACCACGAAAGACGAAATGAAAAGACTTTCCCCTGAATGTTGTGGTCTTTCGGAATCATAACATCATATTTGGGTAACTTCACACAAGAAATTCAAGAAGGCATTGGGTTTTCGCAAAGAAGCATGTGGTCAAACAAGGAAGCAATGATCACCTACACTCTCTCCCCCTCGATGTTTTCAATGAATCAGAATAATACACCACATATGTTGATGAGGAATTGAAGACACCGAAACCATGTATAAGGAGACAGCGAAACCATGTATGTCCAATTGATCGAACAAGTGTGAAGAACCAA
>OU343216.1:129849810-130034502 GCA_910596185.1 Chrysanthemum makinoi | reverse complement strand
TGTACTTTTTTTAAGTTGTAGAGAATAGCAATGTACTTTTAAATGTGTTCCAATTTGGGTACGTGTACTTTTTAATTTTGTTTGGGTTGTAGAATAGCAATGTACCAAATTGGAACACTTATGGAAGTACATTTGCTATTCTAAACTTAAACAAAAGGATAAAAAGGTCACGTGCAAAACATGACACTTTGAAAAGTAAATTGCTATTCTACAACTTTAAAAAAGTACACGTACTAAAACGGGACACTTTGAAAAGTACATTGCTATTCTACGACTTAATCCCTTCTTTTTATACCAAACACCATTAGTCGCTTTCCTTCTCCATAAAACCTCTATATATGCACTCTGTGTATATTTCTGATGATTTCAAGATAAATAAACGTTGAAAGTTATGGTGGCGGCCAGAGTAAAAAGCGTTTTCACTTTCTTTTACTTTTAATTTTGATAGCGTTGCATATGATGGCGGTGACTAGTAAGTGGTGGCCGGTGGCAGACAGCAGTGTTGGTTAGCGGTGTCAGTCAAAGTCCAGACCAGCAAGTGCCAAGTGGTAGGTGAGAGGAAGAATTTGGTTGGCGATGTGGTTCAAGTACAAGTTCACTATCCTTTTTAACATCAAATGTGTGTGACCCTCCCATACCCTTACCTGACAAGTTAACATTTTAGACCCCTTCTAAGCTTATGACTAACCGGATTTATAAATTTACCCAGGCCAATCCAATCTTAGTTCTTTGGGTTGAAATTGCTGGTGCTAGTTGTGTTGTTTCTTTATTGCTTATTTTGTTTCGACTCTATAAACATTAAAGTGTTATATTAAAATAAAAATCTGATATTATAATTAATACTCATATGGTAAAATCTTATCTTTTTTAAAATTTTATAAATAGCTAAAGCAACAAAACAATAAAATTCTCATATTGGGTTGACTGTATTTCAAAATGAATCATTTTGACCCTTTTCCCAACCCGCCCATTATAACAACCAAGAACAATTTTAACAAAGAATGTCTAATAAACAATCACAACCGAGAACAGTTATAAACAAGACATGCTCCATGCTATTTTTTTTCGAAAATGCTTTAAAGGAAAACTTACTCAAAACAAGACACCTTCTTAATATCGAGATTTTGCTTTAAAGAAGATGACTCTGTAACCTTTCTTCCAGGCTCTAACTTAGCTTACCCTTATATTTAAAAATCATCATTCTACACTTAACGGAGTGATTAGCCTTCTTGGAATGACCCAGAATGGGTAGATAGATTGGTATCTTCATGAACTTTAGCCTCATCCTGCTCGTAATTACATGATTAGCCTTATTGGGATGGCTCATGTATTTGGTAGATGGGCAAACGTCCTAAGCTTCAACATACAATAAATTGATATATCAAAATATACCCATATTTGGTAGATATTGTTTGCTATGAACATTAGGTTTTTGCTTATGTCACTACTTTGAGATGAATAATATGATACAATTAGGGATGAAATGACTAATCTACTAATTGAACAAACTAAAGCCAGTGAATACCCTTCTTACATTAATTTGCAATATATGCATAGCTGTTTATGATTCACAAATCTAATCTTACGGTCAAATTATGTAATACCCGGTTTCTAGCGAGGGGGTACTATGTCAAAATTGCCTCTCACGAGGAGCAGACTGCTAAAACATCAGGAGAAACCTCGTAAATAGTACATCAAACTGTAGTGGAAGCTTCTATTTCATCATGTGAAAGCTTCTTCATAATGGCCCGAAATGGCTTGAACATGCAGTGGTTAATCTACTAATTGGGCCCATTGAAACCACTAATTAGAGGGTGTTTGTGATTGCTTATTTTTCCTGCTTATCTGCTTTTTAAGCGCAAAAACAAAAACACGTTTTCCATCCACACTGCCAGGAAAAAGCAGAAAAGCAGTTTTTCATAAGCAGGTTAGGAGTTGCTTATTTTGTGTTAGTTATTTGATATTGAGTTAAAATAACTTTTTTACTCTCATATATAACCTAAAACATTTTATGAATGTGTTTGATTGAAAATTTATATTAAAAAAAATATTTACAATTATATTGCGTTTTTTATAAAATAAGCAAATGTTCCAAAAGTACTTTTTGTTAAGTACTTATTTTTAAGCAGAAGCACAAGCAGGAAAAAATAAAAAAAGCAATCCTAAACACCCCTTAGTACAGAGGTGACCCCATGCCACGTGTATTGATAATCACAAACTTACTGCTAATCATCCGCTCAGCTTTCGCCTATGTGCAGAAGTAACTAGAGCATTTTTCATCAACATATGCTTATAAAACCAATTCACAGAGTTAAGGAAAACAATAAACGATGCAAGTAAATCACTTTGCATATTAGTGAAAACATGGGGAAATACAATTTACAGGACTAAACAAGTCCGCCACCAAAAAGTGACCTTAATTAAGCCCATATGGTTGGCTGGGCCTACGGCGCAGGGATCTCTAAGGAGGTCCCAGGGTTCTTGAGTCCAAGGTTAACCTACCGTTTGCCAGGTCAGTAATGTTGCTTGAGCGGGGTTTCCCGCTTCATCTAAAAAAAGCAACATAAATGTTTCATTCTATCAAAATCTTGATCAACTTACAAACTCTACATGCCGTTGATATATTTTTCATGACCAAAGATGCTTAAATCTGCCTGTGACAAAGATGTCACAACATTTCAAAATACACAACATAAGTTTATAATGTCCAGGGGAAATCTTGTGGGGTCTGGTTCTTTAAATAGTTAAAATCAGGCCAAAAATACAGGGGCCACCCTGTAATCTTCTGAAACTCAAAAAATGTTTTCAAATCATCGCAGAAAGGAACTATTGGCAAACACCTGGGCCTAATAGTTAAAAGCTTAAAGAAGTGAGCAGTTCGTGTACCGGGTAATACCAGGCCCACCAATGCTGAAATCCTGATCTGCCTAGTCATTCAAGCCCAAAATTGCATGGCCTACTTGATCTTCATTCCAGTCCTCTGGGATGTGGACCCGAATAGCCCAAAACCAGATTTTTATCTGCATCTTAACAATTTTAGCGGGTACAACCCACTGCCATTGCTGCGAGCCTGTGATATAAGCTTCAATCTAACTTATTTTTCTTGCCAACACTCGATTTCCCATTCTGCAAAAGAATCAACCTTTAAATCAAAGGTTTTGACATTGAGCATAAGTTTAGAATCCAAAACTTTTTATCTCGAAGAGTAACTTTTAACCCCATTTCATTTTTATTTTGTTTTGGTGTTTAAGTCGTTATGATTACTATAAGTAAGATCAGGAGTCCGGTTATCAATTAGGAATAGTTATATAAGTTATTGTTGTCTACTTTCATTTATGGTTAATGACTTAATGGTTATTGATAAAAAGAACATGTAGAATTGTAGATGCATGAACAGAAGTATTTCTAGCTAGTATTTCTCTTTGGTCCCCCTAAATAAGGTCCATGTTATAACTAGATGCATATCGTGGTTTGTAAATCACTACGATGTTTACTGTTACTGTTTTATGTTCACAACTACAGTAGTAATTTTTATTCCACAAGTTGACATGAATCTAGAATTTGACTTGGTTCACAAGACAACCGTGTCCCTTTCTTAATGTTCTTATGCATCTTTATGTAATTACCTTTACATATATGCTTTTCGAGAGATGCCTACTCATACACTGTGGTTTGTCTTTGGTCTCTATAAAGCATTCCACATGGTATTGTTTGGCTATGTTCATGAGTGTCGTAGTATGTTTTCTAGGACCCATTCTTTGTCCATTTCTCTAAATGTTGCATGCAATCCTTAAACTTTGTCGAGGCTAGCATTAAGCTATAGACACTGACATTGACTTAAACCATGAAAAGTGAAAGCATGAACATTCACTAAAGTGTGTGGTGTTTCATGGATGTTGCCAAATTGTTGTACCATTAATGTGAAAATTCTGAAATTTAATGTCGTAAATTTCTTGCAGGAACATGGTACCCGTGCCTTTCATCATACTCTACATAAAACCATTAGCAACATTCCTGGCTGGAACCAACAAGTCAGCATCTCGGTTCCTAGACCTATTGTTTGAAAAGGCAAAACGAAAAGCAGGTCCCATTGAAGAATTCCAATGGCTCGGCTTAATGTTATTTGTAGCAGTACCGTTTCCAGGCACAGGTGCATGGACTGGAGCTATTATCGCTTCAATCCTTGATATGCCGTTTTGGTCAGCTGTGTCTGCCAACTTTTGTGGGGTCGTGTTGGCTGGCCTTTTGGTCAATATGCTGGTCAACATAGGGCTTAAGTACGCTGTTGTTGCTTGTATTCTAATGTTTATTGCATCGGGGTTCATGTGGAGTATCCTTCGTTTTCTGAAAAAACGTTTAAGCTCTTCCTCATCATGTTGACTCATTTATAACTTAATAAAACAACGCTAATTTCATTCTTTGATTTTAAAGTTTTACAATCCATCATGCATCTAGGTGAAATCATAAGTTCTTGTTAAGTTTCACTTGTTACAACATTATACATTGTGAAATGAGCAGATTGGGTGGTTTACGTTTAAAAATGTGTTTTGATAGGACAAATTAAGCATGTATTAGGATGACTTAGGAACATCTTGTTTGTCTTTTTTCAATTCGTATCGTAAATTACAGGGTAGAATAAGTTTACAAATCTTTGATAAGCACAGGATTATGTTTTGTACGATTATTATCAATTGATCCACGCCCAATGGCGGAACTTTGAAGGGGCAAGGGCCCCAATGTTTGGGCTACTAGTGTAAATAATAGAACTTTTAGGGGTAATTTACTTATTAAAACAAGTCTTTGTGCAATTCAGTTCCGAGTAAATTACAAAAATCGTTCGTTCGGTCAAATTGCACTTTTTGTTTTTATTGTTCATTAAGTGTAAAGATGGTACGTACTTTCAATTGTTATGTGCACTTTTGGTCTTCATTTTAACCATCGTTAAGTGAGTTTCATTAATAGTTACATTTTAGCATTTTTTGGCTAACGGTCGTTGCAGCGTTCATCATTTACCGTTGCATCGTCCATCCTTTACTAACGGCCGTTTATAATTTAACGTTTTCAGAAATGCGTTTTTTACGTTTTAGTATTTTTTTCGTTTTAGTCCCCTTTTTATGTTTTGGTCCGTTTCTTTATGTTTTCGTCCGTTTATTTAACATTTTCGTCATAATAAAATTATGACACAAATTTCGAAAAAAAAATTGGAAAAATTTTTCGACATAATTTTTTCTCAATTTTTCCAAAATTTTTGAAAAAGAATTTCGAAAAGAATTGGAAAAAAAAATTTTAAAAGAATTTTGAAAAAAGAATTGGAAAAAATTTAAGACTAAAATTTTTATGTCGAAAAAATTTTCAATTTTTTGAAATTTTATGTCGAATTTTTTTATGACGAAACGTTAAAAAAGAAGAAAATGTATATAGAACGAACGAAAATGTAAAAAGACGAAAACGTAAAAGCGGATGCAAAAATTCAAAAACGGGCAAACGTAAATAAACGGACAAAACGTAAAGTCACAAAAGAAAACGGACGAAAACGATATAAAAACGCGTTAAAAGCAGACGAAAACGTATAATACGGACAAAACGTAAAAAAAACGAAAGTAAAAAAGCGGACGAAAATGTTAAATTATAAACGGCTAAGTAAGGATGAGTCTTGTAACGGTAAGGATGAAACGCTGCAACGATCGTTAGCCAAAAGGGCTAACGTGTTAACGAACTCACTTAACGCCGGTTAAAATGAAGAACCAAAAATGCACGTAACAGCAGAAAATACGTACCATCTTTGCACTTAATGAACCATAAGGGCGAAGCGTGCAATTTGACCAAACCACATGAACGATTTTTGCAATTTACTCTTCAGTTCTCGGTAAACAAGTTGACCGATATCTAGACAATAGGTTATTTGAAGTTTTCAGTAAGATAAACAGTGTATGATGAGATTTTCATGCATTGATTATATTGTTCTTTTAACAAAACTTTTTTTTCTTTCGTAATTTTGTTTGACAAATGCGCTTCCTGTATTTGATAACATTCATTTTTATAAATTTGGTTATCAATATTATGTTCACAAGCCTATTTTTCCAAATTTCAAGCTCGGGACTTCAAACGCACTTAGTTGCAATATTCTTGTTTTTGTGCTGTATGTATCACTCGTGTAATTTAATGATGGATGACAAAAAAAAAATGATATACAAATGACCTTCCTTCTTATAACCGTTCATCTCTATTTCATAGAGTTATGATCAAATAAGAAGATTACTTAAAATAAGAAGGAATAAGAAGAACTATAACCACAAATCCAAGATGCACCGACCTAAATTAAATGCATCCCTATAATCTTAGATGCATTATAACGCACCATAGCGTGTTTTATAGCTTTTAATCAGATGCATATACGTATATTAGATGCATTTCATTATTTCTCTTGTTTTTGTTCCTCTTGCGTGCGAAATCATGAAAATTAATTTGCACCATCTATACATCAAATTAACTTTCGAAACTCAAGATGTTGCATCTATATGAATAGAAATGCATCTAATGCAGTCGTTGCATTTCAAATGCGTGGTTTTAGTCACTTCTCACCACTTCTTATTTTAATTTACTTCTCACTGAATACTTTCTATTTCATATATGACTGAAAGATTTTATGTATAAACAAACAACATTTAGATATTTAGCGATTTTGGCCCTTACAGAGAAAACACTCAAGTATCGCCACTGAATCCACCGTTTTATTTGACTTACTCTCTTACCGACTAAAAAAAATTGTACTATGAAAACATTCATTTCTGATTGTATTAAATAGAATAGTTGATGTCGATTGCTCTATATGGTAAACTTATGTCCCGAAACTGAAAACTTCGGAACGTTTGGCTTTAAGTTGTTCGTTCAAGTCAATTTGGGCTCCCAATACATGTTTATTTTCTATATTCTACTAATTCCATTGGTTAACCAAATTTTGAGCTTGAGAAGTTTCAAAATAAATAGAAATATTAACATTGAGCCGATATGAATGTAACCATCAATGAAGACCCGTGGCCCCCAATCTTTCACAATTCGGACTGTTCAATCGCTCGATTATGATGTGTCATGATTTCCATTAAAAGTGCATGTATCATTCTAATATGATGCCACTAGCACATAACTGTTCGACACATCATAACTAAAATTGATAAACTTATGTATAATATTTTTTTTTTACTTTTGTAATTTACTACCTTCGTCTTATATTAATTGTTCTGTTTTGACTTTTTAAGTCTTTCTTTCTTAACTTTGATCTTAAATATTTTTATTTGTGTTATATAATATTTAATAAAAATTATACCAATAAAAATACATTTAAAACTCAATCAATTCATATATTTTGTATCAAGTATTATATAACACAAAAAAAATATTTAAGGTCAAAGTTAGAAATCAAAGTTAGAAAATTCAAAGTGAACAATCAATATGAGACGGAGGAACAATATATTAGTGTAACAAATATGAAATACTAATAACTAATAGAGTTAATAAGCAACTTCAACTCCATATTTGGATGTGATTTTGCATTTTTTTTTTAATTATTTTTTTAACCATGATTCTAACCTTGTGACCGACTAATCTATAACTATACATACAACAATAGTTAACCATAGTATTAAGTTTTCTTTATGATTTTTTTTTTTAGAGAAACTACTATTTTTGATTATTAGAAGTAAAAAAGGTAACTTCAATTTTTTAAAATGCGTAACCCTTAATGTAAAATACAATTTTATTAGGCATATTTATTCATAAGATAGTTTTGTATAACGATCAAATATTTAGCATCATGGGTGAAAAAGTATCTCACAAGAAAATATTATTCAATAAAAAATTATCATTGAATTACTTTGATAGTTAAAAGGTAGGGTCCAAAATGATTAAAAAAAAAGTTTGTACAAAAAGGTCAAAAATTGTACTTTGGTGATTTATAACAACAAACGTTGAGTTATTAAAATCTTTGCAATTGAAAGCCTATAAAATTTAACTAAGAAATCATAAGATTAATATATTCGACTAGGCAATATTCGCAAGAAAATCAACGGTTTATAGTGACAAATAATTATATTTGCAAAATTGTGATTCTGGTTTAACCTTTGGTGCAAAATTTACGGGTTTAATTTGTAGTCATTCGAGAAAAAATTTATGGGTTAAAAACAAAAAATTGATAAAAGTTTAAGGTTTAAAAATATTTAAATATTAATTTGGTGATAGATATTGTTACTATTTTTAATCAATAGTATAATTGTTTACTAGCATTACTCAGTTTTAAGTTTCAAAAATAAATATACACTTTTTATAAATACTAAAAATTATTCTTGTCTCTTACAAGCATTTATAGTAGTAAAGTTTAGTATTCATGATTTATAGTTTCTTGTAAAGTTTAGTATTCATTAATTTAAGCAACTAAAAGACCTATCATGTGCTTTCAAGAGTTTGTAAAGATGAAAAATTAAATAAATATATTTAGCATGCAATGATGATTTTAACAAACTTTGCATAAAAGTTGAGTTAGTAAACATTTTGCATTTTAAAACCTTATGTAAAAAAAAGCTGAGGTCGAACAATATTGATCCAATCACGGTTGTAATTTTAATATGAACTTACCAGTTCTGAATATTTAAAAGAAATCAACAGATCAATTTGATTGAACAGATTTGAGTGAGTTTGTATATATTTTGACTCATAAATATGTTTCTTTTATATAAAAAGTGATTATTTGGTCAGTACAAATAAGATTGAATTTTTAATACCAAAAAATTCGTGCACCACACGTGTCCGAATGTCTAATAAATTATAAAATTTGAGTTTCATGCAATTAACTTAAGTATTGTGATTGAAAAACTATAATTATATTATATATTTGAAAAATTGATGTTTATAAAATGGGCAAATCGCATAAAAGTGTTGCAATTTATACCCAATTTCAATTTAAGGTACTTCAACTTTATCCCAATTTAGTGTACCAAACTTTTTATTGATTGCAATGTAAGACCACTAGCGGGTTTCCAAGTCACTTAGCCGGTTACCAAATTTTCCGACGACCTTTTCCGATGACCCACCACCACCACCTTCATTTATCACCACCACCACCATAACCCATCACTAATACCTTCATTTATCACCACCACCACCATAACCCACCACCAATACCCATAAAACTGAAATGCCTGAATAACAGTAGGATGGAGTGTATAATGGTATTATTAAAAACTGAAGATGGTAATTAGAGTTTTAATGAAAATAATTAAAACTCTAACGCAACTTAGCCTTCTTCTTCTTCTTTTTGACACTCATCCCTGGAATTTAAAATATAAGAAACAAAAGATAATACTGTAATAGTTAACTAACTGGCTATGCATTGGATGGATAGATTCTGAAAGAAAAAAAAAAGCATGAAAGTATACTTGGCTTGCTTGACATAGTTTTAACATCAAAATTTTGCAAATGTGAATGATGGATCTGCAGCACAAAGGTCAGGTCAAGTGAGATACATATGTAAGATATACACGTTACAAAAACAAACAACAAAGCAAAATATAACACGAAGATGAAAGAGAATCAAATTTAGTAGTTGTGATCAGAGCCTAAAAATTAAAAACAAATCATAAACAATAGAAATTCATAAATTCCACCATATAAACCCGTCTTGCAGACTGCAAACTGGTAACAGGTCCATGTTCAGAACATATGGTGGTTGTGGTGGTGGATTATGGTGGTTGTGATGATAAATGAAGGTGGTGGTGGTGGGTCATTGGAAAAGGTCGCCGGAAAATTTGGTAACCGGTAAGTGATTTGGAACCTGCTATGGTCTTACATTGCATCAAAAAAAAGTTTACACTAAATTAGGATAAAAAGTTGAGTACTTAAATTGATAAGTTGGGTAGTTGACAATACTGTTTATGCGATTTGCCCTTATAAAATTTAATATTCAAGCAATTTAAGTATTCATGATTGTAAAACCATGATTATATTACAGAGTTTAATAAATTAATGGAAAAAGTCTATATCTATCTATAATTATAAAATATGAGTTTCATGCAAGAAATGTAAGTATTAATGATTGGAAAACAATAATTATATTATATATTTTAATAACTTGATGTTTATAAAATTTAAGTTTCATGCAATTCAGCGTAAATATTCATGATTGTAAAACTATGATTATTTATATTTGAATCTATGAAAGTTGTGTTCAAAGTTAAAAAAAAAATTAATTATAAGTTCATTTAAATCAATTCATTTTATGTTTTTGTGTGTGTTTTAAGACAACATGTATGATAGATCAAATTTAAATAAATATTAAAGTTTAACTTTTACTTGTTAGGGTGGTGGCAACCATGTAATGATTTTCTTATGCTATCACCCACCAATAATATCCTTCCATCTCATCTCATATCAATCTCATACCTAACAATAGATTTTTTAGTGGCAACCATGCAACCCATACCTCAATTTTTTTTATTATTATTATTATTTTTTTTTTAACAATCTCCGAAATAATCCAAATAGAATTAAAGTATATCTCATGACTCATGTTACAGAAACAGGCTTGCATAGTGTCTTATCTAATACGTAGTAGATATGTACCAACTTTTAGGTGTACTATTTCTATTTTATTAATAGATATGCACCAAATTTGAGTTAATAGATATGTACCAACTCTTAAAACAGCAAAGCAATAATATATTAAAACATCATACGTCACAAAAAGTTAAGTATCAAACAAAAAAATATCTTTTGTATTTGACCCATATGTTGTCCTTTATATGTATTTTACCACTTACCAAACAAGTACCAGGTAAATTATACATTTTGAAAATATTTTTTTTATGCCATGTCATTATATAAATACACATCACATTAATAAATCTCAAATCCAAACACCATCTTCTCTTCCATCCTTGTCTTCACCAATTTCACCACCTTTACCAAGCACCACTTGCCACCATCTCCACCACACTTTTCACCTCCATCATTTCTTGTCACCCAGCACCTTTAATTTATTGCGCCGGTTCCTCGTGACTCCATCCTGTCACCCAGGACCTTTAATTTAACACGCCGTTCCTCGTGACTCAGTCCTTTCACCAGACCTTTAATTTAACACGCACCGCAACCTTTGTTCTTACTTTACACAATCCTTTGTTCTTACTTCTTCCTCGTATATCCATATTCATCATTTACAGTATCAAACAAATAAATTTTGTTCACCGAAACATTCTTCTTAAAATACAGAGATCCCACAAAACTTGAAGGAGAAATTGCATGTAGTATGTTGAGTAAATTATAGAACCCTTTGTAATCTCTTCTTCAAACCCCCTAGTTATCTAATCATTTCCACATTAATTCAAGTCATTAAACAAAAAAAGCCAAAGCAAATAACAACCATTGTTGTTCATCTTCTAACTTCTTGACCACCAAATAAAACTTATATATCGGTTCAAACAAAAATAAGCACCCATGAAAAACCAGATCTGAACATACACCTAAAACTCAAGTTTAAGACCTATTCATAAGCTCGAAAACTTGAGATGTGACCAAAACTAGTGTTCAGATGTTTGGTGGCGTGACTTACCGTAGATCCGCTATGGAAAATCTGGTAGTTATGGGGTGTTGTTGGAGGTTACACAAAGGATAACGTTTACTTTTTTGGTTCTTTATTCATTTGGGATAATGGTGGTGGAAAAATGATATAGGTGGAAAAATTCTTATAACCGGCTGTAGGTAGAAATATGCATAAATGGTAGGTGGAAACACATATAAATTATTGATATGCATAATGGTAGGTGGAAAAATGGTATGTGGAAAATGACGTGGCCAAGAAGAATGACGTGGCATAAACCCTGGGAAGGTAAATGATGCATATAAAGGACAAAATAGTGGGTCAAATAGCCAAAGGGCTATTTTTTTTTTTGTTGTCACGTCGAACGCTTTTGTGACAAGTATGATGCTTTAATAGGTTATTAACCCTAAAACAAACTATTCCCACTCATAAATTCCCATAACATCATGCTTTCACCTTTCACATTTCTTCCTTCAAAATGGCAATACGGTTAGCCGGTAAAAGAGGCTTCAACCACTTCACAAAAACATTGATCTTAACTTATACTACTTTTAGATCATACCGCTCTTCTACCACCAGTGATTCTCACCAAAGCAAACGTAGAAATGATTATTCGTTGTTTTCGACTAATAGTTTCGTGTCTCGACGCTTTGAATCGACGAAAGCTGGCCCACAGTTGGATCTCTTGTCTAGTGCATTAAAGCTCCAACGGGTATATTTTTGCTTCCAACGTTCATATTTCAACCATGTAGAATCGGGGAACTTTGCCGATTGTGATGCTTCTCTTCTCATGCCGCGTCATACTGATTTCGAGGCACCACTGATGCCGATCGGCATTGCCCAAACCGAATGCCAAACCGAGAGCGTTGCCACCACCCTTAGTCATATCACTACAAAATTTGTGACATTTGCTTACTAAAACTTTTGCCTACTAAAACTTATAAAAGTAAGTGAACCAAAAAAATAAAATAAAAATTACTGTAAAACACAAAGATACGAGTAAAGAAAATCCCAATTCCCAAATCTCACACACTCTCTCTCAAATCTCACCCGATTTTAAATCTCATCTCCAAATCCCAAATGTATAAACCCTAACTCCACGGGACCATCGTCACCACCTCAACCGTCGTTATTAACAACCACCTCCGGCACCGCCGTCACCACCTCCGGTCGTCGATCGATACCCTAACTCCGGCACCGTCGTCACCATAATCGTAGTCAATCGTCGTCACTGTTATCAAGTTAGGTATAATACAACAATTACTTTACATATTATTTTGAATTTTTGTGCTTATTAGATTTTAGGTATAAACTTAGTTAAAATTTTGTTATATTATCGATATGTTGTTTTCAGCTGATTTTGTGTTTATAAATAAGCATTGATATGTGCTTATTAGATTTTAGGGCTTGATTTTGTGTATAATAGATGAATGATGTTAATTTTATGGCTTGATTTTATTAGTTGGCGTTTTATTTTGCAACTTATGTAGCAAACTAGTCATTTAGGGGCGTGCTCTGTGAACAAGGTGACTAATGTGAAACAGTTAGCAATTAAATAATTTAAATGATGATTATTCAAATGACGAAAGCGGAAAACTATTACTAAGTTTTTTTGAGTAATTGACGCCAACTGAAAGAATGTTTACGGTTTTTGTATATTGTATAGGACTAATATTTTGCTGTGGTGTTTTTTGTTTAACTGTTGCATACTAGAACAATCCCTATAGGTGTGGTTGAGCGGTGCATAAAATGTGCATACTTTCTGTAGCGTGCACTAGTTACCAACACGCATCATGTGATAGTTGGATCTGAATTGTATTCAAAGGAATCAATGGAGTTTCAGGTAGAGTACATACCTGAAACCCTGTGGAAAACTCATAAAGTTGGACTTGAATTGACTGATTATGATTTTATTTGTGATATGCTTCAGCTCGAGAATGATTCCTATTTCGATCCTGTAAATTACCATCTTAATTTACTTTTCGGATAAGCTCATTTTAGTCCTTACTTTAGTTTCAGGATTACCATTATTCTGTTTGTTACTGATATGGGTTAATGTCATAGAGATTATTGTCGGTTCACTATTATTAAGGCGTTTCATATCAAACATTGTGCAATTTATGGTAAACTTTGTAATTTGTTGGTAACATATCTATATTTATGATAAACTTCAGTGGTTCCAAATTCTTCCAACAAAGGACATTCAATTTCTTCTGACCCAGATTCTGTGGAGACTTACTTCAACGTAGGAGGGTGGTTTAATATATGTTGTCCTCTAATATTTACAAAATATGTCATTCTCATTTTGGGTTTAATATGACAGAACTCTAGAGTGCACTTCATAGGTACTTCGAAACAGCGGTACTGCAAACGCTTTCCTAGTTCATCTGACGCGTTCAGACCTTCAAGCTCCATTAGTCCTTCATCCACTATCCACATGCCAAAGCAATACAATTATTCATATCGACATGGTAATTATAAACTGCAAATAATTCTCTAATATCTGTAACTTATCGTTTAAGTTCTAACTATGTAACGACAAAGAGGTATTTGCAGGATTGCTTTTTTGTGTCGGTTTTAATTAGGAGACGTCCTGAATTATGGGATAAGCGGTTGCTGTTTGTCATTCTGATAATCCCCTCGTGGTACATCAGAAAATTTTGCAGCTTACTACGCTGCTCGAGATCATGGTAAGACTTAGTCAAGATGTTTTTTTATTGGTTTTTGTAGTCATTAGCTCTCATGAACCCTAACTGGCGCTTTATGTGTTCACAGGTATTAGAGCTGGGATCTTTGTTAGAGATGCCAAAGCTCTGTGTCCTCACCTTGTTATCGTTTCTTTTAACTTTGAAGCCTATGAGGAGGTATATTTTCAGCTGTCTAAATACTCTGTAATAATAATTATTTGAATTGCATTTCTGGTGGCTGATAAGTTCTATAGCATATTGCATAAGCACAGCAACAAACTCAGGATATGAGTTGTGATGAAGCAATTGTTGATATTACAAATTTGGAGGTAAATGATCCTCAGCATTTAGCTTCATTGTTAAGAAAGTAGATATTTGATACCACAGGATGCACCGCAAGTGTGGGCATATCTAGCAATATGCTTATAGCTCGACTAGCTACCAGAAGTGCCAAGCCAGATGGTCAATGTTACCTTTCTCTTGAAAACAAACTACTGGTGACGTGGTATGTAATCACTTTAAGGGATAGATAACCGTCTTGTTGGCATGATTCAGGTATTGCAAGTACTATTTATAAAAGATTAAAAATGTAATGAACTTCATGTAGTTTGATTTATTCCATTTAAGTTCTTGCGGTTTGAAGTTTTCACTGCAACTTGATCTGCATATTCCTTTATTTCAGTTACTGATTTACTTTTGCAGGAAACCAAGTCCGTAGGCGCAGATGTAAACTGGGTTGTATGATTTAAAGATATATGAAAGATGTAAGTAGAACCAATTTTTTCAATTTATTTATGTTTTGGTGGAGAGGTAATAGCAAAGCAACCACTAGTCCATTACTGATATTACCTTATTCTGATTTTAGTGCCACCATTTTCCTTCTAAGCCTATTTAAAGAAGTGTCTTTGTGTCTATATGGATGTGGAGTAAGCGGGCTTACTTTTACACTTAAGGTATTTATTTGGTTTCTTATGAGTAATAAACTTGATGCAATAGTATCATGTAGTTTATTTTAATAATGACACTCATGGACATGAACACATGAACATGATGATGCAGATTAAAAAGAGAGACTGATGAAGAGCCAATAAAGTATATGGGTTGCTGTGACTGTGACAACCTCAGTCATTCATTAACGGTACCTATCCATATAAACCAATCTTATTCTTACGCATATATGGCTTCTATATTCTGAGTCTAGAAATTTGTGTTTCTTCATGTCCCTATGGCTACAGATGATGTGGATGTTCTTCAGAGGTGTGTATCTGCTTCTGTACCTATAGACAAAGGTTAGTTCTTTGTAAGATCTCATATGTTTTGTCATGATCACAGACTCGTTGTTTGTTAATGTAGTCTAAAGCTTTTTGACCTTTTATTTACGATGTTAAAATATCTAGTTATTTTATATTTCATAGATGAACTGGTATTACTTTTTAAATAGACCGCAAAGTTGTTAAATATCTAGTTATTTTATATTTCATAGATCGCCTGATCTTAGTATAAATTGCATACTTAAATGAAGTATTATGAATTCGCATGCTTGAATGAGGACATCATACTCAACCTCATTGTTTTGTACTTCAATTTCAGGGTGGAAATCGTGTAATGATGTTCTCATATGGGAGTGGATTGTCTGCCACATAACTGAGGTGTTGGATCTGATGATGCATCTTATGCTAAATGCCTTGAGGACAGACAGAAATATTATGTTGCATTATTGAAGGTTGTGGTGAACCATAAGCTGATTGTGTGGCCTCCAATGATTATGATTGAGAATACACGGCTTAGACAAGAGAAAAACTGGTATGTATCACTACTTATTAATTGAGCGTCTTTTATGGTTATTTAGGGGTGTTTTGGATTTTTTTAAAACTGATTCTTGGCGCCTTGCACTAGTAATAGTCTGTTCTTACTGTCTGAACAAACAAGTTCTGCTTTTGATTATTTTATTATGCAAATCAGCGGTGGATAGTTAGTTTTATACCAGCTACAACGCTTAAGGTTGTGACATTCGATAATCTGTTAATAGCAAGTAGTTTATTAATTTAGCTTTTTTATACATCAAAAACACCTGTCGAAAGCATTCGGCTTATATTGTTATGTTGTCATATAGGCAGAACCCTTTACCTGGGAATACCTTTGCAGTATATTGTTTGGATAGGTAATAGGCCAAAACGCGAATTTAGTTGTATGGGGTTGGCCCGACTGACTTAATCGTTAAGTACGATTAGGGAAACTATGTTATCACATATATGCTTTTTTAAGAAAGTTATTAAGGAGTCCGTTAGCAATTAAAAGGCAGATTCGTTTGCACTATATGAGTAGCTAAGATTAACTCATATCTTGTATTGGTTATTTGAAACATACATTTTTTGTATGTCGCTTTTTTACTCGAGTGACATGCTAATGTACTCATTACATCCAATATATGAAAAGTCGCAGCAGTTCATTTTGTTTTGGTTGAATCTTTGAAAAAAATGATGGAGGATCCAACTGTACAAAAGATGTTCTTATCCTTAAGTTATTTTTTTGTTGCTTGAATTTGTAACACACTACTCATGATCTTATGGGGTGTTTGCACATGCTTTTTAGTGCTGCATAACAATATCATTCTATTCGCTTATATATGGTCTCAGGGAACTGCACTTGCTGCTCAAGAAGGAACCTGCAACTTCATTGGCATCCTCCACGACATTGGCGAGAGAACTGCCTGAGATGAACTACCTGGCGTCTGTAATTACACCTTTTGTAAATTTTTTGATTGCACAGTATCTGTAAGCTTAGGAAAATTTGCCATTTGGATTGTAATTCCGTTACTATACATTGATTTTAATATTTCTGTTGACAAACACCCTGCTGCGGCAAGGCGGGTATAAAACCTTGTTTTGTACATTTGAGATTGGAATTTGTTATAAACGCCGCGAAGTAATCCTCGTTTTGTTTTGTTGAGAAATGCTGCACATTTTGAGAATGCCATTTGTATTTCTGCCAGAAATGCAGGTATCTGTACATTGCAAAGTTAACTTTTGCTGACTGAAATCGGCTATAAATTTGTGTCATTTTAGTGATTTTATTGAAAGGTGGTGTACCCTTTAGTGACTAAAAAACTTTAGACACTAAATCTTTTGAACCTTTGCTCACTAAAATTTTAATGGCAAAAGACTTTTAGTGATCCTTTTATTACTTACTCTTTTTTCTTTAGTGGGAGTTGAGAAATTAGCATTTAGTGACTGTTTTCTTATCTTTTGCTCACACTTCTTTTAGTGAGCAAATGGCATTTATTTTGTAGTGTATCAAGACAGTATGCGCGCATGACTAGTTCATTAAATAGTAAGGACCATTTAGCAGATGTTATAAACGCTGGCTACAAGGTCTATGATTTTATATGTGTCGTTTCTTTTAGAGTGAATATAACTTATAAGATAACTAAGCTAATTTACTTTTTATGTAATCTGATGTAGACTTGAAAAGTTTTAAAACAAGAATACTACAAATAGTTTAAACAAAATTAACAACAAAGTTTTCAACGTTTAAATTCGTATTAAAAATGAATCAAATAATTAATTATAATTTGTTAAAAAATAACAATCAAAGTAGAATGACAAAGTATAATGAATAACAATCAAAGTAGAATGACAAAGTATAATAATTTTTTCACTTTTTTAAACACAAACCAAATTATATGTTTAAGTAAAAACTATGGTAACTCACTAAAAGGGTTCAAGGACTTAGTTTAAAGAAGAGTAAATGCTTTCGTAAATAATTATACAAGGTAACATTTACTTCATTATAACATTTTTATCTTATATAGGCAAACTCGAGATAGATACTCGTAGGATAATAACAACTTGTCAAGCATCTAACTAAAAAGGTACATAAGTACATTATTTTATTAAATGTTTCAATTCTTGTAAGAGGTTTAACCTTACTTTATGTTACAATTTATGACAATTGTTTTCCTTTTTCTTTACAAACTCTTGCACTATATTAACTTTCTTAGATAAGTAGCAATCACTTATCTTTTAAATAAAGTTTCCGCCTATTTGTTTCAGAGACTTAAGTACTTTTCCTAAGTATATAAGTTCATGATGTCTTGGTTGTTGAGGAGATCATGGGAAGTCAGTGAGGTATTGTCATCGCTTTGACTTAATCATCTTCTTTCAGGTTCAGCTTTATTATGATGAGTTCCGCCTCAGAAAGTGGAGAGACTTTCTTTACTTTCTAAAAAACTCTTGAAGATTACTTTTTGAATGTTCTATCATACGGGTAAAAGGATTAGTGTGCAAATAAGAACGTCTCTCACACTGGCTGGGAGATCACGAAAATGACAAGTCACACCAATCAGGACTAAAAGGAACACACATGCGGAAATAAGAAAAAAATAACGAAGTGAAATAGAAATAAAGAGGAAATAAGAATACGATAATATTCTCACAAATGAGTAATATATATTTATCAGAGATAAATATATTTAAAGTATAATAATAAAAAAAAAATAATATAAAAGGTTTTCTAATTAAATTAAGATTATCTCTTGAAAGCCTATAAATATAAAGACATTTTAAAGGATTAATAATGAATCCTTGAAACCTTAAAATCATCCCCTTTCTCCCTTTTGTTTGATCGGTTGACCAACAAACACAAAAGGGTTTCGAAAACCCTTTGAGCCGAACCAACCAAGTCGACACACTTAATCTAGTACTTGAAAAAATCACCCATAAATTTCAATACCATAAATCTTAAAATCACCACGAAACTCCTACATCACTTCTTATAGGAATTCATTTATACGCTTTTTAGTAAAATTGCAAGCCAACAAGTACAAATCTTGCTAGAAGTTGTCATCTTTCCAAATTTAAAGGGATGTATACGAAACTTACATCAACAAACACATGTGGCAGGGTTACAAAGACCAAACACAATGCATATTAATGTCGTATCTGACAATACAGCGTGTCACGCACGTGGGTCATGGGTACCACATCACACGTGTCAATATCCAAATGAAGGGACGTAAAATGAACATCAATGGTCCTATCAACTAGGGCCCAGGTCCCTAAAAATCAGTACAAGTCTTGAAGAGGTAAGAAAGTAGGACCATTAATCGGGTGCCACGTGGGGTCATCATATCTTATCAACGGTCCTAATGGTGGGTCATATGATAGTTACAGATGTGGTGTGGTGTACGTTGTTATTATTTTATGACTAAATATATATGCTTGTCATTCGGAACACGTAAAAGAAAGTAAGAAAGTGGATTGATTGCAGACTGTGGGCTAATCAAAGACACGTGTACATGCTTACACTGTGTACTAGCAAAGTTGCTTTACAATCATCTGACTCTCAGTTTGAGTCCTGAAAACCCAAAATCATTTATTTGTACTCGCAAAGTTAATATGTTTGTCAACATTGACGATCAAGAGTCTCGCTGCAAAAACAATATGTAGCGGCTTCAAAAACGAAAGCAATGGACTACTCGATCCTTCAATGTTCCTATGTGAATCTGGTTGTTACAATATGTGAGCTTTAACTACATACTATCTGGTGGTATAATATTTTAAAGAGTTTTATGTTAATCATGATCATGCTTTTGTAAGAGTATTTAAGGCGCGTTTGTATTTTAGCTTATAACTTGGCGGGTGATCCGTGCGCTTAGCTGCTTGAAGTGTTGTGGTCCTGTTATATTTTTACGTAACGGTCCTTTAAAGTTTAATTATGTTACATCGTTAGTCCTCGAAGGACCTAGTTTGCAAAGACAATTAAACCTTAGGGTCTATTTTCGTTAAATGGCAATACATACTAATTAATGCTACAAAGGACTTAGTTTGCAAGGACAACTAAACCTTAGAGACTATTTTTGTCAAATTGCTATAGATAGTAATATACTAATTAATGCTACAAAGGAATGAGTTTGCAATGATAGCTAAACCTTAGAGACTATTTTTGCCATTTGGAAATAGATAGCAATTATTAATGCTACAAATGACTGATTTTTGTGAATGATAAATTTAGGGAAGGAATTATTTTTGCCATTTGGAAATAGATAGCAATTAATGCTATGTTTTTGCAAAACTTGCCTCCTGCTTTAGTATATGTGTGGGAACGTAGCGATCTTGCACGGTGGATTGGCTTCAAAGGACTTACTTTGTAGCGACACTTAAACTTTAGGGACTAATTTTGCCAAGTTACTATAGTTAGCAATTAATTCTACATGACTTACTTTGCAACGGCTTAAACTAGCTTAGGGTATTTTTAGGATTGCTATAGATAACAATTAATCTTTGTAGGACTTATTTTGCGTAGCCACTAAACATCAGGGACTATTTCTTCCAACCTGGGAAAGTTTGCAATTAATGTTTGCTACATGACTTACCTTGCAATACCGCTTAAACTTTAGGGACTATTTTTTGCCTGCATTGCTATAGATAGCAATTAATGTCGTATGACTAATTTTTTTCATTGCCGCCTCTTAAACATCGAGGGGACTATTTCGCCAAGTTGAGAAAATTTGCATTTAATGTGTTGGCATTGTTACTTGTTTTCTTCCGCTTTTAGTATATATAGTAATATAGAATAAGCTTATATGTTTTGTTTATGTTTTATAAGCTTAACTATGCATAGTTATTTTAAGACTTGCTTGCTTTTTGGAGCATGTCATGACACCATAAACTTATAGGGGGTGATACTCACACCACATCTTTTGATGCATGAGCTATAATTTGTGCATTACAGGTATTATGCGGTACAAACTCTAATGCACAATTGTAGTGCATCATCAACGATGTGTAATCATCAATCTCTAAACTTATGTAAGCTCCTAAGTTTAAAAATAAATCGGAAAAATAACTTATAAAATATAAACCGAAAAATAAATCACATAAACTCAAATTTACACTTGGACAAACATCCCCTCAATGAAGTTTTATTGAGCTAGTCTATGTGCATGAACTAATACATGTCTATAAACGTTGTTGGGTCCTTTCGTCTTGGGAGGCAAACCACGAACATAATGAACAACAACTTCCTCATGTGAGGGTGGTTGATAGCATCAATAACATGAAAGTGATAAGGTTTGCTTTAAAATAACACATACTTGCTAATAACATCATTTGTATTTTTTCAACGTTTTATAAATCTTATTAGAAATGAATCAAAGATTTACATAGAATAGCCCACGAAAAACTATCCCTGTTGATGACGAATACTCACCAAACTCGTAAAACAATAAGAGCACTAGCTTTGCATTGTTATCCCTTGGAGAGGAGGATTATAACTAATAACTTGTGTTATTTTTTGTGTTTAATCATCTACTTAATCTGTTTACAACCTTTCATATTTATAGGGAGGGAATTAGGGTTTGCATTTTGGGTTGCATAGTAAGTTGTCAACATTACCATAGACAGAACACGTGCCTAGTAGGCTAGTCTGAAACTTACTTTCGGAGTTTCCCGATTTGACAACTTAGAGTCTCAATGCCTGTTTCAGCATCGTTAAGTACTTGATCTTTTCTTATTGAGGAAGTTTCCTGCCCATGTTTTTAGTTGGTTGAGGCTGTAATTCAAACTAAGTCTTCAAAGTCCTAGAGACACTTGTCAGATCCTAAAACTTCTGGTGTTGCTTCTATCTCCTTGTAATATCACTCCCTGACACCGCATCACTTTGTGACATTGTTTTCTTCAGATGGTCTTCGGCGTCCATGAAAGCCAACCGACGTTTGAGCTTTATACAACACTCACGACATCAGTGAGTCCGGTCTTCGAATAATAATCAAAGAGTCAAGTTCTCACGATAACCATCAGAGAGTATGTCACAAGACATCTATCAGAATCAATTAGATAGTTTATCGGGTGACATACCTTCTGACCCTTATTATGCTATTTTATGTTTAAATATTTGTCGAGACAATTGGGTGGTTTTTAGGACCTAACACACGTAGATTAATCGTTGGATTATAAAGTTTTTAAAAGTTTATGAGGAATGAAAATATAATCAAAACTTAAGCAATGAATGAGCGGCCGTGATTTAGGAATGATTGACATGCGAGGCGCCCACCCCGGTTACGCCATAGTAGTGCTACATGAAAGAAAAGAAAATATATGTGTATAAACTTGAAAGACATATTTGACACTTCATGACTTTCATTTTATAAAGAAGAAAATATGATCAAGTTGCAATTAGTATTTTTTTATGGATTTTTGAAGATCTTCAATAAGAGGTTTATCAAAAGTGTCATAACATGATATCTGAGTACTCTAGTTGAGATACATCACATAACAAATTTTTATTAATAATGTCAAGAAGTATGTAAATGAAGTCCGAAAGACGTCACATAACAAATTCAAATTTTCAATATAGCGACATACACATTAATCTAAAACAACACAGGCTTAACGATCATCACTAACCATCATTTTAAGGTTTTTTTAAAGGGCATAGGTATCATGGCTTCAACCTATGCGCCATTCAACATGATGCCAAGCTAAACCGAAGCCATGTCACCGCCTTCTATGCGCCAAATCATATGCTAAGGAATTGGCTTGAGCCAACAGGACAAAAAGTTAAAAAAAATTGGCCGTTGGCCAACGGTTATGTTTAAAAACAACTATCACACTTTTATATAAATCATACCCCGATACACCACTTTTCATATAACTTTTTATCCTTTTTATCAAATACACCAAAAAAATTCAAATATTGTAAACTTTGAACATGGATGGTGTATACAAATTCGATAATGAAGGTGGGTATTTGCTTTTGATGAAAGCTTATTAGTATCACCAATCATTGCAACAACAAGAAGCTGAATGTTGGAATCACTCCTAAACTAGAATTCAAGTGTTAGTAATTAATATGTAATAGTTAGCTTAATTAGGCCTTTATGTTTGTTATTAAGCTAAGGCTTATGTAGAAGGCCCATTGTTGGAATCACTCCTAAACCTTATTCAAGTGTTAGTTACTCATATGTAATAGTTAGCTTATTATGGCCTTTATGTTTGTTATTAGCCTTAAACTTATGTAGAAGGCCCATGAGCTTAGGCCCAAGCCCATAGGTGAAAGGAAGGGAACTAGGAGTGTTGCCCTAGCTTCCCTCCTATATAAATAGTGTGTCCGGATTCGAACTCGAGACTTCGGGATTGCACACATTACGTATGAGAATTGATGTACATAATTAATATAAATAAAACGTTATTATTATTAATTATTAATCACTAAATAAAGCATAACGATAGTTAAATGATTAACGAGGTTTGGTTAACGGTCGTTAAATATTAACTATAAGGACTAAGAATGAAATTAGATGTCGGGAAAGTTCTAGAATCCCCTTGGGATTGAATAGGCCGATCGGTGGAGGGTTTCCAAACCCAATCCCACTCAAACTTGTACTCCAAGATATGTTAACTATAAATACAAATCAATGTATTCATTATTGACTAACCTTGGATCACTTTGATAACCTAATTTCTCTTCTCCTCTCCCTCCCTCTTTCTGGCCGATCGTTAAACCCCCTCCACAAAGGGATCGATTTTTCCAAGTGAAAGAAACTAGTGTTTGGTTTATTTGTGATTCAAGGAACTAGCTTTTCCACATCAAATCGCTATTTGTACGTGTGTACAAGAACGAAGAGCAAGCACACTTGAGCTTGTATTCCTTGGTGGTCGATTTTTTGGGTGGACGATTTTGTGAAACCCTAGTTTAGGGTTTTGGGTTTTGTTACTTGATCACATCATCGTTTGATTACTTGAATTGCTAAAAGGTACGCACTTTCTTGTTTGGTTAATTTATTACATATATTATTCCTATTGTCTTCTGCACTTGCTTTGATGATGTTAATTGTTTTATGTATAATTGTTATGAGTATAAAATTCCAACAGTGGCATCACGAGCCGTTAATATGATGTAATTAATTACCGAAACACATAAAAATTGAATCTTTATGATTATTTGCATGCTTTTGATGGTTTCTAGGGTTTTGAATTCGAAACCTAACTTTTATATATGGGTCGATTGCCCTAATATTTATATAATTAGGTTTTAATTTTGTAAAACTTGTAGAAACCCTAGGATTGCATGCTTATTTTATGTGGTTAATTAATGAATAATTGTTATGTGCCATGTAATATGCGTATCTTGGGTGATAATTGTTATGCGGAATCCATGGTGGAACATGCATGTTTTGCCATGGGAGTATTGTTTATTGCTTATTGATTAATTGTTAAGTGATACACACATATTTTATTTATTTGATAATTATTGAATTGGGGAAGACCTCAATTATAACTAATAAAATTCGTTATGTGCTATTTGGTATACTATTAACTTCGGCTTACGCAATCGACTTGTCGATGTATGTGGCTCATCTACCTTGACTTGATGAAAGTCCTAGTTAATGTATGCATTTATTCACGCCTAGAATTGTTATTAGAGTTTATTGAAATAATTATGCATGTGGCTAATTGTTTTTACATATGTTAAATTGTTTAGTTATATGTTTATATTATTTGAGTGTGTTTAATTTTTATTAAAGTGCTTTTTGTTTATATAAATTGTTGGACATGTTAGTAAGCAAAAGGGTTTTTTGGAATAGAAAATTAAATAGACTAAATAATGGCAAAATTGATTTGTTATCTAAGAATTATTCTTGAACTTTTAATCGATTGATGCCTGTTGTACTAAATGGTTATAACAGCTCACCCACTAGAACAAACTATAAAGGGGTATTTAAGAAGTGAGCACAGTCTCACTGAAAGGATGTCTAAGGTTATGCTATGCGCTACGGTCCTCTGCCCTCTATGAGTTCGATTGGAGCTACCTAGTATAACCATTCAATGTACGAAGCATCTTAGTGCAAAGTTGTAAGTTTCTCAACGCATCGATTAAAACTTTGTAGAATTCAATCTTAGCAATTAAAATCTAATGTAAGTTTTTTCGAAAAATATTATGTTATAAAGTTGTATGCATGCTTCTTTATACATAAGTTTTGATTACCGCGTCAAAATTGTACCATTTTAAATTTAAGTTTATGCCATCTAATGATATGAAACACTTGAAGTTGTAATTTAGTTATGTGAGACCTTGATCTAGATTACAATAACGAGGTGAATTATTTTGTTGTGTGAGACCTCAGCTTTATGATTTGCAGTTTCTAAATTAGATAACTTAATTAAGTTGTTAGTGAGACCTAAGGCTTAAGGCATGAGATGGGATGAAACATGCTTACGTTTTGCATTAATTGTTTTGGCAAAATTGTAAATCCCATAACTTTTGGAATTGAAAACTTGTTTGTCAATTATCGTTTTTCAACGATTACCTATTCTATACTTTCACCACTAGCGGATCAACTGATGTGGTGAAACTATGATAATGAGGATCCAAAATTCAAGGAAAATTCTATGGTTAATATTTATATTGACCAAAGGGTATTTTATTTTCTTGAATGATTACTTATCAAAAGTACTAACTTTTGAACTTTTATTTCTGTAGAAATGGCTCAAAATGAATCTCTGCACTAGCCTCGTCGTTCAAATCTATGTTTGATCGAGAGAAATTGACTGGTAGCGAATTTCAATGATTGGTATCGGCAACTAAGAATTGTCTTGAGGGTTGCCAAAAGACTCAATTATTTGACTCGCCTTGTCCTCTGAACTGCGGTGATGCTACTGCTGAAGCACGAGCTGCATGGCAATCTGAGTATGACAAGTATAATGAGGTCGCCGCATTATGCTCGGGATTATGAACTCAAGCTTGCAAAAGCAGTTTGAGAATTACTTCCCTAATCTCATGCTTGAAGAATTGCAAAGGTTGTTTGAAAAGCCTGTGATTGTAGAGCTGTATGATTTGATAGATGCTCTTCATAGTTGCAAGCAAGGAGACGGGAAACCTGTAAGTGCCCTTTGCTGGAAATGATGAGTTACATGGACCAGTTGGGCGTTTGAACTATGTCTACCCTAATGACATACAAATTGGCCTTATCAACAGATCCCTTAATAAGGAGTTTGATGGTTTCGTGCGCAATTATAATATGCATTGCACGGGGAAGATCGATGAGGTACATGCAATGCTCATTGATTACGAAAAGGTTTGCCCAAGAACTTCTACACTGCGGTTTTGACCATCGGAAGGGTAGAATTTCTAAGCCTAATAAGACGCTAGCGAACAAGAAAGGGAAAGGTAAGGGTAAAGCTGATAAAGGAAAACAAGTTATGACTTATCAGCAAGAACCCAAGAAGTACCCTCCCAAGAAGCGTGAAAATCCGAAGAAGGATATGGCTTGTCATCACTGCACCGAGGTTGGACCTTTGGAAGAGGAATTGTCCGTTGTACCTTGATGAGTTGCGCAATAAGAGGTATAAAAATACTGGCACTGTGGCGATTCCGGTACTCTTTTGATGATAGAATTATTTGCTTTTCCTCACAAAATAAATTCCGGGTATATGATCTGGATGTGGTATTCACATATGTAATACACTGCAGGGACTTAGAGGAACAAGGAAGCTTGCCTATGGACAGCAATACCTGCGCGTGGGTAATGGAGCACATGCAGTCGTTGAAGCTATAGGCACGTTTGATTTAGTTTTACCTTCGGGTTTAGTAATGTCATTAAACGATTGTCATTACGCACCTTCCATTGTTAGGGGTGTCGTTTCTGTTTCCTTGTTAAAAGATATTGGTTTCGTTCATACATTTCCTGATTATGGAATTTCGATTTCTTTAAATGATGTTTTTACTTTAATGTTATTCCAGTAAATGGTGTGTTTGAAATTGATTTGCATGATAATGTTGTTGATAAAAATAATTCTGTCTTTAGCATCAATAATAAAAGAATCAAAGGTGATTTGGATTCTTCATTTCTTTGGCATTGTAGACTTGCTCATATAGGCAAGCAAAGCATGCAAGCAATTTTCAACACGATGGGCTTTCGCAAGACATCAATGATGAATCATTTGATAAATGCGAATCTTGCATATCTGGGAAGATGACCAAGAAACCTTTTACAAATAGTTTAGAAAGGGCTTCTGATCTTCTTGGTGTGATACATCCTGACGTATGTGGACCACTAAGACATGTGTCAAGAAAGGGTGCTAGCTACTTCTTAACCTTCACTGATGATTTCAGTCGTTATGGTTATGTTTATTTACTTAAACATAAACATGAAGTCTTTGAAACATTTAAGGTTTTTAAGAGTGAAGTAGAACTGCAACTAGGAAAGAAGATTAAAGCTCTTCGATCCGATAGAGGTGGTGAATATTTAAGCCAAGAGTTTAAAGATTATCTAGTTGAGTGTGGTATTGTCCAGCAACTCACATCTCCATATACTCCACAACAAAATGGTGTATCCGAGAGAAGGAATCGTACATTGCTAGACATGGTGCGATCTATGTTTAATCTTACAACTCTTCCCTTATCCTTTTGGGATTATGCTTTAAACTGCTGTCGCATATTGAATATGGTTCCAACTAAGAAGGTTGATAAGACTCCTTATGAAGTGTGGTATGGGAAACCTCCCAACTTGTCTTACTTAAAGGTTTGGGGTTGTGAGGCGTTTGTTAAACGTGACTCTGTTGATAAGCTACAACCTAGATCTGTTAAGTGTATCTTCGTAGGATACCCAAAGGAAACTATGGGTTACTACTTTTACTTTCCACCGGAAAACAAAGTAATTGTTGCTAGGTATGGAGAATTCCTTGAAAGGGATCTCATATCTCATGAATTCAGAGGGAGAGTTTATGATTTGGAAGATGATATAGAAGATACAACACCTTCTGAAAACACTAGCCAACCTCAAGTAGAACCGAAATGCTGGCGTTCCACGAGATTGAAGTGGTTCCCATTCGTAGATCCGAAAGGGCTACGCGTGCACTGGCGTCTATGTCTCAAAGTAGAAGCTGAGGAATATATGTTAGGGGATCTTGGTGAACCTGCTAACTATAAAGCTGCCATGATGAGTCCCGAAGGAGAAATGGCGAGTTGCAATGAATGGGGAAATGCAATCCATGAAGATAACGAAGTCACGGATAGAGGTTGACTTCCCTCCAAATGCTAAGGTAGTTGGAAGTAAGTGGCTCTTTAAGATAAAGACGGACATGGATGGCAATGCACACACCTATAAAGCTCGTCTTGTAGCTCAAGGTTATACTCAAACCTATGGGGTAGACTACGAGGAGACATTTTCTCCTGTAACAGACATTAGAGCTATTAGGATTCTTATAGCCATAGCTGCGTACTATGACTATGAGATATGGCAAATGGATGTCAAAAGCGTGCTTCTAAACGGTCACTTAGATGAGGACATCTATATGGCGCAGCCTGAAGGGTTTGTGAATCCAAAGTTTCGGCGTGTATGCAAACTTCAAAGATCCATTATGGGTTGAAGCAAGAATCAAGGCAATGGAACAAGAAGTTTGATGAAGAAATCAAGAAATTTGGTTTCACTCAAAATCTTGATGAGCCATGTGTGTATCACAAAGCTAGTGGGAGTAATGTTATTTTCCTTGTCTTATATGTTGATGACATATTGATCATGGGAAAAGACATTCCAAGTATGCAAGATGTAAAGTCTTATCTTGGAGAGTGCTTTTCTATGAAGGACTTAGGGGAGGCAGCATTTATTCTGGGAATCAAGATCTACCGAGATAGATCAAGGCGGTTAATTGGACTAAGCCAAAGTACTTACATTGATAAAATATTGAAGAGATTTAGTATGCAAAATTCCAAGAAGGGATATTTGCCGATGCAAGTTGAACATGGCTTAAGTAATAAACTATGCGCGTCAACACTGCTGAGGTGGAATACATGAAGAAAGTTCCTTATGCTTCGGCTGTAGGATCTATCATGTATGCTGTAAGATGTACAAGGCCTGATGTGGCGTTTGCACAGAACATTACCAGTCGGTATCAACAGAACCCAGTGTGTGAAACACGGCAAGTGTTATAGAACATTCTTAAGTATCTAAGGGCTACTAAAGAAATGTTTCTAGTGTATGGAGGAAATCCGATGCGAACTTGATGTTACTGGTTTTTGCGATGCGTCTTTCCAAACTGATAAAGATGATACGAAGTCTCAAACTGGTTATGTCTTTGTCATTAATGGAGGAGCGTTATTTGGAAGAAACAAGAAAACAAACAACGGTTCGCGATGTCTATTACGAAGTGAGTACATAGCTGCTTGAAGCTGCGATGGAAGTTTTTTGGATTAGGAAATTCATTTCGGGACTCGGAGTAATGCCCTCAATCGAATTACCTTTAAATGTGTATTGTGACAACTCTGCTGCAATAACATTTTCCAATGAGCTTGGAGTCATGAAGGCAGCGGAACATTTTCCTCGTCGATATCACTATGTTCGAGAACAAGTCGACATAGGTGAAATCAATCTACTCAAAGTTCATACAGATGATAATCTAGCTGATCCCTTTACGAAACCTTTGCCAAAAGAAAAACTTACTGACCATCTTGCGATGGGATAGGTCTTCGTTTAGCTAGTAGTTTCATGCAAATCTGTGATTAGTATTTGGATAAAGGATGTTATGAACAAATATTACTTTAATGAAATAAAATAGTTGTTATGTTTATTTTTCATTTTCTTAATATTATATCCTATATTTGCATGTTTAATCCATGGATAACTTATGTTATTCTAAATAGTCCGTTGTCAATCAATGATATGGGAATATCATTGAATTAAGACAAATCTGAGTTTTGTAGAATATACTTTTAAAGTATATTGATGCGTGGGACATACCAGATTCACATGATATTCAATGAATTGAATATTGGACTCATCCCAACTTTACATGATGATACTTTTGGATTTTATCATTAAGTATATCATGAAGTGTTTATCCTCAGACTTGAGATACCGGATAACTGATATGAATGTAGTGCATTTGTGTAAGATAGTCTAACGCTATCATAAGTAGGTAGTTATAAGGGCTACTTTTCGGAAGTGTTGCAAAATTCATGAGTTATGTTTGTAGTCAAGAGAATTTGTTCCTTTGAATTTGTTTCAAAGCATAATACTATATTTGGGCCCCTCGTAGGGTTGACAAGATGTTTGTATGGCCATACCCAAGATCTATCTGGAATACGTTCAGATGATTTGGTAATCTTGTTCAATCATATACAACGAAAAACAGAATATTAACTTATGAAATGACTTGATCCATATTCATAGTTAATGTAGTATTAGTAACAAAAGGATAAGTAAAAATGATGAATCATTAAATGGTTTTTCCAGGAGACCATGCTCGATTCGATCTGGGGGCGTTGGCGTGTGAAAGCTAGACTAACCAATGTCATTACTATATTTAGTAATATCCAAGTGGGAATGAAAGGTTTTAATGGATATTTAAATAATAGTGTGTCCGGATTCGAACTCGAGACTTCGGGATTGCACACATTACGTATGAGAATTGATGTACATAATTAATATAAATAAAACGTTATTATTATTAATTATTAATCACTAAATAAAGCATAACGATAGTTAAATGATTAACGAGGTTTGGTTAACGGTCGTTAAATATTAACTATAAGGACTAAGAATGAAATTAGATGTCGGGAAAGTTCTAGAATCCCCTTGGGATTGAATAGGCCGATCGGTGGAGGGTTTCCAAACCCAATCCCACTCAAACTTGTACTCCAAGATATGTTAACTATAAATACAAATCAATGTATTCATTATTGACTAACCTTGGATCACTTTGATAACCTAATTTCTCTTCTCCTCTCCTCCCTCTTTCTCTTGGCGATCGTTAAACCCTCCACAAAGGGATCAATTTTTCCAAGTGAAAGAAACTAGTGTTTGGTTTATTTGTGATTCAAGGAACTAGCTTTTCCACATCAAATCGCTATTAGTAAGTGTGTACAAGAACGAAGCAAGCACACTGAGCTTGTATTCCTTGGTGGTCGATTTTTGGGTGGACGATTTTTGTGAAACCCTAGTTTAGGGTTTTGGGTTTTGTTACTTGATCACATCATCGTTTGATTACTTGAATTGCTAAAAGGTAGCGCTACTTTCTTGTTTGGTTAATTTATTACAAATATTATTCCTATTGTCTTCCGCTGCTTGCTTTGATGATGTTAATTGTTTTATGTATAATTGTTATGAGTATAAAATTCCAACAGTGTTGTGGTCCCGTTAAATTTTTACGTAACGGTCCTTTAAAGTTTAATTATGTTACATCGTTAGTCCTCGAAGGACCTAGTTTGCAAAGACGATTAAACCTTAGGGTCTATTTTCGTTAAATGGCAATACATACTAATTAATGCTACAAAGGACTTAGTTTGCAAGGACAACTAAACCTTAGAGACTATTTTTGTCAAATTGCTATAGATAGTAATATACTAATTAATGCTACAAAGGAATGAGTTTGCAATGATAGCTAAACCTTAGAGACTATTTTTGCCATTTGGAAATAGATAGCAATTATTAATGCTACAAATGACTGATTTTGCAATGATAGCTAAACCGTAGGGACTATTTTTGCCATTTGGAAATAGATAGCAATTAATGCTATGTTTTACAAAACTTGCCTCCTGCCTTTTAGTATATACGAGTGTGGGAACCCGCGCGATGCAGCGGGATTGGCTTCAAAGGACTTACTTTGTAGCGACACTTAAACTTTAGGGACTAATTTTGCCAAGTTACTATAGTTAGCAATTAATTCTACATGACTTACTTTGCAACGTCGCTTAAACCTTAGGGACTATTTTTACTTGGGATTGCTATAGATAACAATTAATCTTTGTAGGACTTATTTTGCAGCGCCACTTAAACATCAGGGACTATTTCTTCCAACCTGGGAAAGTTTGCAATTAATGTTTGCTACAGGACTTACCTTGCAATACCGCTTAAACCTTAGGGACTATTTTTGCCAGATTGCTATAGATAGCAATTAATGTCGTATGACTAATTTTCAGCGGCGCTTAACTAAACATCAGGGACTATTTCGGCCAAGTTGAGAAAATTTGCATTTAATGTGTTGGCTTGTTCTTTGTTTTCTTCCCGCCTTTTAGTATATATAGTAATATAGAATAAGCTTATATGTTTTGTTTATGTTTTATAAGCTTAACTATGCATAGTTATTTTAAGACTTGCTTGCTTTTTGGAGCATGTCATGACACCATAAACTTATAGGGGTGATACTCACTTTTTATCTTTTGATGCATGCACTATAATTTGTGCATTACAGTATTGTACGGTACAAACTCTAATGCACAAATTGTAGTGCATGCATCAAAAGATGTGGTGTAAATATCAATCTCTAAACTTATAAGCTCCTAAGTTTAAAAATAAATCGGAAAAATAACTTATAAAATATAAACCGAAAAATAAATCACATAAACTCAAATTTACACTTGGACAAACATCCCCTCAATGAAGTTTTATTGAGCTAGTCTATGTGCATGAACTAATACATGTCTATAAACGTTGTTGGGTCCTTTTAGTCTTGGGAGGCAAACCACGAACATAATGAACAACAACTTCCTCATGTGAGGGTGGTTGATAGCATCAATAACATGAAAGTGATAAGGTTTGCTTTAAAATAACACAGACTTGCTAATAACATCATTTGTATTTTTTCAACGTTTTATAAATCTTATTAGAAATGAATCAAAGATTTACATAGAATAGCCCACGAAAAACTATCCTGTTGAGAGTGAATGAATACTCACCAACTCGTACAATAAGAGGCTGACTAGCTTTGCATTGTTATCCCTTGGAGAGGAGGATTATAACTAATAACTTGTGTTATTTTTTGTGTTTAATCATCTACTTAATCTGTTTACAACCTTTCATATTTATAGGGAGGGAATTAGGGTTTGCATTTTGGGTTGCATAGTAAGTTGTCAACATTACCATAGACAGCCGCGTGCCTAGTAGGCTAGTCTGAAACTTACTTTTCGAGTTTCGATTTGACAACTTAGAGTCTCAATTTTGTTTCACGCGGCGATATCGTTAAGTACTTGATCTTTTCTTATTGAGGAAGTTTCCTGCCCATGTTTTTAGTTGGTTGAGGCTGTAATTCAAACTAAGTCTTCAAAGTCCTAGAGACACTTGTCAGATCCTAAAACTTCTGGTGTTGCTTCTATCTCCTTGTAATATCACTCCCTGACACCGCATCAGTTTGTGACATTGTTTTCTTCAGATGGTCTTCGACGTCCATGAAGCCAACCGACGTTTGAGCTTTATACAACACTCACTGACATCAGTGAGTCCCTCTTCTGAATAATAATCAAAGAGTCAAGTTCTCTGATAACCATCAGAGAGTATGTCACAAGACATCTATCAGAATCAATTAGATAGTTTATCGGTGACATACCTTCGACCCTTATTATGCTATTTTATGTTTAAATATTTGTCGAGACAATTGGGTCGTTTTTAGAGACCTAACACACGTAGATTCGTCGTTGGATTATAAAGTTTTTAAAAGTTTATGAGGAATGAAAATATAATCAAAACTTAAGCAATGAATGAACGGCCCGTGATTTAGGAATGATTGACATGCGAGGAACGCCCCACCCAGGTTACTGCCATAGTAGTGCTACATGAAAGAAAAGAAAATATATGTGTATAAACTTGAAAGACATATTTGACACTTCATGACTTTCATTTTATAAAGAAGAAAATATGATCAAGTTGCAATTAGTATTTTTTTATGGATTTTTGAAGATCTTCAATAAGAGGTTTATCAAAAGTGTCATAACATGATAATACGAGTACTCTAGTTGAGATACATCACATAACAAATTTTTATTAATAATGTCAAGAAGTATGTAAATGAAGTCCGAAAGACGTCACATAACAAATTCAAATTTTCAATATAGCGACATACACATTAATCTAAAACAACACAGGCTTAACGATCATCACTAACCATCATTTTAAGGTTTTTTTAAAAGGCATAGGTATCATGGCTTCAACCTATGCGCCATTCAACATGATGCCAAGCTAAACCGAAGCCATGTCACCGCCTTCTATGCGCCAAATCATATGCTAAGGAATTGGCTTGAGCCAACAGGACAAAAAGTTAAAAAAAATTGGCCGTTGGCCAACGGTTATGTTTAAAAACAACTATCACACTTTTATATAAATCATACCCCGATACACCACTTTTCATATAACTTTTTATCCTTTTTATCAAATACACCAAAAAAATTCAAATATTGTAAACTTTGAACATGGATGGTGTATACAAATTCGATAATGAAGGTGGGTATTTGCTTTTGATGAAAGCTTATTAGTATCACCAATCATTGCAACAACAAGTGAAGTGTTGGAATCACTCCTAAACTAGAATTCAAGTGTTAGTAATAAATATGTAATAGTTAGCTTAATTAGGCCTTTATGTTTGTTATTAAGCTAAGGCTTATGTAAGGCCCATTGTTGGAATCACTCCTAAACCTTATTCAAGTGTTAGTTACTCATATGTAATAGTTAGCTTATTATGGCCTTTATGTTTGTTATTAGCCTTAAGCTTATGTAGAAGGCCCATGAGCTTAGGCCCAAGCCCATAGGAGAAAGGAAGGAGTAGGAGTGTTGCCTAGCTCCCTTGCCTATAAATATCTTATGTAAACCTTCATTTGAAGGTTGGTTGTTCAAGTTATTCCTTTCACATCACCTCACGCTAAACCGTCTTTACTCATATAGGTGTGTGTGTGGTTCTTGTTCAATCGCCTCTCTATCTTTCTTATAAGCTTGTGTGGTAAACCTTGTGACCTAACAGTGGTATCAATCGCCAAATAGTTGGGTGAACGTTTGTTTTTGAAGATCTTTGTTCTTGGTCTTACGCGTAAAAGTGGGTGATACTTTGGTTCGCTTAAAAATGTCTTTTTTACACTTTTGAATCCAAGATTCTTGTACTTTCAACGTTTTAAGGTGTTAAAATACTTGTTTTTGGCAAAAAGTTTCAAACTTTATCGTGGATCATTGATTTTAAGCTAGTTTTTGTTCGTGGGTATAGTTCTACGCGTAAGCTGTTTTAGAAGTTTTGGTTCATCAAGTTTCACACTTTTGTGTTTTTGGTGATTTGAAGCTATTTCATTTCACAAAAACTAGTTTAGAAACATCTTTGAGCAATATCCAATTTACGAGTAGATCTACGCGTAGTAAAACCCTAAAACTATGCGTAAGCATCTCCTTGGTTTGATCTTCATTTTCGTGGTTTATTCCGTGTTTTCTTACTTGGATAAGTCGAAAATCGTCGACTTTGGATATCTTTTGCCTTTGTGAAGTGTAAAAGATCACTTAAGATAAAACCCTAAAATTACGCATAAGCATAAGCTTACGCGTAGAAATCCTACGCATAAGATTTTTCTTACGCCTAAGCCTAGTCTTACGCCTAAGATAATCCTACGCCTAACTTTCTCGCCTAACTTTTGTCGCATAACTTTAGTCTTTTCCTTACTTCGCGTAAGCTAAATTCTCTGCGTAACTCTAATTGTTACGCGTAACTTTGGTGTTTTTACGCATAAGTGCTACTTGGCTATTGTGATTTCTACGCCTAAGGATACTTCATCAACAAAGGTTCATTCGACTACAAAGATCCATTTTACCAACACAAGTTTATCAACATGTCACAACCACCATACTCTAACTATTTCCCTTACACTTATCCTCGTCCTCAACGTCAACAACAACTAACTCCACAACATCAACAATGGAATCAACAACAAGCAATTTATCAACAACAATTTAACCAACAACATACTCCACAACTTGCAGCAAATCCACAACCTCAAATGGTTCAACCACCACCAAGTCTTCAAGTTCAACCGTACACAAATGACTTCAATCAACATCCATCAAGGACCATTATGAAGGAACCCACTTGGTTTGCAAAGATGTTTGAAGCTTTAAGCGGCCAACAATCAATTCATGAGGCTGGATCACTTGATAGACCTCCAATGCTCACTCAGGAAACTACGATCAATGGGTGATAAGGTTCTTTAGGTTTTGTGATCTAAAGAAGCCACATGCAAAGTTCTTAAAGAAGGTTATCTTGGAAGGTCCATTTGAGATGCCTCTGTCATTGTACAGGAGATCCAAATGCCATTCCACCAAGAGATGAACAAACGAACATTGCTACTCTTGCAGACTTGAATCCTCAAGAACTTCTACACTATAAGAGCGATGAGCTTGCAATGTAATATATCCTCTTAGGATTACCAAACCCAATTCTTCGTAGTGTTGATGCTCAAAAGAGTGCAAAGAAAATGTGGGATCATATTCGTCTTCTTATGGAAGGATCTGTACTCAATCGGGAAGATTTGGAATCCAAAATTTACTTGGCTTATGAACACTTCATGATTGAACACGGAGAGACACTAGAGTCCTATCATCACCGTTTTTAGACATCATCAATGATTTGGATAAACACAACATCATCATGCCAAAAATTGCGGTGAATACTAAGTTCCTGAGTAGTCTTGGTCCTGAATGGGAGAAGTATGTAATTTTTCTCCGTCAAGCGAAAAACATGCATCAATCTACATATGGATTATTGTGCGATTACTTGAAGCCTCATGAAAAGGAAGTTGATAGGAAAGGATTCTCCGTGCTCAAATTGCTCCACCGACACATCAGGAAAATCAACAACTTGCCTTATATGCTCAAAGCGGTTATTCTCCTCAACCAACTCAACCAAGCTGCTACAATCACACCACCTGATCCTTCACAACCTCCATCTCAAACTCAATTGGTTCCATACAACAACAACAATGCTCAAGCTGAAGCTAATGAGGAATCGATCCGTTCAAAACCTTTGCAACAAGGATTTGCAATGATTGCTAATGCCTTTAGCCGTTATACCAACAAATCCAACAACCGTATTAGTTCCTCATCTAATACAAGGAATCAAGCTGTTGTGAACAATGGGCGAGTTGAAGTTCAGAATCGTGGTTATGGTCGTCAGATGGGCGGTGGTCAAGGGTTTAATCCTGTGGGTAGGAATAACAATCGAGCTCCTGGTGGAGCGAAATGCTTTCGGAATGGGTTGAATGGTCTTGATGCTACAAGCTGCAATGAGAAGGGACACCTGGCTAATGCATGCCCAAAGCCAAGGACTAGAGGCAGTGCTTATTTCAAAGAGGCTCTTCTTTTGGCTCTTAAGGATGAAGGCTGGTGGAACTCTCACGGACAAAAACGAGCTTTATGGCAAATCTTGACTCGGATGATGATATGGAGGACTTGCGAGGCCAATGCATTTGTTATGTTGATGGCTAATATGCATGAGTTACACATGAGTGACCAGGCCCAGGTGTATGACAGCTGATGGCTTGTCTCAGTACCGAACAAACCATATTTATCTCGATCTCATATCTCGCCAACATCTCGAATCCGGCAAGGCTCGGAATGTTCAAAATCGCCATCCACATCTCATTCGGCGATTTTCAACTAGACCCCGTAGTTATATTTGACGATCAAGATGACCAACGGTTTCCCTTGATAATCAAATTGACTCCGTGGTTATACTTGAGGATCTCATTAATGATCATGTTGAGACTCACGTTGAACACGCCGAACTTTTGCCTCATCCGGATTTTGCTCGTTTAATACAAGACCAACAAACCATAGTGGAAGAATGTCATGCCATTAATCAGGACTTAAAATGCAAAAATGCACTGTTAACCAAGGATTTTGAATGTTTACAAAAGCAACTCAACTTTTCAAAACTCAAGAAAAGCGTGAAAGCGGTTTTGAAGCGACCTTTGCCAAATCTTATCAAAGCGAAAAATATTTAGAAAGGCAGATCGTTGATCTAGCCGCTTCGAAGAATGCTTTGTTATCCGAAATAGAACAACTGAAACATGAACATAAAAAGCAAATTAACGCTCTCACCTTGGAAAATCAAAAAGCTAAAATTTGAGTTGTTAACTTGTCAAAAACAGTTCTCTGCATACAAAAAGCATTCAACGAAGCGAATAGATGATCATCTTGAAGAAATCATCGGCTTGCAAAACAAACTTAAAGAGTTTAAAAGCATTGTTTACAAACATGACGAGTCGGTCACAACCATTGAAAAGTTTACTTTAAAACCCAATCCAAATGGATATGGACCGAATCTTGCGGATTACAAACCTAAGCTTTCAACAAAAGCATTCAAACCAAATCACGAAGTTTCGGTCGAGAATATAAAGTTGATAATTACATTTATGAGTGTTGTTGAATATCATCGTCAAGAGGAATTAGATCACGAGAAGGCGAGAGTCGATCAAAATTAGAAAAAGTTGTTTACAACAAACCTTTTAACTATTCAAAAGCGGTCACTTTCGTCACACCAGCGGATTCTTCTAACACACCAAGGGTAATCATAAAAACACCTGAGTCTTCTAATGTTAATCCCCAACAAGATTATGCACAAACTTATGGTCCTTTACCTTCCATCAGTGAAGTAAACTCAAAACACGAAAATCGAAAAATTCTTGATATTTTGACATTTTCATGGCTGACCTCAAAACTTTACAACATGAGATAGAATATCATTATCAAATCAAAGTTCAACACTTTCAATCGCCTCTGAGCGAGAACAAAGAGACATTTTTAGAAAAATCTTTTACCAAATGTTAAAAATTTGAAAAGTTGTGCATTGTCTTGGGAAAGGGACTTTCATAAGGAACTTGGATTAATGAAGGTCGTTTTAGAAAAGCGAAACATCTATTTCTAACACTAAGCGTAAAAGCTGTTGAGAAAAGATGTTGATCGACTCTTGGAAGATGTCATCTGGGCTGATGTCCATAATGTTGTGCTATTGAATTCTTTGTCATATGCATTTGATTATATCTCTGCTATCTTTGTTGATTACGTGGTAAATGTTGAGAACACGATAATGTGCTTGGTCGAGTCCTTAAAGTTGAAAACAAACGATTGTCAAACGAACTTTCAAATGCAATTCGTCGTCTTAATTGGTGTCAAAAAGATATTCACGATCAACAACTTGTTTTCAACACAAAATCGCCCGATTCGTGCAAAATCTTACGATCCTAAAATTGAGCAATTAGATGATCAAAGCGTGTCTTTTAAGTGTCAAATCTCAAAATATGAACAAGAACTTGTAAAAGTTAAAAGGAATATGGTGTCATATTTGATTTACTCAAAAGACTCGTGATGAAGCATCAAATGAACTTGATCATTATCTTGCACACACTAAAGAAGTTATGCATTTCTTTGGAAATGTTAGGTGAAAATCAAGATCTGAATCACACTATCTTCAAGTTAAGAGAAATGTTAGGAAAGTATGAACAACTTCCCCCAACCATCATTAAGAGATTAGCCCCAGTAACACTTAGTACTCATGAAACTAGAATCCCTACTGCCAAATCACAAGTTGCTAGCGTGCCTCCTTCTCTTGAAAGCGGGAATAGTTGCATCTTTTCCAAATGTCCGCACTTCACGGACCTAGGAGCACTACATTGAAGAATAGGAAGTTGCGACCTAAGAAAAGATCAATCAGGAATGCTAAAGTAGAAGAACACCCTAGGACTATGAATAAGACTCACGTTGCCTCCACTATAGATATTGCGTCCGGCAAATGTAATAGAAATAGTGATGTAGCGAATGCTAAACCGTTAAGTACTTTTGATATTGATCGATGCACCTTGTGTTAATTGTGGTAAAAGTATGAATTCTGATTGTCATGATAAATGTGTTGCTAAAGCTATCATCTCTCGTTTAAGGAATCCTAAGAACGGGAATACCTCTAGGCCCACTAATCTTTCTAAGTATGTGCTTGGTAGACCGCCCTCTTTAGATTCTAAAAGCATTCTTATCCACTGTAGCTCGGTTTCACCTCCTAGGATTGTAGTACCACCTAGTGCATTCACTAAGACTAAAGCAAACACTAGTTGGAGATGGCAAAAATGGATATATAACACACTAGGATTTAAGTGGATACCTAAAGCTATTGATGTGTGTATATCTACTATAACTACTACGGAACCCTCTAACATTTCGGCTTCCACATCTACTTCTATTCCATCTGTGTCGATGCGTCGTAATGCACGGTGATCTGAGATCATTCTCGGATTGTTGATAGCGGATGTTCCCGACACATGACGGCAATCTTAAAGCTGTTATCAAACTTTATTGCAAAGTTCATTGGCCTGTCGAGGTTAGGGAATGATCACTTAGCAGCTATCATGGACTCACGGAGACTATGTCAATGGGAACATCGAAATTAGCGGGGTTTACTATGTGGAAGGCCTCGGTCATAATCTGTTTTCGATGGAGTCGGTTTTGTGATGGAGATTTGGAGGTTGCTTTCAGGGAGAAAACTTGTTTCATTAAGTGATCTACAAGGAAATGACCTTATATGCGGATCGCGTAATTCTAATCTCTACACTATCTCTATGCAAGACATGGTTGCTTCATCTCCCATTTGTTTACTTTCAAAGGCAACATCAACAAAATCCAGGCTATGGCACCGTCGTCTCTCACATCTAAACTTTCAAACCATCACCAACCTTGCTCGACACAAACTAGTTGAAGGACTCCCGCGGTTTCGGTATTCTAAAGATCACCTTTGCTCAGCTTGTGAACAAGGCAAAAGCACTTGTGCTCATTTTCCTTCAAAGGTGGAACACGACTCTCAGCATGTGCTTCATCTTCTTCACATGGATTTGTGTGGCCCGATCTTGGCGTGCAAGCGATCAATGGCAAGCGCTACATCTTAGTAATTGTTGATGACTATTCCGCGGACTTGGGTCTACTCTCTTCGAAGCAAAGATCAAGCTCCACAAATGATCATCACCTTTCTCACGAAAATACAAGTTCACTAAACACCGTTAGACTAATCGAGCAGGATAGAGGCTGAATTTGTTAATCAAACTCTTCGTGAATTCTATGAGAAAGTGGGAATTGACATCAAACATCTATTGCGTACACGAGAACAAAGCGGAGTTGTCGAAAGAGGCGAAACGAGCGTTAGTGGAAGGCTGCAAGAACAATGTTAATCAATGCTAAACTTCAGTTACTTATGGTATCTGCATGCTATACTCAAAACCGTTCTATGATTACAAAGCATACAACAAAACACCTTTTAAGCTTGTCCACAACAGAAAACCGAATCTCAAACACTTTCATGTATTTGGATCTCTTTGCTATCGGAATAATGATCGTGATGACTTTGGAAAGCTCAAAGCCAAAGCTGACATTGGAGTCTTTATCGGATCCTGTGATAATTCAAAAGGTTTCCGAATCTGGAATCGTCGTACAAAGCGGGTGATGGAAGCGATTCATGCTCATTTTGATGAACTTACGGAAATGGCTTCGAGTATACCGACTTGGAACCGGACACAACCGCTTAAACTTCCCCAAACCCCATCATCGGTGAACAAAGCCCCGACTTACTCGTCAACAAATGGAAAGGTTATTTGCTCCATTTGGTGGCGATATTGATGAGCGTGCTCGGTGTATCCGTTGTTTCCATTTGCTCAACGATAATACTCTTATACGATACACCGCTACAACAACTCTTGTTGAAGAAGCACCACCGATTGACTCCAACACAACGAGTTGAACACAACCGCTTCCAACAATGATGAATCGGTGATGATGTTTTGAATGAAGTACCCCCAACTGCAGATTTTGATCCAAATGCGTTCTTTAACCCGTTTGCTAATGAGGCTGCTGCACGGATGTCGGAATCTTCAACAAACCATTTGAATCCTCAGAATCGCACAATGTATACCAACATCAACCCTCCACACATAGATGGACAAAAGACCATCCTCGGGAAAATATTATTGGCAACCGAATCAACCAATCGTTACAGACAAGCGTCTTCACTCGGATGGTGAACATTGCATTTATGCACTCATGCTGCCAATCTGAACCTAAGAACATCAAAGGCGCAATGACAAAAGACAACTGGATTGAATCCATGCAAGAAGAACTCAACCAATTCAAGCGTCTTGAAGTATGGGGCGGTTGAAAGACCACAGGGTCTCGTCATTGGTCTCAAATGGATTTGGAAAAACAAATTGGATCTTTGAAGGAAATGTTATCGAAATAAGTCCGCGTCACGGTGGCTAAGGGTTAACGTCAGGAAGAGGGTATTGACTTTGAAGAATCTTTTGCTCCGGTTGCTCGTCTTGAGGCTGTTCGGATATTTCTAGCGTTCGCGGCTCATATGAATATGGCGGTCTATCAGATGGATGTCAAAACTGCGTTTCTCAATGGACAACTTAAAAGCGGTTTATGTCGACCAACCGGATGGATTCGTTGATCCCGAGTTTCGAATCCGTCTACAAAGCTGAACAAAGCTCGTATGGTCTCAAACAAGCTCCTCGGGCATGGTGCGATAAGCTATCATCTTTCCTCATTGCTAATAATTTCACCAAAGGTTCGGTTGACCCAACTCTTTTTATACAATATCACGGGGCACATATCTTAATTGTTCAAATTTCGTGGATGACATCATTTTTGGGTCTACACATAAAAGTTTTCAATCGCTTTTGCAAAACTAATGAAGAAAAATTTTGAAATGTCCATGATGGGTGAACTCACGTTCTTTCTCGGACTGCAAGTTCATCAATCACCCGTGGTATTTTCTTGAGTCAATCCAAATATGCCCTTGAATTCTTAAACAAATTTGGAATGAAAACCTGTGACACCTATGCCACACCAATGGCTCATACCAAGAAGCTAGGCGCTGATTTACATGGGAAATTGGTGGACCCTACAAAATACCGTAGTATTATTGGGTCTCTCATGTATCTAACAGCTAGGAGACCTGATATTGTCTTTGCCGTATATCTTTGCTCTCGTTATCGGTCGCGACCAACTGAAACCCACCTCTCTGAGGCTAAAAGAATCCTCCGATACATAAAGGGAACCATTAACTTGGGGATCCGGTATCCAAAGGATTACGGTTTTGAACTAATCGCTTTTGAGGCCGCGACCACGCGGGATGCTTAGACTCACGGAAAAGTACTTCAGGAGCTTTAAAATTTCTTGGTGATAAAGCGGTTGGGTCAACGAAGCGAGAATATGTAGCCATGTCGGCGTGTTGTGCTCAAGTCATTTGGATGAGAACACAACTCAAAGACTATGGTTACGTATTTGACGAGAATCGATGTCTGCGACAATCGGAGTGCCATTGCAATCTCGTGCAACTTCGGTTCGGCTTTCGAAATCAAAGCACATCGATCTTGATATCATTTCATCAAGGATCACGTGGAGCAGTGCTTGTTGAATTATATTTTGTGGAGTGAGAATACCAATTGGCAAACCTTCTCACCAAAGCCTTGCCTCCCGCTAGGTTTAATGAGTTGGTCCACTGGATTGGTATGAGGTGTTTGACTCAAGAGGAATTGGATGACCTCCTAAAGCAGTCTTAAAAACCTGTCAAACACCAAAATCTCTTTTGTAAATAATTTTTCAAAAACAAAATACAAAAATATAAAACGTGATAAAACAACAAAAATATTCTTCTAATCTAATTTTCTTTCAACATGGCAAGTACGTTTCTTCGGTCAACACTCTAATCTTTCAAAATTCAGTATTTTTTCGATCAAGTGTTGAGGGGAGAAAATTAATACTTAACCGTTTCAAAACATCTGTGTACTTGCATGTTATCTTATCTCGGTTGTTTCTTTTATCAATGGTGGTAAATTTTATGGTTCATTGACACTCCTCGGACTAAAATTTATAACCTTTCATTATTTTCTTAAGTCGAGGGGAGTGTCGTCAAAGTTTCTTTCTTAAAATCTTTGTTTGGTAACCAAAATGGAAGTTAAATGGCTTTGTTTGAAAAAGGAAAAGGTGGAGGGACCAAAATGTCAAAATGTTAAAGTTATTTTAATAAAAACATCCTCCACCTAACATTACCTTCACATTTATTACTTCTAACCTAAATAATCCTACGCCTAAATTCATTCAAGAAATCAGTGCTTTAGATCATCATCTTGTAAGTGTTTTCATGATCTTAACAATAATACAAGCTAAGGTTTTGAATTTCAAGCAAATCCTACGGCTAAAACTTTTGTTATGCGTGATTATGTGTTCTACGCATAAGCGTATGAACACACAATCATTGTGTGTGTGTTTGTGGTTAAATGGATAGTGTCAAAAGCGTGTTTTTAATACATCAAATGATAACATTTTAACCATCAAAACCCACCCGAAACAATTGATGATTTTTGAAAATTAGGGTTTATGAGTGAATTGGGTGTTTTCAAATGTGAAGGGTTTTGGTTATAAAGATTGTTGTGTTATGTTCATATGTTGATGAATTGATGATTTCCAGGCCCTATAACCACCCAGAAACACTAATTTAATCAGAATTAGGAATTAGGGTTTAATGTTCTTGAGTTTGGGTATTTTTGATTCACCACGATTTAGATGTTATAACTTGGTTTATAGACTCTCACAACATCTTAGAACTACCGAGAAATTGTTTGGTGCAAATCCATGGCTAGAAATTTATGCGTAATTCATAACCCTTAGGGTTTTGACCTCTGGCGTATGACTTTCTACGCATAAATGTTTAACAAGTTTCATGCCATGATTTGTTGTTAATATGAATATTGTGTTAATATTGATGATTTGATGGTTTTATTTCAGGCTTTGCTACTCGTAAAATTCAGAATCAAGGTCATTTGACTCACGCATAAGGATTACCCTACGGCGTAGTCAGTTATCGCGTAAGAATAATCCTACGCATAATTACTACGCGTAAGGTTCTACAATGGGACTACGGCGTATCTGTGAAGGATATGCGTGCTTGATGACCTCTACGCATAAGGTCTACTCTTACGAGTAAGCCTTACACGCAAGGTATAAATACGCCTACGGCGTAAGCTCTCACGCATAAGGTCCCTTTTCCTACGGCGTAAGTTAAGATCCTACGCATAAGCTTTAGATCTCTGGCGTATGTCATTCTTGTTCGCTTAACTTTGCCAATACTACGCCTAAGCCTTGATTGACCTTCATTATGAATTGTTACGTGTACAAACTTGTTAATAAACAATTCATATCGTCACGAATCCAATAATGTCACTAATAAACTTAAGCGTTTGATATGTTGTGAACAATAAGTGATAACATAAACTTTAAAACTTAAAGTTAACTAACTCACGAAACATTTCCGCGGCGTCATTGGACTATTGGACAAACAAGTGACTTAGGACTCGTAACAATCATTGACCCTGTACATTCAATAACTAGACAATAAGACCTTCTGTTGACTAACACTATGTCTTTCGATATGTTGGTTCTTTTGGCTAATGTTATTTGAGATCCGCGACATGGTGAACAAATGAATGTGGATGCATCGAAGTTCTTACAATTCTTGATATCTTTCCAAAGGGTTATCCTAGAAAGATTGGAAAGAACAACCTTAGGGTTGACTTTGATACCCTCACATGCTCGGAATCTTCTTGTCTCATTGCGATGGATATTCTCGGGAATCATCCCTACCGAGAACATGCTCTCACACTCTGCCACGAGTTCGAGAGGTCTACATTCAACAATTCGGATTCTATCGAGAGGATCAGCGGTCAAAGTGCGGTGAATGTGACACTTAATCACAAACAAGTCACTATCACTCCTGCTGACTTACGGGCTGTTCTCATCATTCATGACATCGCTCCAACCGACTTCTTTGCTACCCCTACTTGAAGAGCAGTCCGAAATTCTTGATAGATATTGGTTATGATGAAGCTTCGGGAATCATTACTAAGCACTCTCACGTGGAGCTGAAGAATATTCCTCAACCATGGAGAACACTCTACATGATCATCACCAAATCGGTCTCCTGGTGCGTGAAAGTGGCTATGAGCATCCCAAGCTCATGGGCTGCAAATTTTACGGTCGTTGATCAACAAGAAGGACATTGAAATCGAAGCACCGATATGGGAGGACATGATGCTATTTCACAAGAAGCTTGGCTCCAAGATTCCCTATGTCGGATACACCAAACTGTTGATCCAGAGAGCACTTGGACTTCATCCTGAAATCCCCATGAGGCTCAATGACCCGAGATAATCGACATATTGGTGAACCCATATTATCTGTAGGAATCAAAGAATCGATCAACAAAGAAACGAGTGCGGTATTGCACGATCACCTTCTAACTACTGAAATCAAAAAGCTTGAAACATATAAAAGGTATCGGTTAGCCGTAAAAGAAGGCAAAGTTGGTCATCTTGATGAAAAATCTTATGGTACACCTACTCGGAGGACCGAAGAAAGGCGATCTTGGAAGTGTCACAAGTACAGAATATTTATAGGAAGCTTCCCAAAGGAATCCTCCTCGTAAAAGGATTGTTCCCGTAAGGAAGCTGAACCTATTCCCACACGAACCGCAAAGAAAGCTTGTGGGCGAAAGCTCGAAGATGTGACACGGATGAAGAGATTACCTACTCTGAAGCTGCAAGGATGACAATCCTTGATTACCAAAACCTCAAGTCCTCAGGTGATAAAGAAAAAGGGAAGACTCATGTACTTGTACCTTATGATGAAAGCTCGGAGAGTGATAAAGAGCCACCGGAAAATGTATACAAGAAGAAGATCAAATTCCTTAGACACCAACACAAAGCTGAAGAATTTGCTAAAGACCAAATGGGTGGTCCCGGAGGATCAAGTGGTCTTTGCCCACTCTGAACCATCTCGATGCGGTTAATCAACCCGATAAGGGAAATGGTGCCACCACTCTTGTGCAACAACAAAAGCTTGTGGAGGATACTATCGAATATGAGTTTGAGGAACCGAAAACTGAGAAGTCCAAAAAAGATAAAGATGTTGATTATGATACGTTTCTTCTAGATAGTCCTGCACGATCAAAGGAAGAAACCTCTGAACCTCCGAAGGATCGAGAGTCTCCTCATATCTCTTCATCATCAGATTCGTCTTCTCACTCTTCACCACCACCATCAAAAGATCAACCAAATCATCATCCAAATCGGTGAAGAAGCCACCTCGATCTTGGATTTCTCAACTCATAAAAAATTGTGAAAGCTTTGTCAAACAAGTCGAGAAGAAAGCGTGCTCAACAAGAAGTTGAATTTCTTTCTGATCACATACAACATCTGTATGGCGAGAATGAAAAGATGCAAGGAGAAAGGAAGTTTGTTCAGGAATTCATGAAAAATCACCGTCAAGAGGCTGAGCGAAATGATGAAGGCTACACGAAAAAGTACCTTAGGGTACGTTCCTAAAGTCACAAAGGAGTTGTTCACCAAACAACTTTATCCAAATCTTATGCGGATCGCCAAGCAAACTATTCGATCAACGCCCTTAACCGTCACAATCAATCCAACCGATCCGGTAGTTTTCTCTAATAATGAATTGGTGGCCAAGCTTGTAACACAAATGTCGTTACGATCGGGACATTTCAATTCGATGAAGGAAAATTGTTTCAAGCATTCTTTGGACTACCAACTTCTAGAAGCTTGTAGATTCGAAGCTGAAAAGTCTAACGTCCTAGAGACGATGAAGACAAGGATAAGGATAAAGACTACGCACCTAAGCGTCGAAAGCGGTGCGGTGAATCTTCTTTGATGCAACCTCCTCCCAAGCGGCCTCTGTTCAACAAAAATATCCTCCTCGTTCTTCTACTGAAAAACCTCAGGACGATTCCGAGTTACCACCCCGACTCGAAAAACCGATGATCACATTGAGTATACAGGTGGTGACGATGAAGAGGTCCTTGAGCCCCTACAACAACCCACCTCTCCCAAACAAGTTGATAAACCAGAATCATCATCTAGGCCTTGAAAAGAAGAAGAAGAAGGCGCCTCGGCGACGTCGTATCATGGATAGATGACGATAAAACAGAGGAATTTGAATGGTTTGCTACTCTTGTTAACAACACTCCCTACGCTGAAGAAGGTCAGGATTTGGTAGACGGTTCTACATTGGAGCATGCTAAAATTCGGCAAGAAAAGTTCCATGTGAAGAAAATGGCGAAATCTGAGTTGAAGCGAATCAAGAATGAAGCGTTTCAACTTCTAAAAGACAGCTCTGAAAGTGCCCTCGAGGTCGAATATCACCTTGAAAACATTGCTCGAGCTATGTCTAACAACATGGATTGGCTCAACCGGGAAGCAAACATTGACTTCACACAAAGGGACAACCCTCCATACTACACCGATTGGACCAAACCTCTACCAACACTTGGCCAACCAAATGAACCAAGGATTCCTTTCAGATATTTCTTCAACAAAGACTTGGATTTTCTTCTACACGGTGGCGATGATTCAAGAAAATCCGCTACATCGTTGACACTTCCATTCCCAGGTATCTACTCAAACTGCATAGCCATTGAGGAACGTGCCAATCACTTGTTCTCCAACACGGTGGAAGCATACGACCGAGATGCATTGTATGGGATTCATCAGCGGCGAACGCCGCGAATCTACTACTGAAGGCTGTCGGGTTCGAAGTCTCAACATGCTATGTATAGTTCTAAGGATATCGTTGCCATCATACACGTTGACCTTTCGTCTAAGTGGGACTACACATTCTTAAAGAAGATCGTAGTCAAACGACAAGATGAACGGGACTATGCTTTCTATGAAGCTGACTTTGAGAATTTGTCTCTCAATGACATCGAAGACATGTACCTTGCCAAAGTACAGGGTCGCATGAGACAATTCTCAACTGCAAGTACAGCGAATTTATCAAGTCACTTCTCATCTTCATAAGACGGATTGTCATCAAGGAGCGTGTAGAAGATCTCCAGCTGGCTGTTGAATCTTATCAGACGCGTGTCAACTTCACTCCTCAAAGCTTGATCTTCCCGATATCAACCAGCTATCTCAATATACACTCATCAGCAAACCTTTTGGCGTTGTTTACCGTAGTGAACTTCAAAGAAACTGCTTAATGGCGTGTAGCGAACTCCACAAGTTAGGGGATCATACTTTGAAGCTGGTTAGGGATGGAATGGCATACTGTTGAAGGATATCGCCCGAAAATTGGGTCTCCTAAGCGTGGAATTCTCGGAAAGGAGGGATGTGAGGCGGATCATCACAATGATTGATGAGCGGTTGTTTGAAGGATCGGTTCGGGCGATTGGAGAGTTATGTGGTGGTCGACCGAGGATTAACATAACGGCTTTCAACGCATACTGCACACTCACTGGGAACATCACTGCACTTCCCGGTACCCCTTGAATTGCTTCCTTCATATAATTTTGGATGTTTGATTGATTATGTCAATGGCTTGTGCACACATTACAATGTACAACCCGTACTTGTAAATAAAGGACCACGTGGTGCGCGATTGCCACAATCCTTATAAAAGGGGCGAAAGCTTCTTACTTTTGAGTAAAACCTATCAAACCTTTCACTTTTCAAGGTTTTGCTCAAAAGAACAAGTACTTTCCTTATGATTTTCAAAACCTCAACCGTTTATATCACTTGTTGAGGGGAGTACTTGAATTAAAACTTTGTTCAAAAATTGTTCACAGTGGTCATTCTTCCCGCAACTATCGAAATGGTCATATTTATTCTCAACTTTTCAAAAATAACATTCTATATGCCATTTTTAGGGGGAGAAAATACGTGATAAGAAATATGTTGTGTAAATGCAAATGAATCTTTGTGCTATAGACTTAACCCATGAATTGTCGAGATCTTAACTGTTAGTAACTCGAAAAGACTTGTCCGGGATGGGTAATAATTTCAAGCTAGTTAAGCTAGTGATGTAAGCGTGTCTCGCAAAGGACTTGTCCGAGTAGAATGTACCATTCGAGAAACTCTTGGTAGACATGAACTCGGACGGGTTTGACAACCTTTCGAGGATTGTCTACACCTTCAAGGTAGTTATTAGAGCTAGTTGTCACCTAAAAGCGGACAATGCAACTCTTTAACTATGCCACGTAACCGTGTCTCATGGGGATTGTCTATCTTGAGTGAATCAATTCAAAATGTGCGCTCTTTCCTCACTGTGCATTTTAACCGTTAAAACTCTTAAGCACATGTGGAGGAGGAGTATTTATGCAAAATCTTATCTCAACAGTGGTACTAAAATGTTTTCATTCATAAACACTTTGAGAGATTTTTCACATCAGTGGTTTTATGGCAACATAGGTTAGTCATGGAGTTATAAGGTGACTAAGGTTAGGAATAACCGTCCTATGATCCTTGCCAGAGCGGATGGATCTACCCAAGGAAACCACAAATAGTTAGTATTTAGAAGTCCTTAGGTATGATTGTAAAAAGGAGAAAATGAGAATTGGAGAAAGAAGGAGTTGAAGAATTAAAAGAAATGCAAAGAAAAGGGTGAAAAGAAATAGCCCTCCAGATTATTCAACTTAGGGCGGACACCGGGTTCAATTCATATGCTCTTGGTTGTCACTTAGTGACGCCGGTATTGAAGATTAAAAGTCGTCATGGACCCGGTGACGCATGCACTAAACCTTCTTATCCACTCAAGTTTCTCTCAACCGAAGCTTGTTTCATTCTCACAGGGAACCCTAAGTAAACTATCGGCTTTCTCTTAGAGATTCTTTGGTATTGAAGAAGGAGACCCTCTCCTAGTCTCCGCTTCGGGGAAAACCAACGCACACTATTGAGTCTAGAGCCACGAGATTCATCAAAAGATCTCTTAGGTACACTTGACATTTCATCACTTGATATCCAACAATAAGAATTTCAGCGGTACATTATCGAGTCCTTCACAGATCTTAGCAATCTGTTGAGAACATTTATGAGAGGTTCACATTTGTGATCCTCGGTGATTGAATGGAAACTCTGCCGGGTCAACATCAAAAGCCTTGACGGAAACCCGGCAACTCCCGTGGATTGCGCTTAGTGGTCTCAAGCGGTCTGATGCGTGGTGATGCTTCGGTTGTACCTCGGCGACTCATCGGGAATCGTAGGTGTACTTCGGTACATCGTGTTATCTCACTTGTGGGACTCCGATTGAGGAACGGCCTTTGTAAGAATTAGAGTTGTGTTTTCACACTATGTTGTTAACACTCTCGAAGTTCAAACTTGTAAGTGCCGGAATCCGCTTATTACTAACCGTTTTAATGTTTTCTTCTTATGGAAGCTCACGGGCGGAATGATCGTGCTAATTCTTCTCATGCTCACGCCAACATCATCACTAATGGAAGTTCTATCCAAAAGCAACACAACGTCGAATGATTCTTCGTCAATACAAGAATCTACAAAGTTAAAGACTTAAAGAACTCCATCGATCTTGAATTCCAAGCGTCAAAAGGCGTGTGAGCATGTTGAAGAATGGCGTGGAGACACTAGAGCAGCGGCGAGGCGAAGACTTGATCGGACAACAACATACTATACTTTCATCACAAAGAACAATGATCAAAGAACAAAGTTAAAGATGACGTCAAAGCATAACCGTTCAAAGTAAACTATCTCTCTACTGGGGATTGTTCAAATCAAGGCAATTCTTCTCACAAGAAGAAGAATGTCAGGAAAGGCGTCAAAGCTACTATTACATCAACGCCTTCACCGTTTTCATCACCAACACTTGAGTGTTTGTTACTCATATGTAATAACACTTGAGGGAGATTGTTGGAATCACTCCTAAACCTTATTCAAGTGTTAGTTACTCATATGTAATAGTTAGCTTATTATGGCCTTTATGTTTGTTATTAGCCTTAAGCTTATGTAGAAGGCCCATGAGCTTAGGCCCAAGCCCATAGGAGAAAGGGTAGGAGTAGGAGTGTTGCCCTAGCTCCTTGCCTATAAATACCTTATGTAAACCTTCATTTAAAGGTTGGTTGTTCAAGTTATTCCTTTCACATATCACCTACGCATAACCGGTCTTACTTATATCGTGTATGTGTGTTTGGTTCTTGTTCAATCGCCTCTCTATCTTTCTTATAAGCTTGTGTGGTAAACCTTGTGACCTAACAGATGATTTTCCATTGATGATATGTATACACAGAAAGTGATATGATGAATAATATGGGTGAAAGAGAGAGAAATATGGAAAAGATTATAAGGTATCAATATGAGAAATTCAGAGAGTTTATTTATAGGTGAGATTTAAAAATCACAGCCATTAATAACAAAGTTACAGATTAGTAATAGTTACCCCTCAATATTACCGTTGGAGCGATACTTGATAAGACATAACACTACTTTCCACGTGTGCGATACTTTCCGAAGCGGTACTTTCATAAAATCAAAAAGTAGTACTTTTCCATTCTCCTCTTTACAATAGCAAATCGACAAAGTAAACATGAATATCCTCCCCTCAAGCAATGCATAGGACTATACTTACATTTAATAGTCCTCCCCTTAAATGTAGCTCGAATTAATCATGTCAATACTCACCACCAAGTGAGTAAATCTTGAAACATCGAATCCTTTGGTGAGTAAATCAGCTACATTATCATCCATATGCACCTTGACAACATTAATGAGCCTATGCTCATAACAATCTCTGATAAAGTGGTGCCTAATCTGAATATGTTTGGTCTTGGAATGATAAACTGGATTCTTCACAATGCAAATGGTACTCTCATTATCAATATTGATAGGAGTATTCTTGAAATTGAACCCATAATCCAAGAGTTGATTCGCATCCACAACACTTGTCCACAAAAGCTTGCAGCAGCCACATATTCCTTGATTGATGATGTTGCTTTGCAATTGTTTAACTTCTTACACTTGCCATGAAACTAATCTTCTTCCAAGATATTTGCATCCACGTGGTTGATCTTCGTCATAGTTGTCACCTGGCATAATCACTATCTGAAAAAGCTTCCAAGTGAAAAGGTGAATCCTTGGGATACCACAACCCCAACTTAGGTTGTTGTTTCAAATAACTAAAAATTCTCTTCACTGCATTCATATGAGAGATCTTTGGTGAGACTTGATATCTTGCACATAAACACACAGCAAACATGATATCAGGCCTTGATGCAGTAAGATACATAAGACAGCCAATCATTGATCTGTATAACTTGACTTCAACTGGTTGTCCATCTTCATCCTTGCCCAATGAGTTGATAGATTTAATAGGTGTAGTAACAGGCTTCATTTCATCAAAATTGAACTTCTTAAGTATGTCAGCTACATACTTGTCTTGACTTATGAAATTCCTTCCTTTACTTAACTTGAAGTCCTGAAAAGAAAGTTAACTCACCCATTGAACTCATTTGAAATTCATTCTGCATCAGCTTCTCAAACTCCTTGACAATAGATTGTTTGGTAGCTCCAAAGATGATATCATCTACATACACTTGAACTAGCATGATATCCTTCTTATCTCTCTTGATAAACAAAGTCTTATCTATAGCTCCTCTCCTATAACCATGTTGCAATAAAAGGTAGAGAGCCTTTCATACCAAGCTCTAGGTGCTTGATGTAAGCCATAAAGAGCTTTGACAACTTTGTAGACTTTGTTTGGATGTTTAGGATCTTCAAAACCAGGAGGTTGTTTGACATATACTTCCTCTGTAATCTTGCCATATAAAAGGGCACTCTTGACATCCATTTGATAAACATGGAATCCCATATATGATGCAAAAGCAAGGAAAATCCGAATTGCTTCAATCCTTGCTACAGGAGAAAACACTTCATCATAATCAACTCCTTCTTCTTGTCTGTAGCCTTGTGCAACTAACCTTTCTTTGTTTTTGATAACATTCCCTCTTTCATCTCTCTTGACTCTGAACACCCATCTTGTACCAATGACCTTCTTACCATCGGGAAGATCACATAATACCCAAACTTCTTGAAGTCTGAATTGTAGCAGTTCTTCTTGCATAGCTTCAACCCAACTCTCTTTAGTCAATGCTTGAGCAATATTCTTAGGTTCCTCTTGAGAGATAAAACAAGTAGCAGGCATGTTTGATGATCCTTATGATTCAGCCTGTTTTGTTTATAGACAAAGCTAAGTAAAGCATTATGAGGTTTAGTAAAACTCTTAGCTTTGTGTCTTGTCATCACTCCAGAAGTAGAAGGACCAATGATTTGATCAGTTGGATGATTCTTATGAATTCTTAAGTTTGGAGACTGTGGAACTCCATAAGTATCATCCAAATTAGTGAAATCAGCATCTTCATTGGAATCGGAGAAAATACCTTCATCTTCAAACTCATCATCAGGTATATTCTAAGCCGGGCATGGTAGGATCATCCAAATCATCCAAAGTCTTGTGGTAACGGTGCAACAGTACTTTGGTCAAAAGTATTGTCCAAAGTACTATGAGAGTACTCTGCAGTTTTATTCTTTTTCTTTGCTTCTTCATAAGCTCTTCTTTGGTTATCAGTATAAGAATGTGCTAAGACATCTTGAAGAAGCATCTGATTAAGTTCATCTTGAATAGATTGATCTTCAGCAGACAATGAGGATTTTGGCTCATCAGTACTTTTCTATGTCTCAACAGTTTTAGGTTCTTCATCATGAACAACATCTGGTCTAATATGGACTCCATGAACAACATACTGTACCTCATCTCCATTGTGCACAAGTTGATTCTCTTCTCTAACAGGAACATAATTCATTGAAAGAGTCAAAACTTCAAGATCAAACATCCAATCAGGACCTTTACCCTTTTGATTTTCTTGATCTTCTAAAAACTCAACATGAAGACAATCTTGAACCTTCTTGGTGACTCTGTTGTACACTCTAAATCCCTTCTTTGTTGGTGTAATATCCCAATAAATAACCTTCTTCTGACTTGCCATCAAACTTACCCAAATTATCAATTGTATTAAGAATAGTGAGAGGGCATCCAAAAGGCTTCATAAAACGAATATTGGGTTTGTTTCCCATCAGCAACTCATAAGGTGTCTTCATCTGTGGTTTGGTGGTGATACTCTGTAAGTACATAGCAAGCGATTACAGCTTCAGCCCAGAATTGAATAGGTAAGTGTGAGTCTGCAAGCATTGTTCAGGCTGCTTCAATCAAAGTCCTATTCTTTCTCTCTGCAACACCATTCTGCTGTGGTGTTCTTGCAATACTAAACTCCCTCTTGATTCCTTTGTTAGCACAAAATTCATCCATAAGCTTGTTCTTGAATTCAGTTCCATTGTCACATCTAATACCTCTAACTTTCGGTCTCAGTTGGTTTTCAAGTGCTATTATAAGATCATGAATAGCATCAAAAGTATCATCCTTAAATCCCAAGAAAAATACCCAACTGAATCTACTGCAATCATCTATCACTACTAAGCAATACTTCTTCTTGTTCAAACTTGTAACAGAAACAGGACCAAATAGATCCATATGTAACAGCTCCAATGGTTCTCTAACAGTCCTTTCCTCAAGCTTCTTGCAAGAAGCTTTATGTTGTTTACCCTTCTTACATGCCAAACAGGAGTGATCATTCTTGTAAGTCTTTGAAGGTAAACCTCTAACTAAATTTCCTTTGACCAATTTGTTGATATTCTTGAAATTCACATGGCCCAATCTTCTATGCCACTGATGTGCTTCTTCAAGTGATGCCTTGGCTACTAAACATGTATCTCTTTCAGAAGAGTGAAGACTCTTCATATCTAAACTGTACACATCATTGGTTCTTGGTACTTTGAGTATCACCAAATTATCATCATCAAGTTTGAAATCAGGTGAAAGTATGAGACATTCTGTGTCAGTGAACAACACATGATGCTTTTTGTCACAGATTTAAAAGACTGACAAAAGGTTGAACTTGAGCTCCTTCACATATCTAACATTCTCAAAATCTATGCTTCCTGTCTTGATGGTTCCTTTTCCACTAATTCTTCCTCCACTAGCATCATTCCCAAATGTAACTCTTCCTCCACAATATGGCCTAAAATCTGACAGAATCTCCTTGTCTCCTGTCATGCTTCCAGAGCAACCACTATCCATAATAAGATGATCTTTAAGCTCCTCTTACTGGGTTGCCTGCTGCACAAAGATAAAAAAGTTAGTGTCGTTTATGAACCCAAGCCATTACTGACTTGTGTTCCCCTTGTGGAGTAACATACTCAAATTCCTTGAGTATGTAATCTTCACAGTTTTTGTAGACAGAATCAAGCATTATCTTTTGTTTCAAAACTTGTGGTGGATTTTCAGCAAAAGTTACTTTTTCAACAAAAACCTCCTTTTTATTTTCAACAAAATCATCTTTATCAAAATTACTTGTTTAGCAATTACTTGTTGAAAGTCTTGTTTGTTCATCATCAGTAATTTCTTTCTTAACCCATTGAGTTTTAACTTCTGGTGAAGAGTCTCTAGATCTAACTACTTTCTTGGAGTTGTAACGCCTTCTAGATTGATAGTAATTAGATCTCCTAGGGTTCCTATTCCAAGAGGTGTTTGGTGAAAACTAAGCAGTACTTTGAGAAAGTACTGGTCTTGGCTTAGCAGTACCTTGGAAAGTATTTGAAGGTACTGGAGGTTTTGAAAAGGGTCTTCTCTGGTGAAGGTACCTATAGTCTGGTGAGAAGTTTCTATGGTTAACCCTATGTGAATGATTCCAAGCTGGTCTAGTCTCCCTTGGTTTTGGTTGAGTTCGTTCTTTGGGAACTTACTTAAGTACTCTGAATGTAAGTCACAATCCTTAATCAAATGGTTAGGACTAAAACAAAAAAACATAGTTTTTATCTCGTAATTCCAAAGTTTCTTCTTCTATGTGTATGACTAAACCTATCATGTCTTCTAGGTGAATGATGAAAACTGTTTTGACCAAAATTATCCAAAAAGGTTTAGCAGTATGTTGAAAAGGTTTTCTTAAAGGTACTGCTGAAGGTGTAGCAGTACTTTGAGGTGTAGCAGTACTTTGGGGTGAAGGTACTGCTTGGCTTTTAACATCATCTACCTTAGGTGTTTCAACAGTTTCTTTTGAGGTTTCAGACCTAGATTGACCTTTAAGTTTCTTCCTAAACTCTAAGCTATCTACTCCAAAACGAGAAACATCAGGCCTAAGAGGTTGATGACTACCAGTGGGATGAGGGACTGCATGATAGGCATTATCTTTCTTAAACTCAGGAGGTGGTTCACTAACTGATTCCTCATTACTAGATGTGTCTACATAATTAATGAGTTCATCATCACTAGTGGTTATATCCTCAAAGTCACATTCATCCTGATCACTAGGTGGGTTTTCTATGTTATTAAAATCCATACCAAAACCTAGGCCAGTTTTAATGTAAGCTCTTCTCGGTTTTTCAACATAAGTGACATGAGAAAGACCTGATTGTCCCCAAGCATTAAACTTTTCTAGCAATTCATCTCTCTCCTTAGTTAGTTTCTCAATTTAAGAGATCTTACAGTTTAACTTCCATTCACTTAATTTCAACTGATAGTCACTTGTTCATACTTTTCTTGCCCAAGCCATTTCATTATTTTCATGTGTTATTATTTTGGCTTCCATTGACTCTAAAGTTATTTGATAACCTGCTACTTCAGCCCTAGCTGTTCTACACTTATCTCTTTCAGTCACATAATCATTAAGCACTTTTTGATAAAAGTTTTGACACTTTGAACATACCTCAGAGATAGGGGTGAACTTGGTGAAGTGGCTACCATGGCAATCATAACAGGTTCAGCTTCACTCTCCATGCTCCAGTCAAAGCTTCCATAACCATCTTTAGACTCCATAGCAGCATGTCCAGGTTCCTCATCAAAAGCTGTGATCCAGTCAAATTCTTCCACTGAATCCTCCACAGCTACCATATAGTAGGTTACTGGTTCATCATCAAACTCAGCACTCCAGTCAACCTCTGATAGATTCTCTTGAGCAACCAAAGCTTTTGTTTCTGTAATAGGAATTTCTTTCAACTCTAGCTTTGGTTTCTCAGCCATCCTGTTTGCTTGATACTTAGCAAACCTGCATTCCCTTGCAAAATGTCCAGTCTTTTGACAATTGAAGCATTCAATCTTGGATTTGTCAAAAGTGATTCCCTATTTTGGTTTGAAGTCAATGCCTCTTCATGTCTTCTTCATAAACTTCTTGATCCTTGCAGTGATCATAGCAACTTGCCACCTGATATCAATTTCTTCAAGAGCATCCTCTTCAATCTGTGAGAGATCTTCTTCATAAGTAACAGGCAGAGTAGCTTGCTGTGCAAAGAAAGAGCACACGACTTCATCTGAGTGGATGGTATTAGATGGTGTGGGTTGCTGAGCAAAAGTGGGGGTAGTGTAGACAGCAGTACTTTGAGCAACAGTACTTTGAGGAGGAGAAGCAGTACTTTTAGTGGAAGTACTGCCCCTCTTTTCAGATGACACAAAAGCAATACTGTGAGACTTTGAGCTTGTTTGGCCATTCATCTCATGCTCATACACCTTCAGATGATTGTAGAGATCATCAAAATCCATGGTGTCCAATCCAGGTTGTCCTCTGATCATAGTAGTAATTACATGCCATGTAGATGGCAAACTCCATAAGAACTTAAGGTTAGCATCTTCAACTGAAACCGTGCTTTGTATCCAACATCTTGAGAAGATTTTGGAATCTGTCATAGGAAGCATCAAGACTTTCTCTTTCTCCAACAGTAAAGGTTTCAAACTGCTGCTTCAACATATTTCTGTGCATCTTCTTGGAAGCATCATTACCTCCAAATCTAGTCTTGAGAGCAGCCCAGAGTTGCTTGGCATCTTTAGAATCATGGAATTTGAGTAGGTGTCCATCTGGAATGGCAGACAAGAGTATGTTGAGAGCCTTCTCTTGATTTCTTATTGTAGCAGCTGGCAAGATGGGTTTAGGTGCTTTAGGTTGGCCAGGAATGTCTATAGGATCTTCCACAACTTCATTACCATTGACAATCACATTCCACAGTGCATGGTCTGTGATTGCAATATACTGCCTCATCTTCAAGCTCCATAGGTCGTATCCACCTTTCATGATGATGGGTATCTTGAGTGACGTGATGGATGGTGGGGGAACAGCTTCAGTCGACATCTTTAGGTGTTGTTAACTAGGTTTTAGGGTTTCTTCTTAGTCATAGTTTCCACACAAGCTCTGATACCACTTGTTGGATCGATGTACTCTAACCAAACTAACTTTAATAGCTTGTTAAGGGTTTAATAACCTCGGATAAATCCTAAGTTATTAACAATGAAAACACTAAGTAATCTCTATTAAGTACGCGGAATTTACTTAACAAAGCTAAGAAGATTTAACTTTATTAATAACACTAAAACTGCTTTATTATGCAGATACTTTAACAACTCTAATAATATCGAACTCTCTAAAACTCTAATGATACACGTATATCTAATACCAATCTAGGGATCCTTTTATAGGCTCAAGGATAATCCTAATCGGTTTACAATTCTTATCCTTGTTCGTCAAGTAAACAATACTTAGAAGGTTCTAGATAAACATTACTTTCTATCTATTAATCAATTACAACCGACTTTAAAATTTGCAGTACTTTGATGAATAAGCAGTACTTTGACTTTTACTTAGCAGTACTTTGACTTCTTGCAGTACTTTGTCTTTCTGCACTACTTTGTTAATCTTCAGCACTTTAACTCTTCATGCTTTAACTTTCTGTATCCTAACAAATCCCAAAAGGATGTATTGCATTGCTAGTTCATCGGCTTCAAAATGTAGAAGTTCATCACCTGTGAGGTCGGAGATAGTTGCAATGTTGGTGACAGCATCTCTTGGTGGATTGGCATTAGGATTTCTGGGTGTGACAACGAGGCATCTGAAATGGACCTTCCATAATGACCTTCTTAAGAACTTTCCATGTGGCTTCTTTAGATCACAAAACCTAAAGAACCTTATCACCCATTGATCATAATTTCGGGGAGTGAGCATTGGAGGTCTATCAAGTGAGCCAGCTTCATGAATTGATTGTTGGCTACTTAAGGCTTCACACATCTTGCCAAACCATGTCGGTTCCTTCATAGTACTTCTGGATGGATGTTGATGGTAGAAGTTTGTGTAAGGTTGTACTTGAAGACTAGGTGGTGGTTGAACCATTTGTGGTGGAATTGTTCCGAGTTGTGAAGTATGTTGTTGATTAAATTGTTGTTGATAAATTTGTTGTTGTTGATTAAATTGTTGATGTTGTGGACTTAGTTGTTGTTGTTGTTGTTGATTATAAGTGTAAGGAAAATAGCTAGAGTATGGTGGTTGTGACATGTTGAAAACTTATGTTGTTAAATGGATCTTTGTAGTCGAATGAAAACGTTGTTGATGAAGTATCCTTAGGAGTAGAAAAACCAAGTTTAGGCAAAGTAACACTTGCGTAAAACACAAACTTACGCGTAAAAGTGATATTTACGCGTAGGATTAGTTTACGCGTAAGATTTGAGAAACACTAAAGTTATGCGTAAACTGAAGGTTAGGCGTAGAAAACTTATGCGTAAGATTATCTTAAGCGTAAGACAGGGGCTTAGAAGCGTAAGAATAATCTTAGGCGTAAAAGAGTTCTACGGCGTAAGATTGAGCTTCTGCGTAAAATTAGGTTTTTCCCAAAAATCTTTTACACTATCACAGTGTAAAGGATATCCAAAGTCGAAGTGTTTTCAGGCTTATCCAAGCAAGAGAAAACACTGAGTAAACCACGAAATCTGAAGATCAAACCACGCGATGAATTCGCGTAAGAATAGGGTTTTCTTACGCGTAGAAAGCAACCAAAATTGATTTCTGCCCAAAGATGTTTCTAAACCAGATTTTTGTGATGAAAAAACTTCAATATCACCAAAATAACACAAAAGTGTGAAACTTGATGATCCAAAACTTCAAAACACCTTACGCGTAAGGATGAACATGCGTATAAAACCAAGCTTAAAACTAAGGAAAAACACGTAAAGTTCGAAAGTTTTTGCTTAAAACTGAAATTTTAACACTTAAAAACGATAAAAGTACAAGAATCTTGGATTGAAAAGTGTAAAAAAATGAATTTTTAAGCGTAACAAAGTTTGTAAACCGTGACTTACGCGTAGACCCAAACAACTTCAAAAACAAATAAACTTTTCACCCAACTATTTGACGAATGATACCACTGTTAGGTTCCCATTTTAGTAACACAAGCATCAATATAAGAAATAGAGAAGAGAAAGGATCGGTTGAACACTAAACCAAAACACACGTATGAAATGATAATAGTTATGCGTAGAGTGAATGATGAAATGAACAACCAACCCTCAAGTGAGGGTTTACAAGAGTATTTATAGGGCAAGGAGCTAGGGCAACACTTCTAGACTCCTTCCCTTCTTATGGGCTTGGCCTAGGCTTATGGGCTTTCTACATAATCCTAGCCTTAATTACTAACACAAAAGCCATATTAAGCTAACTATTACATATGAATCACTAACACTTGAAGTATGGTTTAGGAGTGATTCCAACAATGCAAGTACAAGGTTTTATGAAACCGAAAAATATTTACTTTCTCCCCCTCAACACTTGACCAAGAAAATACTGAATTTTGAAAGATTAAAGTGTTGACGGAAGATTTGTACTTGCCATGTTGAATGAATTTTGGATAGAAGAATATTTTTGAGTTTTATCAGATTTTATATTTTTGTATTTTGTTTTTGATAATATTTACAAAATATGTTTTGGTGTTTGACTGGTTTTAAAAATGTTTTAAAAGTTCATCGGTTCCTCTGGAGTCAAACACCGCATACCAATCGGTGGACCAACTCATTAAACCTAGCTAGGGAGCTAAGGCTTTGGTGAGAAGATCGCGGTTGGTATTCAGTACTCACAAAGTATAATTCAACGGTACCCTTTTCCACGTGCTCCTTGATGAAATGATATCGAAGATCGATGTGCTTTGATTTTGAATGTTGAACTGAGTTGCACGAGATCGCAATAGCACTCTCATTGTCGCAGTACATCGGGATTCAGTCAAATACGTAACCATAGTCTTTGAGTTGTGTTCTCATCCAAATGACTTGAGTACAACACGCCGACATGGCTACATATTCTGCTTCGTTGAGGACGGTGATGTACAATCCTGCTTCTTTGATTGCCATGACACGAGTTTATCACCAAGAAATTGTAATGCTCCTGAAGTACTTTTTCGAGAATCTAAGCAACTGCGTGATCGGCGTCTGAAAAGCTATTAGTTCAAAACGAATCCTTCGAATACGGATCCCCAAGTTAATGGTTCTCTTGATGTATCGGATGATTCTTTTAGCATCTGAGAGGTGGGTTTCATTGGTCTCGACTGCGATAACGGGAGCAAAGATATCACGGCAAAAACAATATCGCTTACTTGCTTGTTAGATACATGAGAGACCGATAATACTTGGTATTTGGTAGGGTCAACCAATTTCCCATGCAAATCAACGTCTAGTTTCTTGGTGTGTGCCATTGGGGTGGCATAGGTATCACAACTTATCATTCCATGTTTGTTTAAAACTTCAAGGGCATATTTGGTCTGACTTAGAAAAATACCACGGGGTGATTGATGAACTTGCAATCCAAGAAAGAATGTAAGTTAACCCATTATGGACATTTCAAAATGTTTTTTCATTAGTTTTGAAATAGCGTTTGAGTACTTTAGATGTATTGACCCAAAAATGATGCCATCCACATAAATTTGAACGATTAAAATGTGTGCCCGTGATATTGTATGAAAAGTGTAGGGTCGACCGAACCTTTGACGAAATTATTAGCGATCAAAAAGGATGATAACTTATCATACCACGCCCGAGGGGCTTGTTTGAGACCGTAGAGAGCCTTCTTCAGGTTTGTAGACATGATTAGGGAACTCGGATCAATGAATCCTTCTGGGTGGCTAACATAGACCGTTTCTTTCGGTTGTCCATTGAGAAAAGCGTTTGACATCCATCGAAAGACCGTGATGTTCATGTGAGCCACAAATGCCGAGAAAAATCGTACAACCTCAAGGCGAGCAACCAGAGCGAATGATTCTTCAAATTCAATACCCTCTTCCTGTCTATAACCCTTAGCCACGGGCGTGACTTATTTAGATTCACGGTTCCTTCATCATCCAATTTGTTTTTCCAAATCCATTTTAGACCAATGACGAAGACCCCTGTTGGTCTTTCAACCAATTCCTATACTTCAAGACGTTTAAACTGATTGAGTTCTTCTTGCATGGATTCAATCCAGTTTCTTTTGTCATTGCATCTTTAATGTTTTTAGGTTCAGATTGGCAGACAGTGAGTGCATAAATGCAATGTTCACCGTCTGTGTGAAGACGTTATCTCGTTACGACTGGTTGATTCGGGTTACCAATAATGTTTTCAAGAGGATGGTCTTTCGTCCAACGATGTGTGGAAGGTTGATGTTGATATACATTCTGAAGATTGGGAGGATTCAAATGGCTTGTGGATGATTCCGCAACATCAGATGTGGCAGTTTCATCAGCAAACGGGTTGAAGAACGCATTTGGATCATAATCTGCAGGTGGGGGTACTTCATTGTTTAGAACATCATCGGTGGCGTCGTTGGATGTGGCTTGTTCAAGCTGTTGTTGTAGAATCAACTGGTGGTGCTTCCTCAACGGTTGTTGTAGCGTATATCGGATATTGGAGTTTGATCGGGTTAAGTAGCGGAAACATTGGATACACGGACAGCGTTCATCAATATCATCACTAAAACGAGGAGCAAATAGCTGTTCCATTTGACGTCGAGTTAGTTGTAAACTAGGTTCACCAATGATGGGGTTTGAGGGAAGTTTAAACGGTTATGACGGGTTCCAAGCTGTTATGCTCGAAGCCATTTCGTAAGCTCATTGAAATTTGCATGAATCGTTTCCATAATCTCCTTTGTACGACGATTCCAGATCCGGAATCCCTTAGAGTTTTCACAATAGCCTACAAAGACTCCAATGTCAGCTTTAATTTTGAGCTTACCAAAAGAATCACGATCATTATTCGGATAGCAAAGGGATCCAAATACATGAAAGTGTTTGAGATTCGGTTTATGGTTGTGGATAAGCTCATAAGGTGTTTTGTTGTGGCGTTTGGTATTCATTGAATGATTACGAGTGTAGCATGCGGTTGACACGGCTTCAGCCCATAAGTAATATGGAAGTTTAGCATTAATTAACATTGTTCTTGCAGCTTCCACTAGCGTACGGTTTCGTCTTTCAACAAATCCGTTTTGTTCTGGTGTACATGCAATAGATGTTTGACGCTCAATTCCCACTTTCTCATAAAATGCACGAAGAGTTTGATTCACAAATTCAGTTCCTTTGTCTATTCGATTTGTCACTGGTGTTCGGAGCTGAACTTGAATTTTCATGAGAAATGTGATGATCATCTGTGGAGCTTGATCTTTACTTCGAAGAAAATAAACCCAAGTCCATCTTGAGTAATCATCTACAATTACCAAGATGTAGCGTTTGCCATTAATCGTCTGCGCGCGCATCGGGCCACACAAATCCATGTGAAGAAGATGAAGCACATGTTGTGAGCTGTGTTCCACCTTTGAAGGAAAGTGAGCACGAGTGCTTTTCCCTTGTTCACAAGCTAAGCAGAGGTGATCTTTAGAATATCGGAATCTTGGGAGACCTTCAACAAGTTTGTATCGAGCAAGGTTGGTTATGGTTTGAAAGTTTAAATGTGAGAGACGACGGTGCCATAGCCAAGATTTTGTAGATGTTGCCTTTGAAAGTAGACAGATGGGAGATGAAGCAATCATGTCTTGCATTGAGATTGTGTAAAGACTTGAATTGCGGGTGCGGACATAAGATCGTTCCCTTGTAGATCACGAATGAAACAAGTTTTCTTCCGAAAAGCAACTTCCAAATCTCCATCATAGAACCGACCAACAGAGAAGAGATTGTGATCGAGGCCTTCCACATAATAAACCCTGCTAATTTCGATGTTGCCATTGATGTAATCTCCGAAGCCCATGATAGCTGCGAAGTGATCATTCCGAACTTGCGGTGCCAATGAACTTTGCAACAAAGTTTGATAATAGTTTGAGATTTCATGTCATGCGGGAACATCCGCTATCAACAATCAAAGGATGATCTGTATCACCATATTGCACACGACGACAGGATGGAATAAAGTAGATGTGGAACCCCAAGAGTTAGTGGGTTCCGAAGCAGTTATAGTAGAAACACACATATCAATGATTTTAGGTATCCATTTAAATTCAAGTGTATTATGTAACCATTTATGCCATCTCCAACTAGTCTTAGCTTTGGTCTTAGTAAATGCACTAGGTGATAAGGTCTTCCTAGGAGGTGAAGGTGGTTCTATGGGTACATCAATGATCGTAGTTGGAACACTAGAGGGTGGTTTACCTAGCACAGACTTAGAAGCATTAGTGGGCCTAGAGGTATTCCGTTTTCTATTATTCGGCTTACGATTCAGGATAGCCTTAGCAACACATCTATCATGACAACCAGAAAACATGCTTTACGACAACCAACACAAGAGGCTTCAAATAAAACATTAAGAGTACTTAAAGATTCAGCATTCGTTACATCATTTGTTCCATTACATTTGTCAGACGAAATATCTAAAGTAGGTGCAACTTGAGTTTTATTCAAAGTCCTAGGGTGTTCTTCTACTTCAGCATTCTTTATTGTTCTTTTCTTACGACTTAACTTCCTATTCTTCTTTGTATTGCTCCTAGGCGTGAAGTGGGGGCGTTGGGAAAAGAAACTATTCTGTTTCATAGAGGGAAGCACATAAGTTTCTTGTGGTTTGTCATTAGATGTTCTAGAGTCATTTTGAATCTGTTTAGGTGCAGTTACTACAGTTTTACTATTCCTATCTTGCTTAATTTTCACCAACTCTGCTTTAAGATCATGAATTTTGTGTAACAAATCTAGATTTTCGACGAGTGAGACCATCTCGTTTTAAGACATCTTTCATGTATGCAAGATGATCATCAAGGTCTTTTGACGCTTTAGCACGAGTCTTTTTGAGTGAATCGGATATGACACTATGTGCCTTTTTAACTTTTGAAAGTTCTTGTTCATATTTTGAGATTTGACACTTCAAAGACACATTTTCATCAACCAGTTGTTCAATTTTTGGAGTAAGATCTTTTGTATGCAACTGGTGGAGTTTGTTTTGCCAAGCGAGTTCACGAGTATGACAATCTTTTTGACACCATTGAAGACGACGTTTTGCATTTGAAAGCTCGTCTGTCACTCGTTCATTTTCAACTTTTAAAGACTTGATTTGTGACACAAAATCAGTATTCTCAACATTTGCAACAGAATCGTGAGAGATATAATCAAATGCATATGCAACAGAATGAAGTAACACAACATTATGGATATCAGCACAGATAACATCTTCCAAGAGTCGATCAACATCTTTTCTCAACATTTTCTTTTCGCGTTTAGTATTTGAAATAGATGTTTCTGTTTTCTCGAAAACTATTTTCATCATTCCAAGTTCCTTATGAAATTCCCTTTCCCAATACAATGCACAATTTTTCAAATTTTAAACATGGGGTAAAATTCTTTTCTGAAAAATATCTCTTTGTTGTCGCGCTTGAGGCGATTGAAAATGTTCAACTTTTATTTCAGAATGAAATTCAATCTCACGTTCTAAAAGTTTGATGTCAGATAGGAAAGTGTCAAAATATCTAAGTATTTGCGACTTTTGGGTATTGATTTTACTTCACCGAGTGAAGGTAAAGGACCATTAATTTGTGCAGAATTGGGTTGGGGACCAACATTAGAAGACTCAGACATAGGTGTGATAACCCAAGGTGTGTTAGAAGTATCCTTTTGTGTGACGAAAGTGACTGCTTTTGAATAGTTAAATGGTTTGTTATAAACAACATTTTCTAATTTTGATCGACTCTCGTCTTCGGCATCTAATTCCTCTTGACGATGATATTCAACAACACTCATAATGGAATCATCAATTCTATGTTCTGCACTGTAAACTTCAGGATTTGGTTTGAATGCTCTATTTGAAAACTTAGGTTTGTAATCAGCAAGATTTGGTCCATATCCATTTGGATTTGGTTTGAAAGTAAACTTTTGAATCGTTGTGATTGATTCACCATGTTTATAAACAACATTTCGAAACTCTTTGATTTTGTCTTTGTAAGTCGATAATTTCATCAAGATAGTTATCTATTCGTTTCGTGGAATGCTTTTTGTACTCGGAGAACTGTTTTTGACAAGTTAACAAAGTAAGAGCGTTAAGTTGTTGTTTATGATCATATTTCAGTTGTTCTATTTGAGACAACAAAGCATTCTTGGATGCGACTAGATCACGTATCTGCCGTTCTAATGATTTTTCGTTTTGGAAAGATTTAGAAAAAGCGAGTTCAAAACCTTGTTCACGTTTTTCTTGAGTTTTAAAAACGTTGAGTTGTCTTTTAAGCATTCAATATCCCCGTTAACAGTGCATTTCTATTTTTTAATTGCTGATTGAGTTCACAACATTGTTCCATTCGGGATCGTTGGTCATTAAGTAAGAGGTCAATATCTGGATTAGGCAAAGGTTCAACGTGTTCAACGTGAGTCTCAACATGATCATTATTCAGATCCTCAAGTATAACCACGGAGTCAACTTGATTATCAATGGTAACGAGGAGGTCATCTTGATCGTCAAATGTAACTCTGGGTCTAGTTGAGTATCATCGAGAATGAGATCGACGGCTCATGTTGAACATTCTGAGCCTCGTCGGATTCAGATGTTGGCTGAGATATTAGATCGATGATGAATATGGTTTGATCCGGTACTGAGACAAGTCGTCGATGTCATACACTGGGCCTGTGTCACTCATGTCGAGTTCTTGCATGTTTGCCATTAACATCACAGTTGCATTAGCCTGCAAGTCCTCCATATCATCATCGAGAATCTGCATGGCCATAAAGTCTGTGTTCCTTGTTGGTTAGCGTTCCACCAGCTTCATCCTTGAGAGCCAAGAGTAAAGCCTCTTTGTGATAGCGTGCCTCTTTTCCTCGGATTTGGGCATGCATTAGCCGATGACCTTCTCATTACAATTATAACAATGAAGACCATTAACCCCATTATGAGCATTACCTGTTCAACCAGAGCCCTTTGTTGTTGTGGAGTACCCATGTTATTCCTTCCCATTGGATTAAACCCTTGACCACCGCCCATCGGACGAACATTACCACGATTCTGAACTTCAACACGTTCATTGTTAACAATAGCCTGATTCTTTGTGTTAGATGAGGTACGAATGCGATTGTTAGATTTGTTAGAGTATCGGCCGAAGGCTCTAGAAATCATGACAAACCCTTGTTGCAATGCATCGAAAGTTTCTGCATCTTCATTGGATTCACTGTAAAGTGCTTGATCATTGTTTTTGTTGTATGGAACCAATTGAGTTTCTTGAGATTGTTGCTTTGATGGATCATATGGTGTGATTGTTGCGGTTGGTTGGTTGGGTTGTGGAGGATTTGTGAATACAGTTTGTAAGGTCGGGAATTGAGGATAACAGGCTTGAGCCCACAAAGCTAATTGTTGATTATTCGGAAGTGAAGGTGAAACAGTTTTTCCACGGATAACCCTTTCTTTGTCAACTTCTTTTTGATGAGGCTTCAAATAGTCGTACAACAATCCGTATGTAGCATGATGAAGATTCTTTGCTTGACGGATGAAGATGACATACTTTTCCCAATCAAGACCAAGACTACTCAGGAACTTAGTGTTGACTGCAATTATTGGCATAATAATGTTGTGTTTGTCCAAGTCATTGATGATGTCTGAGAATCGATGATGATAAGACTCTAATGTCTCTCCTAGTTCAATCATGAAATGTTCATAAGCCAAGTAGATTTTGGATTCCATGTCCTCTTGATTGAGTTCAGTGCCTTCCATAAGAAGATGAATATGTTCCCACATTGCTTTAGCAGTCTTTTGAGCATCAACACTTGGAAGGATCGGATTGGGTAATCCCAGAAGGATGTATTGCATTGCTAGTTCATCGGCTTCAAAATGTAGAAGTTCATCGCAGTGAGGTCGATAAGACTTGCAATGTTGGTGACATCACCTCTTGGTGGATTAGCATTGGGATCTCCGGGTGTAACGACAGTAGGCATCTGAAACGGACTGATTCGTTGTGAAGTGAGTTGTGTGAAAACACAAATATCAACGTATATCAAAATAACCGTAAAATTCGACAAATTAACCCTTTAGGAAAAGGGTTAACGTGCCAAATCTCACGGGTGTGATAAAAGTGATACCGGGAAAGTGATTTCCCGGTCGCGTCCCAACGAGGTGTGAATGGAAGGATTCGTTGAGTTTCGTGATTTGAACTTGAATTGGATTTTAATGATTTTGGATTAGATTACGAATTCTACAAATTAATTAACGGGAAAGTAATTAAGGCAAGGGAACCCTAATAAACTAACATTAAACTATCACTAAACCTAAGAAATGATAAAACGAAACTACACTAAGCCTAGGGTGCAAAACGTAAAACGTAAAAAAAAAAAGAAAAACAACGAGCCATAAACGTAAAAATTTTGCAATTTAAGGGCTACGGGTGTGAAATCAATTTTCCTACGATCTATTTGACTAAAAATGATTTTAGGAAAAAGCGGAATATTTTTTCGACTTTTAAATTAATTACTATGAATTAAAAACTAATTAACACTAATTAAATGATTAAAAATACTAAACTAATATAGAAAAATCTGAAATTTGAGAAAACTACTTTACATTGGCTTAGTTAGAGAAAAAAAGAAAACAGGGTTGCTTTGGAAAATAAGCTGGAATAAGCTCAAAAGAGCTTAAAGCTCAAAACTGTTTTAAGGGGTAAAAGGTTTGTTGATGTAAAACAAAACAAGACAAGTCCCAAGGGCGCAGTGATTGGAGTGTGGTGTTGTGAGGAGAGTGACCTGGGTTCGAATCCCACAGTACCGTTTTTGAAACTTTATTTTTTTTCAACTTTTCTTTTTGGAACTTGTGAGGAACACATTAATAAGCATTTTTTTGTGAAAACCTTTTTTTGAGGAACTCAACCAATAAGCTGTATAATCAGCTTATATGCCCTTGAATTCAACATGAGCACACAAACAATTTTGAAAACAAATAACCAAACACTCCTTTTACTTGTGGACTTTCTTTTTGAAACTTGTTTATAGGATCAAAACAAAGAGATTTTGTAAAAACTTGACTTATGAAAAGGTACCAATAAGCTGTGGGAACAGCTTATTGTCCACAGTTTGGACAGAAACAAACACACCCTTATGACAGTTAACAACCAAATATTCTTAAGAACTCAGTTAAGTGGTCACCCCAAACACCCTCTAACTGAACTTATGACCACTAATTAAGCTGGATGCAATCATAAACAAGCTGTAAATAAGCTGCAAAAGCACTAAATGAAGGAAAAACAGTTGGGATAATTTTTAACTAATGGAAATCCTAAGTCTAAGAGTGAAAGGAATAAGCTATAAAGGGGGGTAACTAAACTAAATTAAGCTAAGTTTATACTAATCTTAAGATATCCAAACTAATAAGCTAAAATTAACCTAAATAAGCTATGAGTACTAATGACAAGCTAACACTCGACTGAGACTTTAGCATTTACTGCGACCCTCTTGTGGCTTGTTTGGGGCTTATTGACAAGCTGAAAAGATGGCTTCCAGGAAAGTGCAAACTGCAAAAACAAAGTTAGACTAGTAGACATGCAAAAAGAACCAACTAGAAGCCAAGGGACAACTGTTTATAGCTTAAAATTAAGCCAAGATCAGCATGGCTTGTTTAACTTTCTGAGACAGATACAAAAAGTGAGAAAGGACAGATTTTGAGTGCAATATAAACTATGCTAAAGCTATTCTAGATCCAAATTAAGTGAAGACAAATTTAGATGGTTAGAAGAGGATGCAAGAAAAACAGATTTAGCAAAACTTGGACTTCAAATCATCTAATAAATAAGCTCATGAACAGTACCAATGCCACTGTTCTTATACAAAATTTTAAGTCAGCAATCTTTTTATTTTCTTTTCAAAACTCACCAAAAGGACTTTAATCAACTTGAAACTTACTCAAACTATTTTGAAAACTCAAAACCACTTTGACTTGTAAAGTCAAAGTGGGTAGGACTTGTCTTGACCCACGACTGAGTCAAATCCAAACATACTTTTTGCACAGGTTTTGACCCCTTTTCTTATCTTTTAGAAAATCAAGCAAATTAACAAATAACAAAGATTGATAATGACTAGAAACAAAAGATAACAAGGTTTACTCAAATTAACTTTTCCATTCAAATAAAATTTAAGGATTACAAAAGAAAAAACTTAAATGAAAATTTTCTACTTAAAACTAGGGGTGCCTCTAAATGGCTTACAAGGCTTCCTATTTATATTACTCTAGGTCTTCAAGTCTTGTTCTTGATGTTGTGCTTCTTTTGTGAGTGCAGAGAGACAAAAAACCATCCTTGTGCTATCTTGAAGTTGATCCCATCCTTCCATCAAGTAGGTAGCATTTTGAACTAAATCTTGGCCATCCAGAGCTCATTTGAAGTTGGGATTGCCAGCTTGGCAAGTCTTGGGGGAAGGGTAGTGGGTTTGGGATTTGGGTGAAACCGGGTAAAGAGGGATAAGGTGGGTTTGGGTAAAGGTGTATGTGGGTAAAAGAGAGATGGTGAGGTTGAGTGTTTAGGTTGAAGAGAAAGGAGCATTAGGGGTTAGGGTTTCTGGGAAGATGAAAAAGCTAGGGTTCCTTGGGAGCAGGGGTGTGATTTGGGCGGGAATGGGAAGAAGACGGGTTTGGGGGGGTTTTGTTTATTCTTAGACCGGGTCAAAGGTATAGTTGGGTTTGGTCGGGTCACAGATTGGACTGGATTGGGTTATTTTGGGCCTAAGTAGTTATATTGGACTTAGGATAAGTTTTGAATCCATTAAACATTTAGGGACCATAGGTGCAAAATCTGCAAATCCAGGGACCATTCATGAAATTCTGAAAATGTAATCAAAGGTCCAAACATGTGAAACTCAAATATGTTGAGGACCATTTTTGCCAAAACTGAATTTCCAAGGATTAAATTTGACACTTTTAAAAATCCAGGGATCAAACTTGTAATTTCTCAAACTTTTGAAATATTTCACCAAAGGACTAATTATGACAACTTATGATTTCAAAAGGACCTTTGGTGACTTTTCTTTTTAAATTACGTGCTCAGGGACTATTTCTGTCAATTTTTGAAAGACGGGGGACTGAAACTGCCAATTATGCAAACTTTATTCGTATTTCATCTGATTTTAAACATTTTGCATCTGCAACATATAAAACACAATTTTGAGATATTTTCAGTATTTTGATGCATTTTCGAAGTGTTTTTAAATGTTTTGCAGCTCAGATTTGACCTAAAATGATGAGTGAATACGCACTCATCAAATCCCCCACACTAAAACATTGCTAGTCCCTAGCAATCTTTTGAAAAAACTTAATGGATTTGAATCTCTTTACCAAAAGCCATTACTTCTGGAGTAGCCAAATGTTTTAGTTCAAGTAAGAACCATGGTACCCCGATAACCATGTGATTTTGAGCAAACCACCGACCTTCAACGGTTTTGATTTGTCTTTACCGAAGCCGTACCCTTCTGGACTAGCCAACTCTTAGATAAATTATCAATATTATCTTTGGTGGGCTGATTACCAATTATGGATTTTCCACTGCCTTTACCACAAGCCATAACCTTGCGGGCTAGCCAACTCTTCACTTTTTAGGATATGGTGAGTTGAGAACCATACAATTTTGGGCAAATTTCAAGCCATATAAACGGATTTGAGAAATCTTTACCAAGAGCCGTTTGCTCTGGATTAGCCAATCCTTTTGTCTTACAGACATGGCGGACTGATAACCAAATGAGTAAGTGTAAAACACTTACTTCCCAAAAAAAAATTTTGGCCAAAAACGGGGGAATTAATATAATTATATGATAAAATTCGTGAGAATTCCCCCCCACACTAGAAATGAATATTGCCCTCAATATTCAAAGTACGGGCGGTTATGCCGAAACAAAGAACGTAAAAGGGAAATACTACGGCCATTATTTAGAAAGAAGATTTTTTTTTTTTTTTTTTTTTGGAAGACTTATATACACAACATGTGGGGCAACCCCCCCACACTAGGGTGGTAGAAAGTAGAAAGAAATCAGAAATACGGGTGAAAACCCATATAGCGTGCTACTGTTTTTGTTCCTCGAGTCGCTAGCTTGACTCGACCCCGCATTCATTGGTTCATGGGGAAGCAAGTGGAAGAGAAAATCTCCATCGGACTTTCATTCAAATGGTTTGGATAAACATTGAATGTGTTGAAAGTTCCACTCCGATGAAATACAACCGGCTCAAAAGAATGATAAATGGAGATGCCGGGGTCAAATATGATGTCCTCACTCCCGTAGGAATGAAGGAGATGAGAAATCACATCATATGTGAGGAATGGAAGAAAGATGTTTATAAAAATCAGGATAAGATCTTCATCCTCAAAAGAAAGTTTTTCATTTTCCTTATTTTGAATATCATCATTAAAGCTTTTTTGGTCATTTTCAACAAACACCTCGGGAGGGAGGGCGGTAGTGTCCTCAATAAGAAAACTCTTATGATAGAGCATGTCTCCCCCAGGTCAAGATCAAGATCAAAATAGAAATGATCATACTCCGAAGGAGATATGTTATGAGAGAGTTCACCGGAGAACCCCTCAGGATCTAGATCAAAGCAAAACGAATCATACTCAGGAAGAGAGATACATGCATGAGAAGTGGTACTGCCACGACTCGTATCTCGATATGATCGATATCAAAGCAAAACGACTCATAAGTCGAAGAGAGATATCAGGATGAGAAGTGGGACGCCACTACTCTTCTCTCCAATATGACTGATATCAAAACGGAATGCTTCATATTCTGGAAGAAAATCATTGGATAAAGCCTCAAGGTTAGGAAATGTTTCGGGCTTTTCCAAGATAGAGTCACTATCCTCAATGGGGATAGGAGGTGAAGCTGTTTTATCACAAAATGATTCGATCTTAGAAATGAGAAGATCTACATTGAACAATTTTTCACGATGTATATCATCCTCAATTTTCAGATCATCAAAATCTCTCTCCTCCTTTAAGCTGACTAGCTCAGAAGGCAACTCCTCGACATAATCGATGTCTCCATAAGATAAAGAATCGTCAAACGGAGTACAATCTTCATCAGAATCGGAGAACATCTCGACATGATCGTTTGGAATGTCAAGAGGAGGAGAAGAATCATCGTCAAGCGGCTTATCACACATATTACCGGAGATAACCTCGGATTCACGTGGGGTTGGGACAAGGTTCTCAGGCACGACGGTTTCGTTTCTGGAATAGTGCTAAGATGTTCGTCCCCCATTAAAAGATTATCCGATGGTTCTAAGGTAGATAGGCAAGATAAGGGCAGAGAGTGGACATGTGCGGTACTTTGTGGGCTTGAGATATGCACCTTGTCCTTTATCGTCTCCCAATCCTCCTCATCCTCGTTATCGAGACGGCAAGCCTCGTTAAATAGAGCACGCCTTTTAGCTTCTTCGGCTAGCAATCTTTCGTTCTTGAGCTGCTTGTTCTTCAGCTAGAAGTTCTCCATACGTTTTCTGATGAGACTCTTCTTGGGCACGTTTATTAACCAATTCTTTTAAATCCTTTAATACATCTAGAAAATCTAGGAGAAGTCTTTGAGGAATTGGCGGAGGTTGTGTTTGAATCATTTGGCACTGTGGAGGTTGGTCATATGAATTCCTCGTTTGACACTCGAAGTTAAAATGCGGACCTCCACAGTACTCACAACAATACGATTGTTGTGACGGATTTGGTGAATTGTATGGATAATGGTCATAACCAAAGGTTTGATTCTTATATTGAACTTGACATTCAAAACCTTGGTGAGGACCTGCACAATGTTCACAAGAACATGTATCCATCTCATGATGTGGGGGTTGGTTAAGGAAATTGGTTGTTTCATTGTAGGGATTTTGGTCGTAGACAAACCCGTTTCCCGCACTCACAATGCTACAACCAGGGCAATTTTCACCATTTTGAGGACCCCCACACCATTCGCAAACGAATTGGTAAGACGAAGACATCACGAAGAATTATACGAATAAGAGGGATAAACGGAAAGAATCATCGGGTCAGAGGATAAAGACGATTATTTTTTTGGGGTTTTATGACAAAGACGAGTGCACATGCACTTTCAAAAACAACACTTTCAATTAAAACAAGACAGAGGCAAAACAACAGTGAACTTAAACCAATAATCCCACGTGAAATGATCACTTCTATAAGTAAAACGCACAAAGGAGCGGAGAGACTTTTTAGGTCAGCGCGAAGCTTTTAAAAACCCGTCTCTTTTCAGCCGCAATTTAATGTCAGGCCGTCCTTATACCCCTCACACGTTTGTTAAACCTATAGAGATAAACCAAAACACGAGCGACACAAAGGCAAGTTTTAAATCTTTTGTTCGGGAACTTATAATGATAACACCTCAGTTAAGAATGTTATATTGATTGTGTCTTCTATTTATTTAAAACAACAAGGAAAATCTTTTGTATTTTTAATCTTTTACATATATATACAAAGAAAAGAAAAATATTTTTGTATTTTTGTATTTTTATAAAAACAATAACTTCACGAGGAAGGTTCTTCAAGTCACTAATCGCAAAAACTTCACGATATTGTCGCAACACACCTCCGCAGGCGGCGCCAAAATTTGATTCGTTGTGAAGTGAGTTGTGTGAAAACACAAATATCAACGTATATCAAAATAACCGTAAAATTCGACAAATTAACCCTTTAGGAAAAGGGTTAACGTGCCAAATCTCACGGGTGTGATAAAAGTGATACCGGGAAAGTGATTTCCGGTCGGTGTCCCAACGAGGTGGGAATGGAAGGATTCGTTGAGTTTCGTGATTTGAACTTGAATTGGATTTTAATGATTTTGGATTAGATTACGAATTCTACAAATTAATTAACGGGAAAGTAATTAAGGCAAGGGAACCCTAATAAACTAACATTAAACTATCACTAAACCTAAGAAATGATAAAACGAAACTACACTAAGCCTAGGGTGCAAAAACGTAAACGTAAAAAAACAGAAAAACAACCGAGCCATAAACGTTAAAATTTTGCAATTTAAGGGCTACGGGTGTGAAATCAATTTTCCTACGATCTATTTGACTAAAAATGATTTTAGGAAAAAGCGGAATATTTTTTCGACTTTTAAATTAATTACTATGAATTAAAAACTAATTAACACTAATTAAATGATTAAAAATACTAAACTAATATAGAAAAATCTGAAAATTCTGAGAAAACTACTTTACACAGTTCTTAGTTAGAGAAAAATAAGAAAACGCAGGGTTGCTTTGGAAAATAAGCTGGAATAAGCTCAAAAGAGCTTAAAGCTCAAAACTGTTTTAAGGGGTAGAAGGTTTGTTGGTGTAAAACAAAACAAGACAAGTCCCAAGGGTGCGATGATTGGGTGTGGTGTTGTGAGGAGAGTGACTGGGTTCGAATCCCACAGGTACCAGTTTTTTGAAACTTTATTTTTTTTCAACTTTTCTTTTTGGAACTTGTGAGGAACACATTAATAAGCATTTTTTTGTGAAAACCTTTTTTTGAGGAACTCAACCAATAAGTCAGTATAATCAGCTTATATGCCACCCAATTCAACAGTGAGCACACAAACAATTTTGAAAACAAATAACCAAACACTCCTTTTACTTGTGGACTTTCTTTTTGAAACTTGTTTATAGGATCAAAACAAAGAGATTTTGTAAAAACTTGACTTATGAAAAGGTACCAATAAGCTGTGGGAACAACTTATTGTCCACATTTGGACAAAACAAACACACCCTTATGACAGTTAACAACCAAATATTCTTAAGAACTCAGTTAAGTGGTCACCCCAAACACCCTCTAACTGAACTTATGACCACTAATTAAGCTGGATGCAATCATAAACAAAAAGTCTGTAAATAAGCTGCAAAAGCACTAAATGAAGGAAAAACAGTTGGGATAATTTTTAACTAATGGAAATCCTAAGTCTAAGAGTGAAAGGAATAAGCTATAAAGGGGGGTAACTAAACTAAATTAAGCTAAGTTTATACTAATCTTAAGATATCCAAACTAATAAGCTAAAATTAACCTAAATAAGCTATGAGTACTAATGACAAGCTAACACTCTGACTGAGACTTTAGCGACCTTGTTTGAAAACAGACCTCTTGGGCTTGTTTGGGGCTTATTGACAAGCTGAAAAGATGGCTTCCAGGAAAGTGCAAACTGCAAAAACAAAGTTAGACTAGTAGACATGCAAAAAGAACCAACTAGAAGCCAAGGGACAACTGTTTATAGCTTAAAATTAAGCCAAGATCAGCATGGCTTGTTTAACTTTCTGAGACAGATACAAAAAGTGAGAAAGGACAGATTTTGAGTGCAATATAAACTATGCTAAAGCTATTCTAGATCCAAATTAAGTGAAGACAAATTTAGATGGTTAGAAGAGGATGCAAGAAAAACAGATTTAGCAAAACTTGGACTTCAAATCATCTAATAAATAAGCTCATGAACGCAGCTGACTGATACTCTTATACAAAATTTTAAGTCAGCAATCTTTTTATTTTCTTTTCAAAACTCACCAAAAGGACTTTAATCAACTTGAAACTTACTCAAACTATTTTGAAAACTCAAAACCACTTTGACTTGTAAAGTCAAAGTGGGTAGGACTTGTCTTGACCCACGGTGAGTCAAATCCAAACACACTTTTTGCACAGGTTTTGACCCCCTTTTCTTATCTTTTCTGAAAATCAAGCAAATTAACAAATAACAAAGATTGATAATGACTAGAAACAAAAGATAACAAGGTTTACTCAAATTAACTTTTCCATTCAAATAAAATTTAAGGATTACAAAAGAAAAACTTAAAACTGAAAATTTTCTACTTAAAACTAGGGGTGCCTCTAAATGGCTTACAAGGCTTCCTATTTATATTACTCTAGGTCTTCAAGTCTTGTTCTTGATGTTGTGCTTCTTTTGTGAGTGCAGAGAGACCAAAAACCATCCTTGTGCTATCTTGAAGTTGATCCCATCCTTCCATCAAGTAGGTAGCATTTTGAACTAAATCTTGGCCATCCACTGAGCTCATTTGAAGCTGGGATTGCCAGCTTGGCAAGTCTTGGGGGAGGGGTAGTGGGTTTGGGATTTGGGTGAAACCGGGTAAAGAGGGATAAGGTGGGTTTGGGTAAAGGTGTATGTGGGTAAAAGAGAGATGGTGAGGTTGAGTGTTTAGGTTGAAGAGAAAGGAGCATTAGGGGTTAGGGTTTCTGGGAAGATGAAAAAGCTAGGGTTCCTTGGGAGCAGGGGTGTGATTTGGGCGGGAATGGGAAGAAGACGGGTTTGGGGGGTTTTGTTTATTCTTAGACCGGGTCAAAGGTATAGTTGGGTTTGGTCGGTCACAATTGGACTGGATTGGGTTATTTTGGGCCTAAGTAGTTATATTGGACTTAGGATAAGTTTTGAATCCATTAAACATTTAGGGACCATAGGTGCAAAATCTGCAAATCCAGGGACCATTCATGAAATTCTGAAAATGTAATCAAAGGTCCAAACATGTGAAACTCAAATATGTTGAGGACCATTTTTGCCAAAACTGAATTTCCAAGGATTAAATTTGACACTTTTAAAAATCCAGGGATCAAACTTGTAATTTCTCAAACTTTTGAAATATTTCACCAAAGGACTAATTATGACAACTTATGATTTCAAAAGGACCTTTGGTGACTTTTCTTTTTAAATTACGTGCTCAGGGACTATTTCTGTCAATTTTTGAAAGCGGGGGACTGAATCGCCAATTATGCAAACTTTATTCGTATTTCATCTGATTTTAAACATTTTGCATCTGCAACATATAAAACACAATTTTGAGATATTTTCAGTATTTTGATGCATTTCGAAGTGTTTTTAAATGTTTTGCAGCTCAGATTTGACCTAAAATGATGAGTGAATACGCACTCATCACGGACCTTCCAGGATGACCTTCTTTAAGAACTTTCCATGTGGCTTCTTTAGATCACAAAACCTAAAGAACCTAATCACCCATTGATCGTAGTTTCCGGGAGTGAGCATTGGAGGTCTATCAAGTGATCCAGCCTCATGAATGGATTATTGGCTACTTAAAGCTTCACACATCTTTGCAAACCAAGACGGTTCCTTCATAGTATTCCTGGACGGATGTTGATTGTTAAAGTTTGTGTAAGGTTGTACTTGAAGACTAGGGGTGGTTGAATCATTTGTGGTTGAATTGCTTCTTGTTGTGGAAAATGTTGTTGTTGAAATTGTTGTTGATAAACTTGTTGTTGTAGATTGAATTGTTGTTGTTGTTGTTGTTGTTGAGGATACACATGAGGAAAGTAGCTAGAGTATGGTGGTTGAGACATCTTGAAACTTGTGTAGTAAAATGGATCTTTGTAGTCGAGCGAAACGTTGTTGATGAAGAATCTTTAAGCGTAGAAATCAAGCTTAGGCAAAGAAAACCTTAGGCGTAAAAACACCAACTTACGCGTAAGAGGTTAGCTTACGCGTAGGATTAGCTTCGCGTAGGGGTTAATGAAACCTTAGGTTATGCGTAAACTAAAGACTTAGAAGTAATAAACTTATGCGTAATATTTTCTTAGGCGTAAGATGTGCTTATGCATAGGAAATTCTTAGGTGTAAGATTTTTTACTCGTAAGCTTTTATGCTTAGGCGTAAAACTAGGGTTTTATCCCAAAAATCCTTTACACTTTTCCAGTGTAGAAGATATCCAAATTTGAAATGTTTGCAGGCTTATCCAAGCAAGAAAACACTGAGTAAACCAAGAAAACTGAAGATCAAACCAAGGAATGCTTACGGGTAACAACTAGGGTTTTGTTACGCGTAGGTTTTGCCAAAACTGAGATTTCCATCCAAAAGTGTTTCTAAACCCGATTTTTGTGATGAGACAGCTTCAATATCACCAAAATAACACAAAAGTGTGAAACTTGATGATCCAAAACTCGTAAACACCTTACGCGTAAAATGATAACACGTATAGAATCAAGCTTAAAAACAAAGAAATACACGTAAAGTTTCAAACTTTTTGCCAAAAACTTAAACTTTAACACCTAATAATATTGAAAGTACAAGAATCTTGGATTTGAAAGTGTAAAAAATGAGTTTTTAAGCGTATGAAAGATTTGATACCGAGAACCTTATGCGTATACTTAAAAGCTTCAAAAACAAAATCGTTTACCCAACTATTTTGCGATTGATACCACTGTTAGGTCACCATGTTTGTAACACAAGCATCAATATAAGAAAGATAGATAAAGAGTGATCGGTTGAACACTTAACACACACACACACGAATGTATAAGAAAGGTTATGCGTAAATGTGAAATGATAAAATGAATAACCAACCTTCAAGAGAAGGTTTACAATCCTATTTATAGGAAGGGACTAGGGCAACACACCAAGTTCCCATCCTTTCCTTATTGGGCTTGGGCCTAAGTTTATGGGCCTTATACATAAGCCTAAGCTTAATAACAAACATAAAGGCCTAATTAAGCTAACTATTACATATTAATTACTAACACTTGAATTCAAGTTTAGGAGTGATTCCAATAGACACTTTAATTTGAAAGATTATTGGATGGTGAAAAATATACCAATAAACACAAACAATGTTGTTTACAAATACTCCCTCCGTCCCATTTTTATTGTCCCATATTGACTTTTTTGGTTTTATTTTCAACTTTGACCATATATAATTATTTTTGTTTGTGTTATATAATACTTGATGAAAAATACATGAATGTATTGGGTTTTAAATGTATTTTCATTGGTATAAGTTTCATCAAATATTATATAACATAAATAAATATATTAATGGTCAAAGTTGAACAAGAAAGACCGGTCAAAGTCAAAGTGGACAATAAAAATGGGACGGAGGGAGTAAGTGATTCATGAACTTTGATATCGCTGATGTAATAAATATATGTTTATTCTTATATACAAAGTATTACTTTTATCTTAAATCTTAGAGCGTTATTTAGTTGGTAAGCGGCATTTCAGGGTCGTTATTACGTTCAAAAAATACTTATTATTCTCTTCAAAAATTATAAAATTTATATTCGTTCTTTGTTTTCTGTTAATTTACTCACACACATAAATCTTTAATGTATAATTCCATTCAAATTCCCGTGATTCCACGGGTCTATAAGCTATTTACATATATTATCCTACAAAAGGGTGTAAATTGACGGGAACACCCTGACCCCGAATACCTTTTGGCACCAGCTATTTACATATATTATTAATCACAAACTTCTTTTACTTACATTTTTAAAAACTTATTAGGGATCATAGAATGGACATTGACTTTTCACTTAATTAACGCTCACTACATACATTTGCTTTTAAAGACTATCAGAATCGGAGGACATGATGCATGAACATTTATTACATTAATAGTCACAAGCATAATGTTCTTGGTGCTGGTCATCAACAGAAACAATTGAGCATTTATTGTTGCATTGCAAATGGTCGTTTATGTTTTGGGGTAGTTTGCTCAGATGGTGGAACTTGTCTTGGGTGCTGCCAAGATTAGTTTCAGAATTTGTATAAGACTGGAACGAAAGTATGTCAACAAACTTTCGCAACATATGGAAATTAGTTGGTCCTTATGCTATATGGCAAATTTGGTTAGCAAGAATTGAGGCGACTTTCAACGATAAGTTCTTTTATTGGTCTAAAGCAGTAACCATTGTCAAACGAAGATCGTTAAGTTGTGTCATGCTTCACAATATCACATTTGGATTGATCAACCGTGGAAGCTTCATTGAAATTTTTAGCTTGTTGTATCCAATGTAGATGTATTGTAGTTGAGTAAGGATCTCTAGTCAAGTGTAGTTTTTATTGTACTTAAGTAAGGATCTCTAGTTAAGTGTTTTGTAATAACACTTCAACTTTGTTGAAGTTTCAGATTATCAATATAAATTCTGTTTTTGCTATAAAAAAAAATAGGTACATGTTGATTGACTTATTACTTTTAAAAACTAATTCAACGTATTTACATTTATTGTTATGTTTTACTTTATTCATGCATTTAATTTCTTGACTTCAAAGCTGGCGGCAGTCGAGCTGTCAAAGAAGGACAATTTTTCAAAGGGATAATTCCATATTTACCCAATCTAAACATGAAAATGTCATGTATACCCAAAATACAAGTTTTAAATGCATGATGTACAATGCAGTTAAAGCATGTTTTAGGCAAATATGGCATTATCATGTTTAAGTAGGGTAAATATGGAATTGCCCATTTTCAAAAACCCCGTGATTGAAAGGTATACATGTTTTGAAACATAACGTGACAGTCACGTAAGGAAAAGAGATATGCTGTGACTCTATCATCCACCGAGTACCCCACAAAATATTTGCAAAAACAAACCAAACCCCCTTTTTTTTCTTTCCCAACCGCCAAGACAACGGTCGGAAAGTTATTCCGCCGGCGACATTTCTATACAAGGTTCATTTTCAATCTATTCATATACATTGTTATATCGTTTTATTGTTGCTGACATTATTTATGTATGTGTTGGTTGTTACATATTGCTAATTATGAACCTATTTATCATTATGAGTTTTTTTTTTTGGGTTAAATTTATTTGATTATGTCAATTTATTTGTGGGTTTTTCAGCTGGGGTTTATCAACAAATTTGTTAAATGCTGAGCTTTGTGTTGGGATTATTTTTCGTTTAGGGAATGCGATTATTGCGTAAAACACCTTTTGTGTATGCGATTAATCAAAATATGACTTTGTTTCCTGTTTGAGTTATATTGTAACCTCATGTCTTACCATTATATATCATTTTTATTTTGCATAAAATTTACGTTTTTGAAATACGTGGTGTTTAAGGATTAGCACACAATGACCCAAACCATCTTTTAATGACTCAGATTTACCAAAAAAGTACAATGACTAAAACGGAAGATGCAAAATGTATGTTGGTATTCTAAGCCTTTAGAAATATAGGATGCCGTGAATGTTGGAACCTGATACAAGTTTAATAGCTAGTTATTTATGTAGTTTTTGGAAAACTTTTGGTTAAATGTGTTTCGTTTATGTGAGAAAGGAACATGTCTAACTTATGAACGTGACTATGTCAAAAGGAGGAATCATAACTGTAGTGCAAAGTTCAATTAAAGTATACGTCATATGAAATGTAATGGAATTATCTTCTTTAGGGACAGAGATAGTGCGTTTTAGTTTTTCTTTTTTCCATCTGTATATGCCAATATATAGTTGTCGTGGAAATTGCTGGTGTTTTATAGTCACTGGTATGTATGATTGATCTTATGATTTGACAGTAGCCTCTCTAAAGAAAAGTGAATTCAATTCATAATAGGTGTATAGTTGCAACATAGAAAGTCTTTAACAACAACAACGACAACGAGTCTTTAACAACAACAACAACATACCCAATCTCGCCGGAGCGGGATATGGGGAGGTGGAATGTATACAGATCCTACCCCTACCCCATGATAACCCGAAAGTAGGGAGACTGCTTCTAGGAAGACCTCTGGTAAGTGTATGTGTGCGGGTCGGTGCTCAGATGTATGTGCATGTGTGATTGTGTGCAATAAAAAGGATTAGGAATCTATAAGGTCTTAACTCGTACCTCAATCCCATCAAAATGATAATACTTTAAAGATCAGACCAGAGACGATAGAATAGTTACTTCCTCTAGAAACAAATATTCAAAACAACAAGAATCAATTAGCATGCCTGGCAAGCGGCTGATTTACGTTTGATGCAGGGTATGCATGTGGGTACCCTGTGAATCCATGGCTTTGTGTAAAAGAATATACTTGCCATTCTATTTGGTTAACTTACAATGAGTGCGTACCTTGTGTAAAATAAGTAAAAAATGTTGTGCATACCGTTATTATTTTTAAGAAACACAAAGGAAATAAAAGATGAAAAAAAGAAGGTTTGAGGAAAACCTATGGAACTTTTGGAGAGAGAAGATCTGTGTCGGAAAAAGTGTAAAATCATCTAGTTGTCTTTGCTAACTGAACTTATACCCCATGATTTTATATAACAGGTTTGTTTATAACTATTTTGTGTTTTTTTGCATATTTTAGTTTTCAACTCAACTAGTTTTCATATTAGAACCAAAAGAAAGTACAAATATGACACCCTTCCCATACTGTAGATTCTAAGTGCAGATCTAAATTGTGAAGCAGCCAAGAAAATAAAAACAAACTAATTTACAAGAGATGAAATACAAATTTGTAAAAAATCAAATGCTACCGTTAAATATTATTTTATCATTGATTATGCAATTACCTGTTTAGCAAATTCAGGTACAACCCAAATCATTCTAAGGACCCGAAAACTAAACTCTAGATAAATTTAGACCCAAAACCGAACCAAGAAATCAGTGAATTCTAAAAGTGTGCATACACTATGACGAATTCTTGGATCCGCCACTTAAATCAGTATCATATTCCTAAATTCTAAATTCCATGACATAGATATACATTTGGTTTATCATAAAAATTCGTTGCATATCAGAGATATCTTTAATGGGTTTTATTTTTTGGGTAACCATGGTTTCCGACCTTTTGGCCGACGGGGTTTGAGCCCACCACCACAAAGACCCAAACCAGGTAAATCCCTCCCCTTTTTTGGGAGTTTGGCGTCGCATAGCGTCATGTTGTTTGCACTAAACAGGAATTTAACTTGAGACCTCTCACATTTTAAGTGATGATAGTCGCAAGGGGTTTAAAGCAAAGCTAAATATGTTTCTTGTTAGTAGTTTTGACTTTTATTTTTCTATTTTCCCTTATCTGAATCCTGCTTAAAGCTAATAAAAACAGTAGATATCTCTAAAAATGTTATGATATCTTTTCAGGCTTCGTTGCCCTGGTATTGCTGGTTTTGTCACCTTATTTCAACCAACCTATCCTTACATACCAGAAAGCATTATTGGTTTGCAAATTCTTAATTGGAGGCTCTAAAACAAGAAGTCAGACTTGCTAAACATCAACGTCGATGGTTGAATTGATGCTTAATATTCAAGTTCAGCATTGCGGTACTCCATATAATAGCTGATCTCCTAAATACCTTAATGCTTCAGTTACATAATTGTTGGATTTATTTTCACATTTCTTGAATAGTGGTCACATTTGTCGTCATAGTAGAAGAGACATCATCAAATGTTTCTGATAGGATGGAGAGTAGCACTTCTTGCTCTCTCGCTGGTCCTCACTTTGGCAGACTCTTCGAGCAGACCGTGGTCAGTTTGGTCAAGCAATGTCAGTGCTTCACAATCATATCTTTACAGCTGGACGGTCTTGAGTGCTAGCATTTGTGTACTTGTTGCTCTCTTTCTGTCCACATATCTTATCTTTGAGCACTTAGCTGCTTACAATCAGCCTGAGGTTGGATTTTCATATTTCGGAATATATATTTCGTATCTGATGTTTCAGCTCTGTCTAACAATCATGTATGTCATATTAAAATGATAGTCTTGTTATCTTCTCCAGCTGATGGCATTGAAATTATCTGGTTTCAGGAGCAAAAGTTCTTAATTGGACTCGTTATGATGGTCCCCGTTTATGCATTGGAATCGGTATGAGAATCTCATGTATATTGTCTATTTACATTGTTACTGATTTTTGCTCTTGTGTGTGTGGGACCTTTCGGGTGAGGAGGGGTTCACAATTTTTTTAATTTTTTATCAAAATGACGATAGTTTGAGTAAAACGGCAAATTATGGGTGCTTATAGGAAAATAAAGAATGCTTAGTCTCATGACTTAATGGGTCAAAGTGAAGTCTTGCTTAATAATAATTTTACTGACATATATTAGAAAAAAACATTAATATAACAACTGAATTGGTACATTTCAGCCTACTTGCAAAACATCAATATTTTCCTTTTCATTAATTTTGATTTAGATTTTATTGGCCTCACACAGAAATATAATATAATGATGATTTACTATATGCTCAGGTCCTTGTGCAGGTGTTCCACGGAGTCTTAGGATTAGGAACAACTGCACATGTGACCTTATAAATTATAATCTAAATCAGATTTCAGTATATGCTAATATCTGGATCCTGCTTAAAAATTATTTTCTTGTAATCCTGGTCCTTTTGAATTTGGTAACAGTTTTTTATTATTATTAATGAGTCATATGCTATGTACCGTGTCTAACTTTCAGTTTTCTCAATTATACAGTTTTTGTCACTATTGGATGCAGATGATGCATTCAATTATGAAATAATCAGGGATTGGTATGAAGCTTTTGCCTTATATTGCTTTGCGAGATATCTTATAGCCTGCTTAGGTATGTTCCTGAAACATCCTCATGATGGTTGCTTGTGTTTGCTTTGTTTAGGTCTTTAGGATTTGAATGTTCCTTCTTTCAATTCTATGAGTTTGCCACTTTTACTATTGTAATAAATGTTTATAGATTTTATGAGGTGATGCACGATCCATCCCATCATTTGTGTCAAGAATTGAATGTATTGCATGGATGAAGTTTTTTTATTTGAGTGCAGCAATATTGTGAAATATTTCACAAAAAGATATTTAATAATTAAAATAATTGAAGAGGCTTAATAGAAATATGTCAGATCTGAATGCGTCAGAACAGTTTTTTGTCTAAGATGTGTTAAGAACAGTTAACATCTGACATCTTTTGCTGTGTCTGTTGGTCTCTCTTGAAAATTGGTATAATAGGAAAGAATACTAAAAATGGTAATGGGTCCAATGGGCTGAATTACCCGCGAGTGTCTTATTAATATATAGAACGTCCTAAATCATATTATTTCCATTTTAGATTAATATTTCATATACGACACGTCTGTAATCATATTTAACAAACTATGTGCTTATATAAAGTAAAAAACTTTGCACACACTGGTCAACCCAAACAGACCCATCCATTTTGTTTGTGACGATTACCGGTCTGTGCAGTCCTTTATCGTATTCTTGTGATCCTTATTCTTCTAAGCTGGTATTTTTTATGGATTTTCCATTCACTGATTTTTGACTAAATATGGTGACTGAAGGTGGTGAGAAAAGTACTATTGAGTTCATGGAAAGTAAAAGCCTTATCAGCCACAGCATACCTCTCATCGAAGAATCATATACTTATGGAATCGTCGAACACCCTTTCCCGCTTAATTGCTTCCTTAGTGACTGGTATCTTGGTGCCGACTTCTACGAGGCCGTAAAAATTGGCATTGTGCAATATGTATGGACTTATGTATATTCCAAGATTTATTACTCCGTAATATGTTTCCTCACTGTTCTTAGGATTAATATAAACTTAATCTGATTAAAGCTGCCTGATTCCAGATGACCCTGAAGCTGATCTGTGCGCCGTTAGCAATGTTTTTTCAGTTTCTTGGTGTTTATGGGAAGGAAAATTGAATGGGGATACGCGTAAGATACTTCTATGTTATGCTAAGTTAAGGGGATGTTTGGACATGTTCTGATTTTGTTATTTGTGATTTCCTAGTGTCCACTGTTATGGTTCATTATACTGGATAAAAAAACATTTCTTTGTTTAATTTCTATTAGTCTATCAGTCTATCAGTCTAATGCTGACATCTATGCTGTAGAACAATTGCATATTGTCTTTAGTATGCTAAAAGGCTAGAAACACATATTTCTGGTGTTTTCTGTTTTTCAGCTTACCCAAACTGGTTTGGATAATGCCTGCTATCTATTGTAATGATATTTGTGTTTCTTGCATGCAGGTATCCATACTTGGCGGTTGTTCTTAATTTCAGCCAGAGCTGGGCCTTGTATTGCCTTGTGCAGTTCTATTCTGTAACCAATGATAAGCTAGCTCCAATTAAACCTTTGGCCAAGTTTTTGTCATTTAAGTCGATAGTATTCCTGACATGGTGGCAAGGTGTAGGTGTTGCACTTCTTTTTTCTATGGGAGCCCTCAAGGGATCTTTGGCCCAGGAACTGGAAACACGGATACAAGATTATATAATCTGTATTGAGGTGTGTTTTGGTTCAGTTTATTGACTGTCAGTCATCGTCTCTTGTGTCATACTCTTGTTTTGCAGATTAGTAAAAGTGTCGCAACTTTATTATACTATGTGGTATTCTGTTTACGAGGCTACCCGTCTAAACTGAAAGCCTGCAATTAAAAACTATTAGGGAAGCGTTAGTAATAACCTAAAAGTTGATGGTTGCTTGAGGGGTTATTTAATACCAATCTGAAGTTAAATGTTTTTAACCAGTGTTGTAAAAATCGGCCATGGCGGATATCGGGGTCCACCACCACGATATTTCCCAAATCGGTCTAACATGGCGTTTTGGTCAAAATCGGTCAGAAATCGGTCAAAATCGGAGCTTGGCGGTCAAAATCGGCCTTGGCGGCGGTTTGGTCAACGCCGGTCAACTTCAGATCTAGGGATTTTTTTTCAAATTCACGGCAATTAACTTCGATTTTATTGATTTTGTTCTAATTTAAGCTAATTTTTATAATTAATCTTGCTAATATTCATTTCTTTAATAAATTCCTTTATAATTTAGGGTCACCGCCATGGCGCCGCTATGGCGCTTGGCGGGGGTCAACGCCACGGTACCGCCGGCGATTTTACAACCTTGTTTTTAACTCAAATTTTAACTGTACTGAACCTATGAAGCAGATGGGTGTTGCTGCAGTGGTGCACCTGTATGTATTCCCAGCAGTACCTTACAAACGTGGAGAGCGATGTGTACGTGATGTTTCTGTGATGACTGACTATGCAGCGTTAGGAGCACCACCTGATCCAGAAGAGGTTCGGGACTGTGAGAAAACCCCTACAGTACGCCTTGGTCGTCTTGATGACAGACCAAAGCATCCCAAGTTACATCAAAGTGTTCGTGATGTCGTCTTTGGAAGTGGTGAAATGGTTGTGAATTTTTTTCTCTTATCTCACTGGCCTACTGCTAGATAAAACTCATTTAGCTACTAATATTTTTATTGTCATTCTTGTAACAGATGGTTGATGACATGAAGTTCACAGTTTCCCACGTTGTAGAACCAGTCGAAAGGGGAATAGCAAAGATAAATAGAACTTTTCACGAGATATCAGAAAATGTAAAACGCCATGAGGAGAGAAGTAGAGGCCACAAGGATGACAGTTATCTAATTCCTTTGAGTTCCTGGAACAAGGAATTTCACGAAGTTGATGATGTAGAAAAGGGCAGTTTCAGTGACAGCACTTTGACTAGTGGGAGGCGGCAGCGTCAACAAACAAATAGCCCCTTTTTTCAATTCACAAAAAGATAGTTCTTTAACATTGTTAACAGGTGAGACATCAAAACTCATGCCCTATTTATATATCATCAACATTGGAGGTGGCAAAATGGCGTGCTGGGGTGCTGAGGGTTGGTTAACAAGTCAGCATGAAAGATTTTTGGTGTCAATTGAAACAGGTCAAGTTGACCAAACAATTTTTTTACTAATTTTTTTTTAACTTAAAACTAAGTTGTGTCTGAAGATTATACTCTTACTGATACTGTGAAATGAGTTTGGAGATTTTATACATACAAAACATATTCGGGTGACTTTGGACCCATTGAAAAGGCTATTTACTATTTACATTTTTTTTTGTCTTCTTCATCTTCCTTTTTATAAACATTTTAGGCATGTTAGGGATAAAACGTAACCTGAGATTGTCACCTCTAGGCAGCATATATGGCAAGTGTATGCTGAATCGCTGATCTTGGTTGGTTATAGTCGAACAATATAACTGATGATATTTTTCCTTCGTTTTTCAGGGCAGTTAACAATCCTTGATTCATGAAACTCAGCAAATCTAGAAATTACTGAAGATTTTGCCATGAAGGGAAATTGGGTATATCATTTCTGCTGATAGTATATAGGTACCACTGACCACTGATCTTGATATATGCGCTTTTTATGCGGGCAATTCAATTGTAAAATGACTGATTGTATATATCTAAGTGAAATTAACATAGTAGAAGGACCATGTTTTAGAGGTTAACAAGCTTCTACACAAAATTCTTGTAAAACGTCCTGTCGGCCACTTGAAATGAGGTGGACAATTTAGTGATATGCTCCGTAATGCCTTAAAGTATGTGCCTGTGATAACAAGGCTAGACCACCCTCGAGCTGGAATGTTTGTAATGTATTCTGAATTCTCCTAAAAACAATACTGCATAATTACTTTTAGTGAAGTTAAATATCCTCCATTTTAATGATGTATTGCTGATTTTGCTGGAATTGGTTTTGGTCGATATTTTTTGTTATTTTGGCCAGGTAAGAGATACTTTAGGTATTTGATTACTGTGAAAAATTTGAATTTATATAAAACTAGTAGGATTTATGTTCAAAAAAAAGAAAAGAGTAAGGATTTGATTTCAGTTTCTTATTTGGATATTCGGGTTTTCTTTTTTACTTTTGAATTATATCTGTGTTGCATGCATGTTTTTTCTTAATAGAAGTCACCAGTTTAATGCTTTTTTACAATCCCGGCCACTGGACAACCTCAAACCCATTTTATGTTGACATCTACCACCGCTGGCCCTTTCTTACAATCCCGGCCACTGTACAATCTTGACCACGGACATACCTTTTGCCACCAGCTCCACCTATAGTTATACTATACATGTCATCATTAAATCATAATCAGAATGAATTGGATCTGTAAAGTGGATTCTACGCTGCTTAACGGTTTCGTGAAAATTTCTTGTTAAAAGTTGTGTGTTCTTTGTATACTTGATTGTCCTATTAGTTTATGTTCTGGGACCTTATTTTAGTTGCATTTAGTACATTTCTTATTTGTTCGCATCATAAAAAGTTCATACGACTATATGAGTTAGGGTAATTTTTGTCAAACGAGGTTAATTCCCATGCGTATCTTTATCATTGTCTTTTAGTGTTGCTTGGGCAAGCCTTGAATGTTAAAATGTATACCGCTTGGCAAGACATGTGGGTTCAACTCTTGATTGAGGCATATGTGATGTATATAAGAGATCTAGGTATCGTGACACCGTCTTACAGTGTCATTTACTCGCTATCAGGACAACACCAACTTCCACACTTATAACACTGAAACTTGCCCCACTTAAGAAACGTCCAAAATACAAGCCCCTAAAGCACCGTTGTTGAGGTAACATTTCCTCAATAACACCGAGGATGATACTGATGCCGTATGGCATGACATCGATTTCATGGGATGACATCGATGTCATTGGATGACAATGGAAATTACTTTGTGATACCTAAAGCTCTAATACGTGTATGATTCTGTCTTTAGATACTTTTTTGATCAGAAATGTCTTTAGATTGAAACTATTTGTATTTCGGGGAAACATCCTGTTTGAGTAGCTCCAAAATTGAAATCAAATTATAAGGCAAGGCCATAGAGAAGTGTCCCAATCGTGGAATACGTAGCTTAATAGCCTTTGTACACCTAAATATCTAAAATGTGTGAATCAGGTTTATATGGGACCAGAAAGAGTTTTTTTTTACAATAGCGTGTTAAATATGTTAACAAATACAGTACATAACATTTTAGAGTGTTATCCAATCCAAAAAGGATACATGAGGTCAGGGCTCGCCGCCGATTTAGACCTTTTCCAGAATTCATAATTCTCCCGCTACTCTGCCACTTTATATATTATTATATATAAACTAAGATGATATGTTGTATCATCTATAGCTAAACACAATATTAATAATGGAACAATATAAAGGGTCAGATGTGGATAAATATAGATGTTTCATGAGTGGTGAAGGTGAGAAGAACACAACATGGAAGTATGGTGCACCCCCTAACTATGATGCAGTTAACAAACTCTTTGAACAAGGCAGAACCAAGGTTATAACTTGTAACTCGTAACTCATTTATCCTTATCTACTTTTTTTTTCATCGTGTTAGACTTGAATATCAATACATGAATACTGATTATATTCCAAAGTACAGACTGATTAATTCTCAATTAGCAAGATTATAAACGCTTAATGTACGTTTATCTACGTGATTTTGTGTTTGCATGTTAGTTGATGTCATCTTACAGGACTACAACTTCACAAATTTTAGAAGATAAGATTTTCCAATTTTTTTTTTTTTTTTTTATTTTTTTTTTTTTCAATTTCGATGAACCAAATGCTATGCGACTATGTGAGTGAACTGTTTAATGGTTAGCCAAATTCCACAAAGGTGTAGATTGGCGGGAACACCCTGACCTCGGGTGCCTGTTGGCACCAGCCATTGTTCACCCCACAAGGAATAGCTCCGGCAACTCTCCTGACCTAGTGGGGTACCAACTGGAGTGAGCATGAGCCAAGACTCGGACCCCTGAGCTCTTATTCCACAAAGTCTCTCCAGTGTGCCCATATGTTTTGCGGAGGTGGGTACCTATATGAAGCAAATGCCAAGGATGAGACTTGAACTTGGGTCAATTAACTCGACGGGCATGTGTTGGCTACACTGATGTTTCTACAGTTTGGAATTTGGATTGTAAGTTTTAGTTGTGTAGATTTACTAATGACTCTATGCCTTTTAAATTTTTGTATAAGATATGGCCCAAAGGTTCACTGGAAGAGCAGGTTCAGAATCTTGTGAAAACATGGGAAATGGAGATGTTCCATAAAGTGAATCCCCAAGATTTTAAAGCTGTTGATGTCACAAAGCTAACAGTATCCGTTAATGGTAATTAGCTAAACTCTGATAGATTAATGCAAATAGGTCTTCATATCCTAGTATCCTGCTGACCTTTAATTTATAGGCAGGAAACCGTTGACAGTGGAAGATATAGCCAATATAGGTGGAGGGTACAATATGTTTCTACAAACATCATTTCCTGAGCAACTTAAACTCTATAATCCAAATGAAGAAACTGCAGACACTGCTCAAAAGATCTTCACAACCACATTTACTCGCGGGTTTGTATTGGAGGTCCTGGAAGTTTACTCTGGTCCTCCGGTGATTGTGTATAAATTCAGGCATTGGGGTTACATGGAGGGTCCTTTCAAAAGTCACCAGCCCACAAAAGAATTAGTAGAATTCTTTGGTGTCTCCGTTTTTAAGGTGAAGAAAACAAATCTAAGTAATGTATAATCAAACTTACCAAGTTTAGCCCATATTCAGTAATAAGTTGTACTCAACAATTAGAAGTCAAGAGTTCAAAACGTCAAATCATTTTATCCTATTTAAGGCTTTACTGACCTCGTTAACATATTGTTTCTTAACTTTAATCGTTCATGCATTAATATTTTCTTTTCAGTTGGATGAACATTTCAAGATTGTGAAGATTGAATTCTTCTACAATAGCGGAGAGCTACTTACGGGTTTGACCAAGGGTGGGAGAGCAACAACAACGGGAGATTCCACCACCGATATTGGGTCTTCAAAATGCCCTTTTTCTTAGAGGATGATATGCAACTTTGGAACCAAATGAAAATGGGACAGTACACGTATGACAAGAATATTACTGTAATATAAGGTTGACAAAGTTATGTTTTATGGTTGTAAACAGTGATCAGATATTTGATATTCCTCATTTCACAAATAAAGCAATGAAATGTCGAGAATTATTAGTTTAATAAGTTGTAATCAAATGTTCATTGACTTGGAGATATCTCAGAATGCATGTCATGTTGTTACGATTTCGCAACTCAGTCCTAACTGTATAAATTTAATGACAAAATGTGTGTCGCTTAAGTTGTATAACTCACAAAAGGTCAGAATAATATCCAAATTCTAAAGAGAGAATATTCTGAAAGTTAATAAGAGATAATGTTCTGAGTTTACCCACACGAACAGTCGATAATTAATCATTTAATACTCTTTACGATATACATTAGATGGTGAATATTTTGGACATATGAGCATATAGCTTCTTTGAGTAAGGTTTGTTTCCTCTTCGCTAGAGGTGGCAAGTAGAATGGTAGGACTGAAAATGGGTCATTTTTAGTATGGTCAAAATGGGTTGGGGGAGTTGGGTTGACCAACAAAGACCATAATTTATAGACAGACCCATAGTCACATGGAACGTGGTTCATTTCAGGACGGGAGCGCGGTTCGCTAGGATCGCTGAACCCATAGTTGTTGGTACGCTGATGTGTATGATTTTGGAACGTTAAACTACATAACTTTGGGAAGTTTAAATCAGCGATCCAGAACGCTACCGTACCACGTTCTAATATGCGCGATCCAAAATGTAAAATGTGGGTCAATTAGCGTTTCATATGACTATGGTTCATAAATCTACTTCCTATAGCAAACTAAAGTTATGTTTTTGTGTCCTTTAGTTTGCACTCCCAAATGAAAGACAGATTATCCATTTGCAACGGTGTTTGACTAAAGTTTTAGAGTCGGATCGAATTAAACGATGAGTTGAGATCAATATAGATATCACATTTACCATAGATCCAATAAATCAATCTTAGTCATCCATTTATAGTCAAATTTAATAAAAAAACAATTTTTTACCTTTTTTTAAAACAACATATCTTGCAAACCGTAAATCTTCAAACTATAAAAAATACACTATCGCGACGAGAATTAAATTATCTTTCTATAAATATGCACTTTTTTATATTTTCGACAATATTTTTTTCAAAATTCCGCTCAGAAAAATCATATATGATTTGTAAATATATGATTTTTAAAAATCGAATCATATATGATTTTTACAAATCATATATGATTTTAAAAAATCATATATGATTTGTAAAAATCGAATCATATATAATTTTCACAAATCATATATGATTTTTCGGCGAATTTAAAAAAATGGTTAAAAATACGTAGTAGTACATATCTATAGAAAGATAATTTAATTCTCGTCGCGATTGTATGATTTTTATCGCGTAACAATTAACGGTTTGAGAGATATTTAATTTTTAAAAAAATTGTGAAAGTTTATTTAAAAAGAAAATGAATGACTATTATTGGTTCATTGGTTCTATGGTAAATTTGATATCTATATTGAACTCTTGCCATTAAACGATATTCCTGTTAACTAACGCCGTAAACACAATTAATAATGTAATTAATATTGTGTCTTTTGTTAAAGATATAATCCCCCGTAGGTTACTGCTGTTTTCTTGATCTACCCAATTGGTCAAGGAAGCTTTTCTGATGGTATGCCTCTAGGAATTTCTGGTACTTTCAACTTCATGATTGTATTCCAGGCTGAGCACAACATCCTTATGCACCCATTTCACATGCTAGGCGTAGCTGGTGTATTCGGCGGCTCCCTATTTAGTGCTATGCATGGTTCTTTGGTAACCTCTAGTTTGATCAGGGAAACCACAGAAAATGAATCTGCTAACGAAGGTTACAGATTCGGTCAAGAAGAAGAAACTTATAATATCGTAGCCGCTCACGGTTATTTTGGCCGATTGATCTTCCAATATGCTAGTTTCAACAACTCTCGTTCTTTACATTTCTTCCTGGCTGCTTGGCCTGTAGTAGGTATCTGGTTCACTGCTTTAGGTATCAGCACTATGGCTTTCAACCTAAATGGTTTCAATTTCAACCAATCAGTAGTTGATAGTCAAGGCCGTGTAATTAACACTTGGGCTGATATCATTAACCGTGCTAACCTTGGTATGGAAGTTATGCATGAACGTAATGCTCATAATTTCCCTCTAGACTTAGCTGCTATTGAAGCTCCATCTACAAATGGATAAGACTTTTGTCTGATTGTATAGGAGTAGTTTTTGAACTAAAAAAGGAGCAATAGCTTTCCTCTTGTTTTATCAAGAGGGCGTTATTGCTCCTTTTTTTATTTAGTACTATTTGCCTTACACCTTTAAAAATATTTTATAGTTTGGTTCGATTCGCGTGTTTTCTCTTTGTATTCATATTCATTTATATTATAGGTTTGTATATTCTATTTCAAATTTTTTATGAAGTTTGATTTCCAATTCAATTTCAAACCAAAATATATATAAATTGAATTTTTGCTTATTTATTACTTTGATTTCATAAATAAAAAAGAAATAATATGCTCTTTTTTATGTTGAGGTAAAAATATAGATAATGCTAGATAGATATATAGTAGAGGGGCGGATGTAGCCAAGTGGATCAAGGCAGTGGATTGTTATAACATATAGAGATTACACAAGAGTAAGACGTAACGGACCCGAAATTCATAAACGCCGACTAACCTAATCCATCATCTAATACTCTCACGTCTGATCGATAAAATCGCGAAAGCTCAGAAAAGTTTAACAACAAAACTAAAGATTAACTTTTGTTGAAGAAACAAGCAAATAATTTTTTTAAAAAGCAATGAACAAAAGCAAAGATGGTCGTTAGCCAACATCAACTTGCGACCCTGCCTGAACTTGACCCACCATTAGTTGAACCAAATCATATGACCACAACCCTCAATGAACTAGACCCAAATCTTTAACCCAAAGAACCCCTCCGACCCTCGACAGATATGAAACCCATACTACAAACCACCGATCGATAAAAATATGGACCCTCAATATCCTAACCTTCATATGGTATCTTATGCTTGTCCATCATCCCCTTAAGGAGATAAAACCAAGGTGGCTGGAACTTGGGAGGATGGATAGGAAGGGATGGACGGGAAGTCCAAAACAGTTCGGAGGGGTTCAAATTGCTTAAAAAAGGGCCATTTTAGTTTTAAGGGGCCAAAATTTGTTTTTTCTAGGATAAAAGTAACGCGAATTTTTATGTCTAATTTAGAAAGAATAAATAAATAAATAAAAATAAAAAATTTTGGTATTTTGTGAAAGTATAATCAAAAGATGTTTGATGAGATAGGAACATTTTGTAAACTATATGTTTAGTCGTAGAATGTTTTATTAGAAATGTATTGATGGTATTTAGTTTTAAAAAACTGTATCATGACAAGATAATTGATGTGTTCAAGAAGCATACGGCAACGTCATTTTATATGATTTGTATTTAACTCGGAATTTATTTCATCGTATTGTAACGCTTTATGTATTAAACATAAATTTGTATAAAGATAAGCCGCTAACTTTATTTCTAAAAAGATAACGCGTTCTTAATTATAAAAAATGCCTCTGTCGTCTTTTGACGATTTTGAACGGTGACCAACTTGAAAATTGTTGATTGATGATATTACATGCGTTGGTTACAAAAAGAGGTTAAAAAATTATTGTTTTTAAAGAGTAATTTTATGTATATTTTTAGAAAGTTCTATAATTATGTCAATATCCTTTCAAATTTCTTAATTACATTAATATCCTTTCAAACTGTAAAAATACTCGTATACACCCAAACAAATAATTAAATTCATGATTAAATAATTTTGATATTTAAAACTCTTTTTTACTAGTAGTAAACAGTTAAATTACTTTTGTATCCTTCTAAACTCCTCTAAGAAATTGTTTTGATTTAATTGTTAGATTCCATTTTGCATTTATGACAAGGGATTCATAGGCATTCAAATGAGATCCAAACTCACTTTTGCTTGGCACTGGTTCTAATTATCATAATTGAAATAATCTATATTAGTTGAATCACAACATCGTTTATCATATTCAATTTAGAACATTGAAATAGTGACAAATGAATAAGTCGTTTTATTGTAAATCACCGCAACACAAATATGGTAATACGAATCTGTTAGTATTTGTTTGTAAAGCAACTTTTTTTAAAGATGATATTGTAAAGAAATTATTAATTTTAGAAAAATATTAACGATGAAGTTTTCTAAAGATATAAATGAAAGACGAAAGTTCAATACATAACCAAAAAAAACTAAAGAACAAATTGCTCAATCTGAGCCATTGATCTTTTATGGATCCAACGGTTGGATCTTACGTCATTTAATTTCACACAAGGGTATGTTGGTCCACACACTTTCATCCACTCACACAGACTCTGTACTCACTCTCTCACCTTCTCCTGTCATTCACCTCTCTCTAATTCTCTCTCATAAAACACTCAAAATTCTCTCTCACCATACATTCATCTTCATCACATTTAATCTTTTTCAAACCAAATAATAACCAAATCTTTACTAAATATTGTGATTTTTGTGGTTTGGTGACGGGGATTCGCCGGAGAATCCACAGATCTACAATGCGCATCGATGACGTGGCGGTGGTTTCGTGACGGTGACTCGCCGGAAAATGAGGTATGATTGTTTGATTCGCCGGAGATTTGTTTAACACGTGCATATGCCTCTCTCTAGTGTAAACATGCATATACTCTGTCTTGTGTTTTTATATAGCTGGAATAAGAAGAAAATAAAAAAATAGATCGAGGAACTGAAAAGATGAATTGACGAGAGAGGGAGATAAAGATTGCTTTGCTTTGCTTGGATTAAAAGAAAAAGCAAATACGTGCCAACTTCCCTTGGATCAGAGGTAGTTTTAGTATCAAAAAGATCTAAAGTATTTTATCTGAAGTTTATAAAATTTGAAAAAGAAGAAGATCTTGGATTTTATTTCGTGGAATGAAATGGAGGTTATTTGTAGACGTGGATGTATGATCCAAATAGTGGGCCAGTTGATCCTTCTGACAATGAAGATATCACAACCAACAATGTCAAGCTTTTAAGTATTTTATTTTTGAATGTGTTCTAATTAAATACTAGTAACATATAGAATTAATAAAGAACACATGGCTCCCTTGAAAGTTTCAAGATGAGTTATTCACAAATTAAAAGAATACAAGGATAATTTATAGATATGCTCAAAGAAGATGGTAGTTTTTTTTTTTTTTTGTAAGACTTTAACTTTTTCAATGTGACCTACCAAAGAATCACATGTGATTTTACATTAAATCACATGTGATTTATCACAAATCACATGTGATTTACCGCAAATCACATGTGATTTTACCTTAAATTATTTTTTTGAAAGTGAATCATATGTGATTTACTCATTTTTAGATTAAAACTGAATCTCACGTACTTTACATTTTTTCATAACATAGCAAAAAAATAAATAACAGAATCACACGTGATTTCAGGAATTTGTTCAACTACAGTCTAATGAACAAGACGACGACGTGCCTTGGAGATGCTAAACAATGCAATTAGACCTCATACTTCTTATCTACTTTATTTATTGATAGGGATCCTATATTTTCTGGCTCGATACAAAGGCCACTTCAACTTTTTTGGTACTTTGTATTATTTAGAATCACACGTAATCCACCAAAGAATCACATGTGATTGCTGTAAAGGAATCTCCGAACAAATATTTACTATTTTCATAACAAAAGACAAAAAAAAAATACTAGAATCACACGTGATCCACCAAAGAATCACATGTGATTTTTATACAAATCACTTGTGATTGCTGTAAAGGAATCTCAGAACAAATATTTACTTTTTTCATAACAAAAGACAAAAAGATTACTAGAATCACACGTGATCCATCAAAGAATCACATGTGATTTTTGTACAAATCACATGTGATTGCTGTAAAGGAATCTCAGAACATATAAAGAGTGTATACTTTAATTTTTTCTTAGAGAATCACGTAATCCTCCAAAGAATTACATTTGATTTTTGTACAAATTGTAAAAGAATTTCAGAACTAATCAATAGTGTATACTTTACATTTTTATGAGAGAATCACACGTGATCTATCAAAGAATCACATAGAATTTTGTACAAATCACTTGTGATTACTCTAAAAAACAATCTCAAAACTAATAAAAAGTGTAAAATTTAATAATTCATATACTTATTTTGTCAACATATAATAACCAACATGTCTCTATTACAACATGCTCCAAGCATTTATTTATTATAAATAATAAAAAGTAAACATTAAAAAACTTTTTTTATGAACACCTCACTTCCATTTCATTTCATTTATGCGTCCTCTCCCCCCTACTTCACCTGAAAAACTTTGCGATCACTTCCCGACGACAAACCACCGTAAACACCGTCGCTGATCTCACCTTCGAATCCAACAAGTTCGACATTTGGAATGTCACATCGTCATCTTCACCGAAACCGGCGCGTGAGATTCAGAAACAGACGCGTGAGGTTCGGAAACCAGTTTCCGCTCCGGTGCCGGTTGATTTCACGAACTGGTCGATGATACTGAAGAACGCTGAGAACCGGACTGTGTATAGTGATGACATGGATGAGGAGGATTACGGTGGCGTGTACGAGAGGATACCGCCACATGAGTATTTAGCGACAGTTAATGTGGCTTCATTTTTGGTGCATGAAGGTGTTGTGTGATTTTCCGGTTAACTGGTTGTTAGTGCGTGTTTGTGTGTGTTTTTGTTGAGAGAGAAACAAGTAGATTTTTTGGGGAATTAAATGAGGGTTATTTTAGGTATTCTAGTTTTTATATCAATGGATGTTTTGATCACAACCATTGGATTAAAATGAAGTCAATGGACGGGATCGCTTATTTTGTTCTTTACAGATTTGTTGTTCGCTGGGGATCTCACCTCATAAATGAAATTCTCCCTACAAATCTTTACTTATATATGAGGCTAAGTACGAGTTGTACTTGAAGCTTGAAAGCATGTACAATGACATGAAAATGCCACCTCAATGCCACTTGGCACATATAAATGTCACCTCAATGCCAACTAAGCTGCTGTGTCGTGTGGTATTTGTTAAAACAATTATGGCACTATGGAGATTCGAACCCTGGTCACTTGGAACATGTTACCAACACTCCTACCACTAGACCAAACTGGTTTTTGTGTTAGACAAAAGAAAACATCATTCATAAAGGGCTGAAATCTACAACATCCCAAATTTGAGAAGTCAACTTACTTTTGAAACGGATTAAACACTCATCCCTTTCCTCCCCTACATCTCAGGTAATTTTTGAAACTGAATCACCGAGATTTCAGTCACAATTTTTAAAACATTCCATCTTTATCATTAAATCAATATGAATAATTTGAATTTTGAAAAGCATATCTCACAATGAAATGTCTGATTTAAATTAACCCTTCTCAATCATTCACACAAAACACACAAAAAAACAGACGGCGATCAAATTATGTAATCATCAAATCAAATTCAAAACCCTAAATCTTTCAAATCCCTCAATTTCATCCATTGAAACCTAAACCTTAAACACGTCTGAATTAGGTAATCTTTATTCAATATCAGGTAATCTTTATTTTTAGTTTTTTTTCGAATTTAATCTGAATTAGGTTACTTTTGGTGAATTAAAGAATACTTTTTGTTTCCATCTACAGATTTTGATTATTGATTATTGAATTTGGAAATTTAATATGTGTTTGCTTAGATTGAACTTGAAGGGGAAGGCCGAACTTAGCACACAAGGGTTCTGTTTGGATAATGAATGTTGGAGATTGTATGAGAACAAGGTGCATTCTTTCCTTCAACAAGGCTTAGGAGACAGAGTGAAGTGTGTGCGTGTAATATGGAAGAACACAACATCAACAAGCAGCGTCAATGATGTATGTTATATTATGCATGCGAGCATAGTGACAGTGCCATCATATATGACTTTATATGCATATAATTTACTAACTACCTTCTGATTGTAGGGTCTTTCAGTTCTTGACAAAGAGCCAGTAATAGTTGGAATTTCTGTCAGCTTGCCAGAAGCCTTTGTTTGATATAATGCTTAAGTGTATGCCATATGTTTGATATAATGCCATATTACTAAATGTTACTAATGTATGCTAGTAATAGTTGGAATTTCTGTCACTTGGAACATGTTACTAAATGTAGGAATTAAAACTAATGTATGCCTATATTTGAGTTACTGTTTCTCTATTTCTGAGTTACCGTTTCTCTATTTCTGCAGCTCGCCAAAACGGACATTCCTTTTGTTGTTTGCTCAGAGGTGACAGCCACTCACACATGATAAGTCGAGGTATTTGATGTCATTTATGCCGATACGTTTTGATTGGTATCCTGGCCACAAAACTATTGGTCTTAGATACTTACTTGGTATCTTTCTTTTGATGCAGACCAACAAGATGGATTGTCTCTTAGTGGATCTGGTACAAATAATAGGCACCCACGGCCAAGGAACGCATGTACTTGACTTAAATCATGGTGGTACGCCTTTTGTCTCGGGTACATTATTTGGTGAATGGTTGACCTCAGAAAGGGTGTTTGGCTGCTGTTAAAACAGAATCCAAACACCCCTGTTGCAGCAGAAAGGGTGTTTGGCTGTTGTTAAAACAGAATCCAAAGACCCCTGTTGAAGCGGATAGGGCTTTTATTTCTGTCTTACATGCATTATTTTGATAAAAATTTTAGCAAGTTTGTTTGTAATTGAATTCTTTAAAAGTTAACTTCAGTTACCATGGTGGGCGTTCTTACTGGCATGTGGGCTACCATTAGCGACCTCTGACCGTGTAAGTTCCATTAGTTATTTATTTGGCCATATACGCCATATTACAAATCCTTTTTTAATAATCCTTTAGATATGTGCGCGTTAGATATGTGAGTTTGTACATCTATACACATGAAAGCCGCCTGGTCCTTCTTGCTTCAGGAATGCAATGCAAAAGTTTTACTCGATATCAGGTATATGGTTTACTCGAAGGTAAATGGTTTGTTTCTTGAATATGATTTTTTGCCTTATCTTTGTTACTGCATACTTCTATTTACATTTTGTTACTTTATTGTTACCAATATGATGTTGGAAGGATCACTATTTGTGTAGGTGGACGACTACAGCTGTCTCACCAAGGGCTTTCGGCGGCCAGTGTGTCTCGACAAAAATCCTTTATAGGTAAGTGGCATATTCCATATCGTCATTATTTCAGGTTTCCATCGCTAACGAGCATCTACTTTAACTATGATATTATATTTATATGCTTTATTTGAATTTTGATATTCGTGTGAAGTAATCGAAAGAGTTAAGATACATTGTTAATGTTTGCTAAACTGAACCTTTTTGGTGTGTAAGTGGACCAAAATTAAAAAAAATACTTTTGTAAACAGTATGCAATGGATGTAGAAGCATTTAGGTTATCCAAAAGGTGCTTCAAATTGTGTTGTATATTGTGTGATGCTAATACTTCTTTTTTGCATTCAATATGAAAATAATTGTGTTTAGGAGGACTTAATCTTTAAACAAAAGATAAAAACATAGTTGTAATAGGATAAAAATTATGAGACTTATAGGTTGCGATTTGACGCCTTATAGGTTTGATGCATTTGCAATTGTGGACTATGTAATGCATTTTGTCAAAATATCATAACATAGATTAAGTGCCGTGTAAAGGTGTATTTACGTAGTTTTTGTAAGTTGTTCGTGGAAAACTTTCCAGTGGAGATAACTCAATTGATATAAGGAGGTTGCTCATCTATACACAGGGTGCTACAAAAGTGTTATGTGACACATGTGCATGATCCTTATGATTGCTTCTGCTCATGAAATGGTACATGGTCTCAACACCTTGCGATAAATATCAACTGCTTTTAGCTTAATTATATGATTTTCAAACATTATTTATATAACACAGGAGAAAGTCTTAAACGTCTCACTAATATGCAAATCACTAAAAGTCTAAATCTTCGTTATAGGTAGTGTTTAGACCTATTTACCTATAAATGATTCTATTCGGACAATCTTCAAGTTTCATTATCAACTACAATGAGGAGACTATAAATGCATTTAAGTCTAAAAAAACTAATTTTATTTATTGGTTTCTTATCTCCATATGTTTGTATCATGTATGTTGCTATCTATGCAAAAAATTATCTTAAAAGCACATGCTTCTCATGTGGTATGCTTTTGTGACAGAATATGAAGTGCATATTTCGATTATAAAACCAGCCTATATGTTAACATATGAGAGTGCATCTCTGAGCTTCTTCATCTAAATTTGGAAGAATAATTGGAACTAAGAAATCATGGTGAGGCTGCAAGGCTTCGACTTCAGTGGCGACACGGATAGGTTGATCATTCTCCAGTTAGATGTTTTTTAAAAGAAAAACAATAAGTACATTATCTATTTAATAGTGCATGATTTATGTTTTTCAGTTATTATAAACACTACTTCATTTGTAAAAATTGTATACACATAACAGTTGAATTTCTACGAGTCTAATTATGGAAATTATAAATGGTTTAGGTTGCAGTTGAGACAAACTCATTGGAACCTAGAATTAAGGTGGATAATAATATAGAATGGAGGAAGTATTTCTGAACATTGAGCTACGTAATCTACTTATTAGAAAATATTTACTTTTCTTGACATGCACATGTATTTAAACGGGCAACACTAAGCGAATAATCATAAGATAATGAAGTGCATGCTTTGATTGACTTTCATCATAAAAAAGCGTGATCATACAAGAGAAGATATAATTTGTAAATGACTTCCAGTTACAAAGGTATTAAGTTTCTCTTAAAGTTTGTTAATTATTTTGATTATGGTCTGTAAAGTCATGAAAAACAACTTAAGCAAACTTTTCATACTTAGGGGTGTTTGGGTAAAGCTTACTTAAATAAGTTAAACAAACTTATCATTACTTATCATTAAAATGAACACTATTTCAAGTTTTGCCGCATTAAAGTACAATGCGAAAGATAGTGTTTGGATTAGATTATGATCTTAAGGGGTGATTGGGTAAGGTTGGTTAAGAATTATGAAGAGACTAGTTCATTTTGGAATCACTAATAAGCACTTTTGAGTGTTTGGATGGAGCTACACAACTCTTGAAGTTTGCATATGCTCAATCTCTTTATAATCACGTACAATTCTCATTTATGAGACCTTTATCTTGAGATTGTTTCTAAATTCGATTTGTTTATTCCAAATTGCAGTGTGTACAAGAGAGTTGTTATTTTGATGATGGGAGACACTCATAATAATAGCTACCATTCACAGGTTCTTAATAGAACTCTTTATTTGCGAAACGTGTTTTGGACTTCTGATACAATTCAAACGAAACATAATATAAGCAGTTTTGTGGCTGTGTGTGATTGCTTATGTTGGTCTATTTCTGTTGGTACTTAACGTGCTTTGTGTAGTTATGCGATCACAGGTAAGTTTTATACACCGCTTCTATGTTACTCTGCAAAAGTCTGATAATGGGTCAAATGGATTTGGCAAAACCCAGGTAAAATGTAGGTAGACGTTGAAACTGATTGGATTGAGTTTTGAGTCATTCCTTTTACCCAATTTACTTCTGAAAATATCGACTGTGGTCAACTGTCATGTCTAATCGTCTTGACAATTTTTTTCAGTTTCACATTTACTTTCACTACCAAATTGTTGGAGTTAGCATAGAGCTAACAAAATATGAGACACCACTAAAAGTGAATAATTAGGTGACGATGGTTTTTTGGCATCTTGCGGGTTAAAAAGCATATAAGATTCTTTTTGAAAGAGAGGCAAGTGACTGCAGCTTATTGTAGCTTCATTTTCAATTTTTTTTATTTTTTTTTTGCCATGGCCTGCGGTTAGTATATTTATGATCAGGATGGTCGGTAGAACTCCGGTGGTAATACTAATAATAGAAGGAAAGAGGTTAGAACTTGGTACGATTTATGAAATTTAGCCGTGTTTTTGTAACGTCAATATTTGTGCACATTTTCTTAGGCCAAAATCCTATTGGTTGAAGTTGAGTCTTCTTAAATATTTATTGTTTTGTTGGTTTATGTGTAAGAAGAGAATTATAGGAGGAATTAAGAATGTGGATCAGTTGGATCGTACTCTACAAGGAGACCTAAAAAAGTGATTAAGTTCATGGTTGTGATATCTGACATGGGTATAGGAATTGTGCCCAACAATGGAAGACCGCAAATGCAAGTCAAGGTAACTACATTTATATGTAATTAGACTGTGGTACCTATTAGTCGTAATAGTTGTTAGCATCATTGACACATTGATTTTTGACTATCATTTATGAATGTTACAGAATGATGGAAAGCTTGAAGATGTGGTAAAATCTCATGAAATTAGTCAGAAAACTTACTGCATCCCAATGTCTATAAAGGATCAGCTGAAGAGACTGATAAAAACAAACGGCTAGCTTGGAATACTAAGGTACACAGACCCACTTATGATTCAGTGACTTTCGTGCAAGTTTAAATGTTTGTTTTTTTGAAAAAATAGATTGAGGTTAAAGTGAATGCGACGAGGCTGTTGCAACATAAACAAGAGTTGCCTCTAACGCAACTAAAGGCACGTAAGGCTGTGGAAAATCGAGCCAAAAAAACATTTGCGCTGTCTAAGGGTAAGTTTACTTAACCATCTTCATCTGCTAGAAGTTTCGATTTTACAACTCTATCATATTTTTACAGTTATTCATTCAATATTTGTAAAATTGCCATATCTGTAAAATTTTACAACTCTATTCATTCAATATCAGTAAAACAATAGTGTGGAAAACTAGAAGGGGGGGTTGAATAGTTTTACTAATTAAAACTTCATTTTAAAACATTTAGATTAACTTATGTCAATATATTTGGTTGTTTATGTTGGACATTGATAGATAGATATATAAACGTGTAATGAAAGATAAAGAGTAAGAAGCACATAACCACAACACGAGTATTTATAGTGGTTCGGCTACAAGGATACCTTCCTTGCCCTACTCCACTCCCCGAGTCACCTACTCGAGAGTTCATAAACACTACACGACACCAATCTCCTTATGGCGGAGAAGCCTTCACAACGTCGCCTACTCTTTTTCCGGTGCTAGGCTAACCACCGGGTTCTTTCACTCCAAGGTGAACCACACCTATCACAACGTCGCCTACCCTTTATTAGGTACTAGGCTAAGCACCTAGTTCCATTACTATTGAGGAACTACTACCCAACACAACACAACACCTAATCTTAAGGAGATCCACTCCTTATTACAACACCACAACGGATATCACCATCCTTGGAAATAAACTAATACTATATGTATAACGATGCACCTCATCGATTATACGACCTAGGCATTCTTCCCTAATGCCACTTGATTTGATTCTTAGGCATCCTTCACTAATGCCTTTGACCCAACGCTTGGCACCTTTCACTAATGCCTTCGTCTTGACACCTTTAGCATTCTTCACTAATGCTTTTGACATGGACGTGAAGCACATTTCACAAATGCTTTCATCTTAACTCTTTCGGCATCCTTCACTAATGCCTTCAACATAACATCTCTACGGAGGAAGAAAGAACTATCAACAAGAGAACCTCAGTTGTCTTGATGATGACGAAGCATTGCAACTCATGGACTTGAGCTTGCTCGACTTCAAGAAGTGGTGATCTCGCCTTTAAGAGGAACCTAGAGAATCACACAAAAACAAAAGACAAACTACATAGAGAGATCCCTTAGGATCAGTGGTTAGAGAGGTACAATACTTGGAGAAAGTATGTGTGAAAGTGGTAAGCCAAAAGGAAGAAATGGCTCACTATTTATAGAGGAGAAAACTTACTGTTCCCCGAATCCCACGGATCCCTCCCACAAGGGATCCGGCTAGCCTAAAGCTAGGGATCCGTGGGACGCTCCTCTTTACCCATGGGTATTTTGGTTATGGTTCATGGGTTATGGGTTGATCCATGGGTTTCTTATTAGATACAATGTATCTCATGAGTTCAATGCATCTAGTCAAATGGTTTGGATAAAACCATGGGTTATGGGTCAATATCATTTGTTAGTTTTTATCCATTTTAGTATATACTTAGTTTAAGTATATATTTACCCAAATATGTAAACACTAGTTGTTTTACATATATATTACTAAATCATAAAATCACTTATACTTGTTTTAGCGTTTTATGTGAAAACATAAGTGTGTTAGAAAACTATTGGCTCAAACAGTTTACGTATTTTATTTGTTTCGTTAAAATGATTTTACGTTTGTTATCTACAAAACATCAGAAGATCGTAAAATATAAATAAACGTTTTTACGGCTTATTTGTATTAACAATCTCCCCCTTTTTGTTGATGACAAAACATTAAATTATTTTAAGGAAAACCTAAATTTCGTAAAAGTTTGAATTGGAGTTTTTACTCTCTTCTCCCCCTTTTTGTCGAAACAAAAAGAGCGTCGAAAAAAAACTAACACAAAGTTTTTAAGAAAAACATGTAAAAAAGAGAAAATGTAAAGAGAGCAAGTAACGGGAATGGATCTCGTCTTAACTCCCCCTTGACGAGTCCATCCCTTTGTGAGGGCGTCAAGTACATAAAGTAAGTAAGCTAATGTTTTGCAATTTATTTTTGCAAATGGTTCGTCCTTGTGACGAAAATGCTCTCCCTTGAAGATTGCAACGTTGCAATGGGGTGTCATGAAGTATAATCCAAATAAGGATTATGTTGCAAATGAGTTTGCAATATGGTTTGACACAAAGCTCCCCCTAGCTTTATGGTGTCAAAATCTTCATGTGTATTTTGAAAATCTACAAAATAGAGGTTAGAGAACAAGAGTATAGTGCATAATTTCCTGCAAATAAGACTCAAGTTAGTAGAAAATAGTTCTTCTGTACCACGGATCCCACGGTTCCTTCTATTGAGGGATCCGTCTAGGCCTTTGCTAAGGATCCGGCTGTCTGGTGACAGATTCTTCAGCAATGAAGATATGCCAAACAATGCTAATAATGAGGTGAAATATGTATGTAATTAGCAAGCATAAACACAAAGTAACATGGCATATAAGTAATCATTCAATAAAACCAAGAGATAATCAAACAAATCTCTAAAACTAAGAGAATGATCTAGCCATACATTTTCTACTAATACTAACGAGTCACCTAAACTTAAGAAGTAACCACGTTCTTAAGGATAAAATGGGATTCCTAGACGTTCTAAGTTTGAACTTAAGACTAGGACACCGCTTTAGGCTCATGGTTGTTTAGGTTTGTTGACCTCTTTGAAACGTTCGAGGAGGTGATAAAACATGAAACGTTGCTCTTCACGTAGTTCATGTATCAACCTTTCAACATGTTGACAATGATAGCAATCCTTGTCATGGTTTTGAGCTTTTTGAATTGGAGGTTCAAGTGAGGTGGGTTGAGGATCCTCAAATGAGGGAGGAATTGGTGGAGGCTCATTAAGTGGTGGCTCAACAATGTTTGAGGGTGGAGGTAAAGAAGCGTCAACTTCCATGTGGTCGGGTGGTTGACTTTGATGTCTCCTCATAATCCAAAATGGACTATTGGGGGGAATAGGAGAAGTTGATATTGGTGCAAGTGTTGATTCAACACTTTGGTTTTGTTGCACAACCTTTTCAAGTGAATTTGTTGGTAGTGGTGGAAGATGAGATGGCCAAGGAGGTAAGTCCTCTAAGTTGTGGGAATGTGGAGATGATTGTGAGGTGGCTCTAGGCACCAATGATGTTGGTTGAGTTGAAGAGGGTATGTTTGGTTTAGTATAGTTTGGTGATGATATCCTTGTGGGAACAATCCTCTTGGGGATTAGTTTGATTGGTTTCTTTGGTGTAGGGGAAATCCTAGCATTTGTGGACTTAACCGGAGATGATTCGGTTGAGGAAACTTCGTGTATGACCCTAGCAAGTTTCTTGGGTGGTTCTTGGGTGGATGAGTTAGCAATAAGAGCTTTTCTCATGATGAAATGACTAAGGAAGATGTTGGTAATTGCTGAGAATTGTGTTGTGTTTGATGACTAAGGTGTTCTATCAATATGACTTATAAGGAGAGAAATTTGGCAAGTGTATTTAAGACTCAAGCCACTAAGATTTTTAGAAATGTGATGATTAACATGCACAAGATTGAAGTTCAGAGTTTCACTGATCTAGGAATTTAATAAATATGAGGTGGAGTGTTCAAGTAGCAAGATGAGCTTGAAATGATTTTTTAGGCTATGGTTGACATAATCTGTCACCCGGATCCCACGGTTCCCTCTTCTGAGGGATCCGGCTAGGCTAATCCTAGGGATCCGGCTCTCAGCAGTTATGAAGGGTTAGAAATGAAGTTTCTAAGAGCTAAAACCTATATCATCTTGAGTGTTTCAGTCCTCCTAAGTATCTAAGGTGAGGGTGTACTTGAATGATCAAAAGTAATGAATGTTATAGCAAAATATTGCTTTTTATGGAAGGAAAATGGAACTAAATGACTACCAATAGATGTTCAAGGATAACACTAAGAGTTTTGGTGGTGTCAAGTCATAATAAATGATCCTAGAGATCTGATTTTAGCTTGAGATGGAATTTGAAAAATCCTTAAAAATCAAAAGAATTGAAAAACTAATTTTTGACCCATTTTGAGATAAGGATGACTAGAAACAATTTCCTAAAATTGTTCAATATGTCCACCTAAGTGTTTTGAAAAGTGAAAAACAATTTGTGAGTATTGAAGCGGAAATATGGTGAGTTTTGATGTGTTTATAAATCAAAAAGAAATCTTGAACTAAGTCCTAGGTGAGCCATGAGTGAGTGTCAAGCTATCACATATTAGGACAAGAATTAGCTGGCTTTAAGGTCTTATGTTAGACTTATGTGAGGTGATCTAGTAATTTTTTTTTATGTAAGGGGATCTGTATATAGCTTATCTGCAGTCACGGATCCCACGGTTCCCTTATGGGAGGGATCCGGCTAGTTATAATTTTGGGATCCACCTACTGAAGATCAGAACCTTTACAGCAGCTAATGCAAATTTTGCACTAATCAGTATACACATATAACATGTAATTTAAACAACAAGGTAAACAAATTATCACATACGACATATCATAGATAATTGTAGTAACAATAATATCCAAGAGAAACACAAACAAACGTGCTAAACACATAATCATTCATACACAAATTAAGTGTCTCAAGACAATCATAATCCTATAGTCTCTTTCGTCAACTCTTTCTTTTCCTCTTTCCCGACTTTGTGAGGTTATAATCTAGATTTTGAATCATACCCCTTAATTGTTTGAATTCCGCGGTCTCGTTTGGAATGGTTGGAAGTTGTTCATAGTAATCAAAGGGTTCCAATTCAATGTTAGCTATGGGGTCGACATCTTCTTCTTCTTCTCCTTCCTAGGAATCCGAGAGAGCTTTAGGTTTCTTTCCATTGACCATGAACCGTTTAGAGGGTATTTTTGTAAGAGGTACCATTACGTGATCGGCAAAGAAATGATCATTGTTGATAGAAGATGGTTGCAATGCACTAACATACTTACAAAGTCGTGTTAGGAGCATACCATACGGAAGTACCATGTTGGAAGCTTTGAATACCCCGGCCATTCTCCTTACCATGTAATAGGCGAGATTAAATGGCTTTTGGTGGATACGACAATAGATCATTTGCATAAGACATGCATTTGGATGATCCTTGTTACCAACTAGGCTAATGAGGTTTTCCCTAAGGATTTCTTCCCATTTTCTAAATATGGGATGCATTTCGAAGAGTTCCATTTGAAAAGGATCTCGGTGAATGAGCTTTTTGTTTCGGTTGTAACGGGATTGGTCGGTCCTAACCTTGAAGATAGTATCTCGAATGGTTTCGGGATCATCGAGAGGAGTATTGTAGATAGGTTTAGAATCAAGTGCAAGGTTTTGAGCGTTAATTGCCCAATCTTGAGAATACATACAAATTCTTTCACAAGGAATGCGAAGAATTTGAGCAAAGGTGTTAAGAGGTAGAATGAAGTTTCGTTTATTGATGATGAAGGCGATTGAAATGCTATCATCGGCGTTTCGAATGATCCTAATGCTTTTATAGAATTCAAAGATGAAAACCGGGCAAATTTGTTCATCAATGTCAAGAAGACAATCAAAGTTGATTGCCGAGAAAACTTGACGAATGTCGGTATGTTCAAGGAAACATTCTTTGACTACACGAACTTCGTGAATAAGTCATTTTTCAAGTCTTTTGAAGACTTTGCGATCGGTTTTTGATAGCCCTTCTTCCCGATAGTAATGGGTGAGGTAATGAACAGTATCATGGTGGTCTTGTTGAGTGGCTTTAGGCATGGTTGGTCCTAGAAACAAAAATATTCTAATTAGGTAAAATTAGTTGAGATGGGTTTATGATTTTGATTTGTATTAACAATGTTGTGAACAAGGTGTAATCCTAATTGTGTTAAAAGCCCCTTTTAATGATTAATTTTAAAAACCCTAATTGAATTAATTTGATTGGAAATTGTGTAACCATAAACCCTAGGATGAGGATGATTGAAATTAGAACAAGTTAGTGTAATTACTTACAATGGTGTTCAAGTGAGGAATACTTGAGGATTTGGAGTCCTATGAGGATGAAATCAATTGTTGGGTCATTTTTTGTGTTATGTGAGGAGAGGGAAACTGGTCTGTGATGTTTTTGAAATGCGTATAGTTGTGTTCTGTTCTACGGTTCCCCCGGATCCCTTGTATTTGGGATCCGTCTAGAAAAAGGGTTGTTTGACTTTAATTTTGTAGTAGGCTATAAACTAGCTTACGAAACAAAATTACTTTAAGGGTTTCAAATAAAAAGATGTTTTGGTCGACGTGATTTGATAAGTTAATTATCAAGGATCCATTTGTGACGACGGCGTTAGTTTGACGAAATAAAAAGGAATACCATTCCCGATGATGAGTAAGTCGAGAAAGTAACGAAAGAGAGACTTTTTCAAGAGACTAGCAGTTTATTTAAACAAATAAGAACAATGATATCAACATAATTATGTAAGCTATCTAGTGAAAAAGTAAACATACCTTTATGCTTCTTGGTTTGGCTTATGTAGACATAATACCAAAAATACTTCATGAGCTCTTAAAGTAATTCTTTGTACTTAGAGTAAGTAGGTTGTGATTACTTTTGGATCCTTTCTCGAAGGTTGACTTCATTATTCTTTGACTAGAAATGAAGGTTTTGAAGAGACCCTAGCATGAAGATTTCTTGAAACAAGTATGTTAGAATGATCTATCAATATCTAACATGAACGAGAAAAAAAATGTTTTGAAATATTTCCTTCTTTGTAGTTTTCAAACATACACGGATCGTATCAAGTTTTTAAAGTACAACATACTCTAAGAAACTTGGTAACGAAGCTCTGATGCCAATTGTGGAAAACTAGAAGGGGGGTTGAATAGTTTTACCAATTAAAACTTCGTTTTAAAACATTTAGATTAACTTATGTCAATCTATGTGGTTGTTTATGTTGGACGTTGATAGATAGATATAAAAACGTGTAATGAAAGATAAAGAGTAAGAAGCACATAACCACGACACGAGTATTTATAGTGGTTCAGCTACAAGGACACCTTCCTTGCCCTATGATGCAGGTTTTACTGACCAGGTCTTAATATTTATAGTGTCTCGCTATACCTATGGTCTACCCTAGTGCACTAACGGGCAGTGTACCCGGTCGCGTGTAGTGTAGTAAATGGTAAAGCCGAGGTCGTCCCAAGAGCTATGTGTGTTGGATTATTACTAAGTCTAATTGTCACAGAATAATAATAGTTTCGATAGGGATTTAATTAATTAAACTACTAATGCAGAATAAAATAAAAGCAGATAAATCGGTAAAGGGAAATCAATAGAGGAATAGTGGTGCTAACCTAGTCAATCCTCCTAGCTAGTTATGTCTACGTCTACCTACTTCCAATTACTTCAGGTGGGGTCAAATTCGAGAGGACAGCATTTGGTCAATTCGCCTTAACCTATCAGCAAAGATGCCACCACAGGAGAAATCAGGCGCACCGTCATAAGTCCTGTTGTTCCTGATCCCCTAAGCCAAGTCATTAAGTACCTCTACATGCTAGATTCAAAATAGTGAGTGCCCGACCGTTAGGAACTTAGACACTACACCCCCCAATTCTTAAGTTCATCCATACGATAGGTGATCAGTTGGTCAAATCGCACAAGTAGAAAGGGTCGTCAGTTGGTCATATCTTACCCTTCCCGTCTCAGTCCGCTTAGCTAGGGTCAGTTGGTCATATCTCCTAGGCAATTGGCCTCTACCGCCATTCAAAACTACCGAATCAAGGGTGACTAGCAAAGAACTATGCATGCATACACTTAGAAATAATTGTACGGAAGTAAAGGTAAACGCAAACAAAACAATTAAGGAATCATAACTAGGCTAGCACCAAAGGGTGCTTAGCCGCTTATATTAATCATGCAAATCAATTCAATATTCAAAGGTACGAAATACATGAATTGAAAGTAAAAGAAATATAAAATGCTAAAGCTTATCGTAATGGAGTGACTTCTCCCTTGGAAACAGCTCCGTATGCTCCCCTAGACCTGCCTTGAGCTTTTTCCCACCTTCTTAGAGTGTTGTGTGTGGAATGGGATGATTAGAAATGCTGGAATTCGCGGGGTATTTATAGGCCAGGTATGGGTTACGGCGTAACCAATATAGGAGTTACGCCGTAACCTTCTATTTCTTCGTAAATGCACTAGATCTGCTAGTTACGGCGTAACCTTATTAGTGGTTACGCCGTAGTCTTCAATAAACTCGGTTACGTCGTAAGTGATGCAGTAGTTATGGCATAAGTATCAGCGGCATAGAACCTCTTTTGACCTAATGGAGTTATGTCGTAACCTTTAGGAAGAGTTACGCCGTAACCTCTTGATAAGTTGGTATTCAGGGTCACGCAATAGTTACGGCGTAATGTGAGAGAGGAGTTACGCCGTAACTTCTTCAAAATAGGCATACTATAAATCTTTAGTAATGTTTCCATTTCCGCGTCTCTTTAGTTTCAATGCTCGTAATTTACCTGAAAGTGGAAAACAATGGAAAACAAGCGTAAATCCATATAAATGATATAAATAACGAGCATTATCGGGGGACATTGACACTTAATATTCAGGACTATTTGATGTTATCAAATATCCCCCCACTTAAACTCTACTTGCCCTCAAGTAGACCATGTTAGATAGATTCCTAAAAAGATATCTCCCAAAACCTGGAAAATATAAGTTTACAAATCCCTTATGCCAGAATAAAACAAAGCCGAACACCTCACGAAAGGGGAACAAACACTCAAATCTCTCAACTATTCTAAGTGTCAATTTTGGGGTGATCACTCAATCGCACAGTCATAACGTGTATTCTATCATAAGCTTGGCAGTTACACAAATCTCCACCAGTAGAGTTAAGGGCTAAACAATTCTCGAAGGCAATATGGGTAGACACGACAAAGGTTAAGAGGTGACTCGTCATTACTAACATGTCACGGTAGACACGACAAAGGTTAAGTGGACAAAATCAATGATACATGACCAAATCCATGGCCAAGACACCAAAGATTGCGCGCCGCATCACCTAGACATGCTTCATGACTAAAGGGTAGGATAAGACATGGGATATATAATTGGTGTAAAATGAAAAACAAGCAGGTAGTCTAAATCTATAACCAAGTCATCACCACTTACCGTCTGTCCAAAGTTCAAGCTTAGAAGTCTAGAAACCGGATCATGAAATGCAAGGTAGATGTGTCATTAGAGGACGTCATGATGGGCACACTACCTTTTCTTCTTCTGTTGGCATAACTACCAACTCCAATCTTCAAATGTGACCAAGGTGGCCTCCTCGATACTAATCAATAAAGCTCATACTATAGTGCTTATAACATCGCACTTTACAATATCATAACTCAACCAACTTTTTTTTTCTTCAACATAACATCCCCCCACTTGAGGTGAACAATGGGAATTCGGAGGGGGGGGGGGTCTTCAATGATCTTCATAAATGTTGTTGATGAAAGCGTGATTTCCAAACCTTTCCACTCGAACCTTGAACTTAGGCAAATGATAACTTCCCAATCACAAATAACGACTACAGGGTAGGCTAAGGTGTATAGGTGTAACGAAACAATATATTGGGTTGACAAAATGAAAGGAATGGCTCAGAAGGGTGTATCTAGGGGTATCTTGCACTAAAGGAGAGTGCAACAAAAGGGTTTCACATGGGGGTCGAGAAGTCGAGGTGACTAATCGATAGACTCACAATGGTAGGCTGTTTGGGTGATAATCCTATAATATTGCCTTCTAAAACTGAAAAGTCCAAATACATCGAGCTAACTCAACATACCTCGTCTATGGTCTCGAAATGATGCAAAGGCCAAGTTCTAAAGTTTACAAGCTACCGGCACACTCATAATTTGGTGGATTTGGGATAAAATATTGGAAACGGATAAGGCTAATCTCACCATGTAATGTCAAGGGTTGTATGTGCTCGGCTAAGGTCTAATCTAGTTAGGTTCGGAAAAACATGTCAATATTTTAAAAATGGCATAATTTTTCAAAATAAACTAGAAAAATGAGGGCGAAATAAAGTTCAAGAGATAATTCTACTCCCGTCCCCCCACTTGAATTGTACAAAGTCCCTTTTGTACTAGGCATTAAAATAAAGGTGAAGAGAAAGGTAGAATTAGAGCGAAAACTTCCCTGAAATTTGCTCCAAAAAGAAGAAGGCTCACGAAAAAGAACCGTGCCTTCGTTTAAGCATCATGAACAAACTTCAATCCCTGAAATCACAATACCGAAAAGCATAATTCTAAAAATAAAAAATGAAAGAAACGAAAAACAAACCTAACTCACTTTCGTAGGAATCACGGTTGCAATTAGCGAATGAAACAAGCCTTTTAAACCACTTGGTGTCCCAAGTGGACGAGTGAAGTCTCGTGAGGGTTTACAAAGAACACACCCACAAAGTTCATTTAAAAAATAATACAAGGTTACTGTGTTTTAAAATGAAAGAATTAAAGCAGAGGAAAGTTACGTCGTAACTACTATGAGGGAGTTACACCGTAACTGGCAAAACCTGGTATGAGCTGTCAAGCGAGTAGTTACGGCGTAACCACTGAGATGGTATTACGCCGTAATTGGTAATGCGTCAAGAATTCTGCTGCTAAAATGTTGGTTACGGCGTAATCACCAAGATGAGTTACGCCGTAACTCTGTTCAGATCAGCAATTGCAGCAGCAATTAGTTCCTTGTTTCCTGCAAAAATGGTTAGAAAACACAAAACCCAACAGAAAGGAAATAAAAACAAAAGAAAGGGATAATTCGGGTTGTCTCCCGAAAGAGCACTTTTCTTTATTAACGAGTCTTTAAGTTAGACTCAGAGCCGCGGGGCTTCTATGGGGGCCTTTGGGCTTGCCACACTTCCATCACTCGTTGGTATTCATTCATCCAATTATCAAGCCTTTTTTTCCTTGTAGAATCATTGAGTCCAATTGTTCCCAACTTATGTGAAAGCCATTTATCACATGATTTTCCTCGGTCATCATTTTCAGTAATAATACTATCAGTAATGCTGATGCTGGATCTTGTACCGCCTATGGTGTCAGTGAGATGATTGCACCCATACTGCTTAACCAGTCCCTTAATGAAGTTTGAGCTTCCAAATTTTAATTTGAGGGTATATCCATTCATTCGCTTTTCTTTCACATTTTTGAGGACGAGTAAACGGTGGCCGTACTGATTCGCTTTCTTTGGTTGACATCGAGTTGCAAAAATGTTTGTTTGGATTCAGAGTTTCCTAAATGCTTTGGACAATTTCATCCTGTTTCTGCTTACAATTATCAATACTCTCTTTACGATCACCAGTAATAGGTTTAGAGTGTAGAGTGGGATTCAGCGATTGAACATTAACAACATCATTAGAAATTTCAGTTTTTGGTTTTAAATGCTCTTTCATACTAAAATTTATTCGTTCATTTTCAGTCCCCAAGGAAATTTATTTTTCAAAAACCTTAATCTGAGCCCTACAAGTGGCCAGAAAAGGTCTTCCAACAATCAAGTTGTAAGCCTCCCGCTTTCCCATGTCAATAACCACAAAATCGGTGGGGAAGAAAATTTTTCCAATTTTTAAAAGCACATTGTTCACAATTCCCCTCGGTACACCCTTAGAGGAATCAGCCATTTCAATCATAATAGTTGTTTCTTTTAAATTGGTAAGTTTTATTTTTTTCAAATAAAGTGGTAGAGATAAGGTTAACCCCGACCCCTAAATCAGCTAATGCGGGAATCTTAATGTTACCAATAGTGCAAGGGAGAAGAAAACTTTCCTGGTATTGCTGCTTTTTAGGAAGTTGGCTTGGCAGGAACTCGTCGTCTTCTGCTTTATCATCCTCTCTTAGGTAGTTAATCCCGGAGAGATCATTAGTGATAGAGGATGTGCATTGCTCCTTTTTTGCTTTATCTTGCGCAAATATGGCCTTGCAGGAAGTGGCTTTAGCATTACTTGTTTCAAGGTTCTTAGCCAATTGCCCAATTTGTGTTTCGAGGTTCTTAATTGCAGCATCTTGGTTACGTAGGTTCATATTGGTGTCCTCCTTTACTTTGACCATCCATTCCTTGAGTCTATCTCCCTTTTTTGCAGATTCTTCGATGTGCCGGTGCATTATTTCTTCAAGGCTAGGTTTAGGAGGATTATTGTTGATTCTTGTGTAGAACCCAGGGGATTTTTCACGATACCTAGGTCCGTAATTATTGTAGCTGTTGAAAGGGAATTCTTTTCCATAGTTAACTTCTCCGATCCTTTTAAATTCTTCATTGGAGGAACATTCTTTAGAAGGACGAGTCCCATCTCGCTCAACTTGAATGGAATGTACATTTTCCTTGAGCTTCTTCATTTTTCTTCCCAGGCTTTCTAATTTGTTGTTTATCGCTGCAAGGCTCTCAATATCATCATTCTTACTTTGGTTGCTTCCTCCATTGTGCCATTTGTGAGAGTGGTCTGCCATTTTTTGAATAGTTTCCAAAGCCATAGTGGGTGTCATACTAGGAATCGGCCTTTGAGAACCAATCATTTGTCTTGAAGAGATGTTCAGTCCCTTGTAGAAGACGTTCACTTTTTGTTGGCTGTTGAGATCATGAGTAGGGCACTTGTATAACAATTCATTGTATCTTTCCCAAGCTTGGTATAACGTTTCATCACCCTCTTGCTTGAAGTTATGAATTTCTTCCAATTGCTTAGCCGTCTTCGATGGAGGACAATATCTCTGAATGAAATATTTTTTTAAGATAGGCCAAGTGTTGACAGTCCCTACAGGTAATCGATCGACCCATCTTTTTGCAGCTCCCGACCATTAGGAACTTAGACACTACACCCCCCAATTGCTTAGACTGTCCCATAAGCCAAGTCATTAAGTACCACTACATGCTAGATTCAAAATAGTGAGTGCCCGACCGTTAGGAACTTAGACACTACACCCCCCAATTCTTAAGTTCATCCAAACGATAAGTGATCAGTTGGTTAAATAGCACAAGTAGAAAGGGTCGTCAGTTGGTCATATCTTACCCTTCCCGTCTCAGTCCGCTCACCTAGGGTCAGTTGGTCATATCTCCTAGGCAATTGGCCTCTACCGCCATTCAAAACTACCGAATCAAGGGTGACTACCAAAGAACTATGCATGCATACACTTAGAAATAATTGTACGAAAGTAAAGGTAAACGCAAACAAAACAATTAAGGAATCATAACTAGGCTAGCACCAAAGGGTGCTTAGCCGCTCATATTAATCATGAAAATCAATTTAATATTCAAAGGTACGAAATACATGAATTGAAAGTAAAAGAAATATAAAATGCTAAAGCTTATCGTAATGGAGTGACTTCTCCCTTGGAAATATAAAAGTGTTGTGTGTGGAATGGGATGATTAGAAATGTTGGAATTCGTGGGGTATTTATAGGCCAGGTCTGGGTTACGATGTAACCAATATAGGAGTTACGCCGTAACCTTCTATTTCTTCGTAAATGCACTAGATCTGCTAGTTACGGCGTAACCTTATTAGTGGTTACGCCGTAGTCTTCAATAAACTCGGTTACGTCATAAGTGATGCAGTAGTTACGGCGTAAGTATCAGCGGCGTGGAACCTCTTTTGACCTAATGGAGTTACGTCATAACCTTTGGGAAGAGTTACGTCGTAACCTCTTGATAAGTTGGTATTCATGGTCACATAATAGTTACGGCGTAATGTGAGAGAGGAGTTACGCCGTAACTTCTTCAAAATAGGCATACTGTGATAAATATTTAGTAATGTTTCCATTTCCACGTCTCTTTAGCTCCAATGCTCGTAATTTACCTGAAAGTGGAAAACAATGGAAAACAAGCGTAAATCCATATAAATGATATAAATAACGAGCATTATCGGGGGAAATTGACACTTAATATTCAGGACTATTTGATGTTATCACCCTACTCCACTCCCCGAGTCACCTACTCGAGAGTTCGTAAACACTACACGACACCAATCTCCTTATGGCGGAGAAGCCTTCACAACGTCGCCTACTCTTTTTCTGGTGCTAGGCTAACCACCGGGTTCTTTCACTCCAAGGTGAACCACACCTATCACAACGTCGCCTACCCTTTATTAGGTACTAGGCTAAGCACCTAGTTCTATTACTATGGAGGAACTACTACCCAACACAACACAACACCTAATCTTAAGGATATCCACTCCTTATTACAACACCACCACGGATATCACCATCCTTGGAAATAAACTAATTCTATATGTATAATGATGCACCTCATCGATTATACGACCTAGGCATTCTTCCATAATGCCACTTGATTTGATTCTTAGGCATCCTTCACTAATGCCTTTGACACAACGCTTGGCACCTTTCACTAATGCCTTCGTCTTGACACCTTTAGCATTCTTCAATAATGCTTTTGACATGGACGTGAAGAACCTTTCACTAATGCTTTCGTCTTGACTCTTTCAGCATCCTTCACTAATGCCTTCAACATAACATCTCTACGGAGGAAGAAAGAATTATCAACAAGAGAACCTCAGTTGTCTTGATGATGATAAAGCATGGCAACTCATGGACTTGAGCTTGCTCGACTTCAAGAAGTGGTGATCTCGCCTTTAAGAGGAACCTAGAGAATCACACAAAAACAAAAGACAAACTACATAGAGAGATCCCTTAGGATCAGTGGTTAGAGAGGTACAATACTTGGAGAAAGTATGTGTGAAAGTGGTAAGCCAAAAGGAAGAAATGGCTCACTATTTATAGAGGAGAAAACTTACTGTTCCCCGGATCCCTCCTACAAGGGATCCGGCTAGCGTAAAGCTAGGGATCCGTGGGACGCTCCTCTTTACCCATGGGTATTTTGGTTATGGGTCATGGGTCATGGGTTATGGGTTGATCCATGAGTTTCTTATTAGATACAATGTATCTCATGAGTTCAATGTACCTAGTCAAATGGTTTGGATAAAACCATGGGTTATGGGTCAATACCATTTGTTAGTTTTTACCCATTTTAGTATATACTTATTTTAAGTATATATTTACCCAAATATGTAAACACTAGTTGTTTTACATATGTATTACTAAATCATAAAATCACTTATACTTATTTTAGCGTTTTATGTGAAAACGTAAGTGTGTTAGAAAACTATGGGCTCAAACAGTTTAAGTATTTTATTTGTTTCGTTAAAATGATTTTACGTTTGTTATCGACAAAACATTAGAAGATCGTAAAATATAAATAAACATTTTTACGGCTTATTTGTATTAACAAATAGTTCTGTTACAAGTACCTGATCCTAACGTTTATTGCTGTCTGAAGAGGTTCATTGATTGTAACTCACTTCTTTACTGTATGACCAATATTCTAAAACGAAGTTTCTCCATAGGTTGCGGCAAATGTTGTATGGATCATAAAAGGCCACTTTTTCCATCTTGGATGGCAAACTTTTTTAATAATGGCTTTCATTTTTATATGTTATCAAGGAGTTGGACACATGTACATGATATGGAAACATGTAATGCCAAACACCCCTACTGCAGCAAACTTATAATACATAAGTTGATTATACTTTTACATGTCTAAAGGCATACTCTATATTATAGGACATTTATAGGCGTACTCAACACTTTTAGATTTTACATATAGACATAAAGATACATAAATTACGTCTTAACTTTTATGGGGCAGGAATTGCTCATGTACTCTCTCCTCGATTCGAGCAACACCTACCAACAAAACATCCATAAGTTTGTAAGTTCTTAGTTTATATCAATGTATATAAGTAATAGAAAGGATGCCATTAGAATAATGTGAAGTTATTATGTGTATAGTTGAGGACTGCTACAATGTAGGGTCGCTATTGTAGTTTCTAAACTGATTATTGCACCTTAGCTCTAACAAAACATCCATAAGTTTGTAAGTTCTTAGTTTAATGTTTGGATGTATCCATAATCTTAACTAATGTATGCAGGAATGTAGCACTATGGACATTAGCCCAAAACACTTATAATAGTTGGCAGTCTGCGTTTGTTGAAGACTTCTAAGAGTTTGTGGTATCGGTATCTGCTAACATCAACCAAAGGTCATTAGAAGGCTCTCGAGACACTGAAATTGCAATGGGTGCATATCATCCTTATCATACACAGACTAACAAAGGTTCTAGCCCACACACACACGTACTACTTATTTCATGCCAAAATAAATGTTCAAGAAAAAAGATGTTACTTTTGGTGTGACTTACAAAATGACTTTGTGCAGGTATTGGGGTACAAAATTTCCCTTTGGGTTGAGCATATTGGTGGACTTGAGAGCACTTTAGAAAGACCAGAATGCATCGAGTGTGTGAGAAGGGTCAGAGAGTGAATTGAACGGGAATCAACACGCAGCCGTTGAAGTAAGCGGTATGAAGGCTCACCTTCTCAAGTATCCCGTAGAAGTTGATCAGCGTCGGTCGGTGATGCCTCTTCCTGGTTGTCCAAATTTTCGGATATGGGTGGCAGTGTATAATGGCACTTTTGTGGACATTCAAAAAGACCTCACCATTTGATATTAGATGTATCGATATGAATTTTTGGTGATTTAATCAGGGCCTGGTATCAAGTTACCATCATTTATTATTCACAATTGTATCTATATGTTTTGTTTTTACAATCATGTTTTTGAAGAAACACGGTGCAAATTGTTACAAATTTGGTTAAAAGCACATCGTTTTATAAAATAGAAAATTAACACTTACTTTTTCTGGTGATAGCTTTGATGGTTTTCATGGAGCTACTGTTATTCTTATTGTTTATCATTGTATTCTCTCAATAGATAGTGTAAGAGTATTGGAAATCGATTTCATCTAAACTTTTAGTGACTAATCGGGTTACTACATTTATCTTTGTATTCTCTCAATAGATATTGTTTATCATTGTATTCTCTTAATAGATTTGGCTATATATTTAAGTAATCGTTCTTATGATGTTTTTGTCGAGAGAACCTTAATATGGCATGAGGGAAGGTGGCTAATTCGAGGTTGGACAGTGTAACACCCCCAAAATCACAATGTGACAGCGGAAGACTTCTTGGGGTATTACTTAGAGGATCATAGGCACAAGTTATAGAAAACGAATCTAAAGAGACGTTTTTAAATAAGAAGTTGTTACCATTTCATGAAACTCAGTGTTTTGGAAACACAAAAGGAAATACCACATGTTTGAAATACATAAAAGATAGTTTAAACGTTTATGAAATGATAACTTTAATTAAAATATAACACCACTTCAAGCGTCCCATGACGTCCACTCCACGCCTTCATGATATTCTAATTAGTACCTGAGATAAGCATGCTTAAAAAGATCAACAAAAATGTTGAGTGATATCCATAGGTTTAAATAATTAGTTGAACACAAGTAAGAGATGATAATTGCTTCGAATACAATCACCATGAAAAACATAGATTATTATTATGCGCTAAGCTCATGACACCAAACTAACTGCATACACCTAATTACTGGTGTAAGTAATATTGCCCTCAGATGGAATTGCCAATTCCATAGTTACCAAATATAGTGCTCCCGCTTATTTCCGATAACCGAGACGGGGTCGTCAATTCCCATAGTACTATCCACAATATCCGCGTTCACTCTCAAGTGATTAATGGTTCATGATAAAAGGGACTTATGGCAGGCAACTTAGGCTATAATAATAATAATCAGGCAAGCATACAGTTTGAGAAAAGACTTGTGTTCTAGTTTATAGCATGCATCTCCCTCGCGGGGGTTTGAAAGATATAAGTAAAGGCGAGGCTATGAACTCACCTTAGCAAAGCAGTATCCGAGTAGTAAAGAAGTCAAGTAAATGATGTATCGAGTACCGTCACGCGACCTAAAATTTGTATACCAATACTTTAATTAATAAGTTTGTATTTTTAACTTGCAATTATTTATGTATATCAAAAGTTCAAGTTATTTATGTGTATTGCTTATTATTGAACATGATTAATTGCGGCTCATGGAAGTGCTTAGACATACAAAAGTATCAAAACGGTAGAGGCTTAGGTTCGTCGTAACCGGAAGAGGATGTATGAAAATGTCGTAAACAAATAGTAGCGTAATATAGAAATGTCGCTTAGAAAATGAGTATATATATAAGGAAGTAGTAATTCTTATTATAGCGGTTAAGATAAATACGTTTTGTTTATAAGTCTTTAATAGTCTTTTAGAAAGATGGGTATAACCCGTTTATATATCTTAAATATATTTGATGACGAAGTGTAGGGAAATTATTATTGTTTTAAAACAAATCTCGTTTCGTATGAATTAAAAGTTAATTGTATCTCGTCATCCGTTTATATTACATGTTTATAAAAGAAGGTATCGTGAAGTAAATAGTGAAAATAATTATATCAAACCGGGTAGACGGGCTAGTTGCGAACGGGACGTGAGAAAGATCGAAAAAGACATGTGATCGTAGTACATTTAAAATGGCAATTTTTGTTATATTTAACATTATGAAAATTTTATTTGTTTGTCTCACTTTATAAAACTTTATGTTTCAGTTGCGTATTTTTGTGTACATGTCTGTTTTTCGGAAATGATTGAACATCAAATGGCTTTGGCCCAACTTGTCCTCAGCATGCATTTTAGATTCAAGAAGGGAAGTCAAGTTTGACTGTGGTTTCGTGGCCTACTGATAACCAAACGCACCTATTATTTGATGAAAAGGAAAAAGATTACATGACTTAAGAAGATAGACATCGAAGCTGGAACGAACACCCTTCCTTTTGCGTCGTTGAACCGGGGAACAAACCAAGCGCACCCAAATGGATGCCGAACATCAGTAGTATGGCACTCCGTTTGGTACAGCAAACGCACCTATTTTGCTGCACCAAACGCACCCTTTTGCTGTACCAAACGCACCCTTTTGCTGGCTGTGTTGCAGCCGCTAAACACGCCTTTTGGGTGGCTGAAAAGTAGCAACCAAACGCACTTAATTGATGCTGAAAATCAGCAGCAATGCGCCTGTTTGGTACAGCCAACGCGCCCACCTTGCTGCACCAAACGTACCCTTATTGGTGGCTGCACTTAATTGAAATGAACGTACTAAGTTGGGCTGAAAAATAAGTCGAGACGAACACCCCAAGGGGCTGAAGTTGTGGCAAACAAACACGCCCATTTGATGCAGAAATTTGTAAACAAGAGCACTCTTATTCGAGCTGGAAATTAGCCGACAAACACACTTAATAGGGCTGAAAAGACCGGGTTTAAAACACAACTTTAACAAGGTTTTGTCGCAACTAAACCAAACACGAATAAGTCACGGGGACAAGCAAGGAGTAAGTCGAATGTTTCAACGAATAATGAGGGGAAGCAAGTTGAGTGGGACCTCTAGCGAGCTAAAGAATTAAGTCGAAAAGGATACCCAAAACAAGCACGATGTTTTCTTTTAGTTTCTTACCATACATCAATCTTGACGACAAGACGGCATATCAAACACTTGACATAACTGATCATCCCATAGGTATTTAACAAGTTTTAGGTTTCGCCAAAGTTTAGACTAAACACTAAGTCCTAATAATCGAAACAAACCGAGAAGTTGTCGTGTACGTAAAATACCAACGCACCTAAGTGGTTTTGACAAAATGAATGACGCTCTCCTATTGTTGAGGTTTTTGACTCAGAACAAGAGAAACCAATCGTGTCCCACGTTGGTCGCTGTGACCCGAGACTAACAAACATACCTCTTAGTACAAACATGTTTAAACCAAGACGAAAAAGAAACATATAGGCAGAATTTGATCCTAAGCACTTCTTCCAGCAATAAGCCAATCGCTTTTTAAATAAGTATACCACACAAATTTTACTTCAAGATTAACCAAATCAATCTCATTCGAATTAATCAATCGATACAGGAAATGATTATAACCGATTACTTTTATAAAAACCAACCACTACATCTTAACAATAATTACAAAGAAAAGAGAAGTACAAAGAGATTTATGAAAACCTTATAGAAGACCACAAGCCGACCCCTCTTCCGATTTGTCCAACAAGTCCACACCAACGAGTTTTATCAGTAGCTCAATAGATTTTTGTGATGAAGTTTTAAGGAGAAAAGTGTGGAGTTGCTGGAGCATCGAGGGTCCTTAAATAGGGTCGACTATGGAAGGTTTTCAAAGATACTTTTGCTCTATGAAAATGGAGAAGACTATGTTTATGAAAACTCTCTTTCTCCTATCAATCTTTATGCATTCTTGTGACTTCTTGTGTTGGGAGGTGGAGTGGTCAAGAAAATGATGGGGCATACTTCTTGTTTGACCTTGTGATGTTGCCAGTCGTGGCTTATTCGAAGAGGAGGGGATGGGGTTTTTGAGATGGAGAAAGTGGGTTGAAGTTTTGCCAGAAGAAGAAGGAGGTGAGGGTCAAAGGGGCGCAGGTTTTTACAAGAAGTAGATATATGATAAAAATATATCATCACGTGGGAGGAGAGGTTTGGAAATAATTGTTTTAATTTTTCAATATTTCATTTAGATTTATTAGGTTGTTTTGAGTATTAAGTGTATTTCGCGTTCCGCTGTTTATCTTGTAAACGGACAATCCCAGACAGGATAAATATAACACTTATGTTCTTAAACACGTTTTGAATAAACTGACACGATGATGTGATTTCTGAGTTTCTTAATTCGTTTTTATTTTTCATGTTTTCTTTTATTGTACTGGTACGCATGCGGACTCTTAAGACAAGAAAACTTCTTGTGAGACTGATTTGGCTATCAGTAAATATTGGGTACAATCAATAAGACTACTCGGATATGCCAATTACTTATGCAAGAAAAGTTGTAATTTACATGCTAAACGCTTAACTTAGATCAAATAATTTTTGATAAACATTCTAGTTCATAAATATAAAGGTTTAAAATAGTGAAATTTTTCAGGTGGCTACAGTACCAACCCCTTAAGAGGATTCCGTCCCGGAATTCTAGTTTATAGTGGTTGTCGGAGTTGGATTTGTGAACAGATGTGGGTACTTAACGCGCATGGTGTCTTCGCGCTCCCACGTGTACTCCGGTCCTCTCTTGGAGTTCCATCTAATCTTGACGATAGGGATGCGACTTTGCTTAAGTCGCTTGACTTCCCTATCCATGATTTCAATCGGTTCTTCGACAAATTTGAGCTTGTCATCGAGCTTAATTTCTTTTAGCGAAACGACAAGAGATTCATCCGACAAGCATTTCTTCAGATTTGAGACGTGAAAGCTGGGGTGTACTCTACTAAGTTCTTCCGGGAGATCAAGCTTGTAAGCAACCGGGCCGATTCTTTCGAGAATCTTGAAAGGGCCAATGTATCGAGGATGTAGCTTTCCTCGTTTTCCAAATCGAACCTTTCCTTTCCAAGGTGATACTTTCAACATAACTCGATCACCAACTTGAAATTCCATGGGCTTTCTTCTAACATCGGCGTAACTCTTTTGTCGATCTCTAGCAGCTTGAAGTCGTTGACGAATTTGCACAATCTTCTCGGTTGTCTCTTGGACAAGTTCAGGTCCAGTGAGTTGGGCATCTCCAACTTCAGCCCAACAAACGGGTGATCGATACTTTCGACCATAAAGTGCCTCGAATGGAGCTGCCTTGATGCTCGCGTGGTAACTATTGTTGTAGGAGAATTCCGCCAAGGGTAAGTGTTTATCCCAACCTTTTCCAAAATCGATCACGCATGCTCGAAGCATGTCTTCCAAGGTTTGGATAGTCCTTTCGCTTTGGCCATCGGTTTGAGGATGATACGCGGTACTCATATCTAAACGAGTGCCTAAAGCCTTTTTAAGGGATTTCCAGAAGTGTGAAGTAAAACGACTGTCACGATCAGAAATGATGGAAATTGGTACTCCATGACGGGATACAATTTCCTTCAGGTATAGTTGAGCAAGGGTTTCCATTTCATCATTTTCCTTGATGGGTAGGAAATGAGCGGATTTGGTAAGACGATCAATGATAACCCAAATGGTGTCGTAACCTCTAGCAGTCTTAGGTAGTTTGGTTATGAAGTCCATTGTGATTCTCTCCCATTTCCAAACTGGGAGTTCAGGTTGAGTTAACAATCCGGAAGGTTTTTGACATTCAGCTTTGACTCGAGAACAGGTGAGACATTTCCCGACGTACGTTGCAATTTCAGCTTTCATGTTCGGCCACCAATAAAGCTTCTTGAGGTCTTGGTACATTTTGTCGGATCCCGGGTGAATGGAATATTTTGACTTGTGAGACTCATGCATAATGAGTTCCCGTATTCCTCCACAAAGTGGTATCCAACTTCTATCGCCAAAACATAGGGTTCCATCCGATCTTTGCACAAAACCGTTCTCGTTTTCCGGCATTCCAAAGATTTTCTCGTTGGGACGGTTTCCAGGTTTGAGAGCTTCAGCTTGAGCTTCAAGGATTTTTGACGGAAGGGGTGACTTAATTGTCATTCCCAAGGATCTTACTCGAAGAGGTTTAGGTCGATCCTTCCGACTAAGAGCATCAGCTACGACATTTGCTTTTCCCGGGTGATAACGGATTTCACAGTTGTAATCACTAAGCAATTCTAGCCATCGGCGTTGTCGCATGTTTAACTCCTTTTGATCGAGAATGTGTTGGAGACTTTTATGGTCGGTAAACACCGTACACTTGGTTCCATATAGGTAATGTCTCCATATTTTGAGAGCGAAAACCACGGCTCCCAATTCCAAGTCATGGGTAGTGTAGTTCTTCTCATGAGTTTTGAGTTGTCGCGAAGCATAAGCAATCACCTTGTTCCTTTGCATCAATACTGCACCTAACCCTAGGTGTGATGCATCACAGTAGACCATAAAATCTTCCACTCCCTCGGGTAAGGCTAAGATAGGAGCTTCACAAAGCTTTTGTTTCAAGAGTTGAAAGGCTAACTCTTGTTTCTCTCCCCAGTCAAAGTTCTTCTTTTTCTGGGTTAGCTCCGTTAGAGGTTTAGCGATTTTCGAAAATCCTTCGATAAATCTTCGATAATAACCCGCAAGACCTAAAAATTGGCGTATCTCTGTAGGGGTAGTAGGGGATGACCAATCCTTGACAGCTTCAATTTTTGAAGGATCAACATGAAGACCATTACTATCTATCACGTGACCAAGGAATTGAACTTTTTGAATCCAGAAGTCGCACTTGGAAAATTTAGCATACAGTTCTTCTTTCTTGAGTAGCTCTAGGATGGCTTTCAAGTGTTCCGCATGCTCTTCCTTATTGCGGGAATAGATGAGAATGTCGTCAATGAACACAATCACAAATTTGTCCAAGTAAGGTTTACACACTCGGTTCATCAGGTCCATGAATACTGCCGGTGCATTTGTCAAACCAAATGGCATCACTTGGAACTCATAGTGGCCGTATCGTGTTCGGAAAGCAGTTTTCGGAATATCCTCTTCTCTAACTCTCGTTGATGATAACCGGATCTCGATCAATCTTTGAGTAGACGCTTGACCCTTGCAGTTGGTTAAACAAATCATCAATCCTAGGCAATGGATAGCGATTTTTCACCGTTAGTTTGTTCAACTCTCGGTAATCAATACACATACGAAACGACCGTCCTTTTTCTTGACAAATAAGACCAGAGCTCCCCAAGGCGAAGAACTCGGTCGAATGAATCCTTTTTCGGACAGTTCTTGAAGTTGGTCAGACAATTCTTGTAGTTCGGAAGGTGCCAATCTATAAGGTGCTCGTGCCACAGGTGCCGCTCCCGGCACTAGCTCGATTTGGAATTCCACTTGCCGACTTCGGGGAAGGCCGTGCAAGTCTTCGAGAAATACTTCGAAAGTCCCTAGCCACAGGGACGCCTTTTAATTGTTTCTCGTCCGCTTTCTCCTTCTCCGTTACTTGTGCTAGAAAAATGTGGCATCCTTTTTCTATGTACTTCGCCGTTTTAACGCACGAGATGATGTTCAATCGAGTCTTACTACGATACCCGAATGATTAGAGTTTAGCCATCGAGAGGAATGTGAACGACTTTCTCGTCACAGATGATTCTTGCACGATTCTTGGATAGCCAATCCATGCCAATGACAGCATCGAAGCTACCAAGTTGGATAGGCATAAGGTCTATATCGAACGGGTGATTTGATAAGGATAGGTTGCAACCTCGAAGTATAGTGTTAGTTCCTACTATTTTTCCATCTGCTAGCTCTACTTCATAAGTGGTATCTAGGGTAGTCGGGGTGACTTTTAACAAAGGTGCAAACTTAGAAGACACAAAGCTTTTGTCGGCTCCAGAATCAAATAACACTTTAGCTAAATGATGGTTGAGTGAAAACGTACCCGTAACGACGTACGGGTTTTCTTGTGCATCTCCATCTCCTAGCACATAAGCCCTTGCTCTAGCAGGGTTGTTGTTGTTATTGTTGTTGTTGTTCCCGTACAGCTTTGGGCATCTACTCTTGACATGCCCAGCTTCTCCACATCCAAAGCAAGTTATTCCCATAGGTTGGAGGTTATTTCCAGTTGCAGGGCTTCGGCAATCCAGGTGAGTATGACCCACATTGTTACACTTTTTACACTTAATAGTGCAACGCCCCACATGGTGCAGGTTGCATCGAGTGCACAAAGGGTGTGATCCAGATAGTTTCTTCCAGATGGCAGGGGTAGCAGCATAAGCCCGCACAACTTCTTACCTACGGTTTTGTTGATTGTGGTGGTTGTTTCGGTTTTGGTGGTATGAATTTGGATTTTTGTTGCGGTGTTGGTTATGATTGTAGCGGCCTTGATTGTGGTTGTTGCGGTTGTTGTTGTGATGGAAAGAGTTGTTGTGGTTGTAGTTGTTTGAAGTGTTGCCTCGACGGTCATCAAACTTCCTTTTGTTGTCGTTATTTCCTTGCACGGATCCATGTTTCAGGACTTGATCCATGAGTTGGTAGGAAATTGTGATCACCTCTTCCACGGTCTTGGGCTTTGATGCAGTAACATTTCCCTCAATGCTTCGGGGTAATCCCCCAATGAGATTTTCCAGCAACTTAACCTCATCAGAAACCATGGATGGGCATAGAGCTTTCAATTCTTGGAAGCGTTTGAAGTAGGTTTTGAGATCATTACCCTTAGTAGTCAGATGGTAGAACTCATCTTCGAGTTTCTTGATCTCGGTCCTTGGACAGTATTGCTTCATCATCAATTGCTTCAGTTCAGTCCAAGTGGTTTTGTAGGCTTCTTCCATGCCAACAGGTTGGGCATGAGCCTTCCACCAAGACAATGCATCTTCCAAAGAAAGTACCAAGTAGCAAATTTCACCTTGCAATCTTCGAGCAATCACTTAGAAGAAACACAGCTTTCGATCTTTCAAACCAATGGATAAGGCCAACAGCCTTCAGGTTCCTTTGAAGAAACTAGGTTTGCAATTCATGAACTCTTTGTATCCACATTTGCGATTCACCACAGCTTCATTTCGGTTGGCTTGATTTGGGGCTTCATTTGTTCGAGCTGCCTCAAAGGTCTTGCAGAAAAGCAGCACCAATTTCATTGGTAACCAGCCTCCGAATTGCTTCAGGGGTCATCTCGGGAGTTTGAGTAGGGGTAGAGGTAGTTCTTGTTCTTGCCATTTTCTAAAAACATACACTCGATTTGAATCATTCAACATAATTGTGAATTATTATAAAAATGGTTTCATAATAGTCAAGATTTTCACATTATATCAATAGAGTATAATCATCATAAGAAAGAATCACAATATGTTAGAACCACATAAGAGAATATATAAAAATGATCACTTCGATTCACATAAACCGATAAATAAGAAGATCATCATACATAAGAATATCAAGAGATAACAACCACAATGCCATAGGGTCTACCATCCATACATGGTGATACAATACCATACAATGTCACATAATTAGCTTGTTCGATAGTTTACAAAACATGCGAATACAAAGCCTTCATTAGTGCCACATGCGGCAGCTAAGGTACCGGAAACTAAATAGATGAATCACCAATCTAGAGGCTATCGGGTGTGCCCTCAATCGGCGCCAGAGGTCACGGACTAGCTCTGCCAGCTCATCCACCTCTATCTCGTGCCTCCAATCTCGCTCCAAAGCAGAGCACGAGTCTCCATGATAGTCATCCTCTCCGACCGTCGTCCGCACAACTCCCTCCAACATCTCAGCTCTATCCAGCAGTCCTAATCTATCTGACTCCATCCTCCTCTCTAACACAATCGCCTCCGCTAGCTCTCTCACTCTGGGCACCAATCCTATCAAGTGTTCTCTCCATCGTGTTTCTCCCGTTAAGGAGCTCTCCAACCTCATCCTCAATGTTCTCGATACGTACCAACGGAACCTCATCAACAAATGCCACAACATCCTCAAGCTGATCCTCAGCTCGCAGCACTCGGGCAGCTAACAATGGAATGGTATGATGAAGGGGTTCTCCCGTGACAGGGAGAGTCTCAGCAGCAGCAAATAGGTGCTCTCCAAGCTCCACAGCGCTAGGTGCACCCTCCTCCGACCTCCATCGACTAATGAGCGGCATCATGTAGGAACAACGTCTAGCATCGACCCTCCTACGGGCTCTCGGCTCAGAGGTACCAAACATAGCCTGGTAATATGGGTCCGAAGGTGCGGGTGAGAGACGGGCTCTCTTCCCAAGAGATGTCACTGCTCGGTGCATCACCAAGGGTGATGGTGCACAGGATGAGGATGAAACCGGTACAGTGGTGGTCTGATAAATGAATGTGGTAGGTGGTGGTAGTGGTGAAACAGGTATGAGTGGTGGTGCAGGTGCAGCTGATGGTGGAAAGGCAGAGGATGATGGTATGTCAGATGGTGGGATGAAGGTGAAGGGTGCCCTCGCTCGTTTCCGAGCGGTATGTACAAAAGTAGCACCATCCTCACGGTAACGGAATGGCTGGCCAAATGGCGCGGGCTCGTAGGGTTTGAGAACCCTAGCTCGCCTTCGCCGCCGAACGTGCAAAGGGTGATGGGCAAGAAATAGAAGACACGGAATCAGTCTGGGACATAATGTCAGAAGGTGATAGCCACTGCTGTGACTCTAGATATCGGTCATAAGTGGGGGGACCAAAAACAGGCAGGTGCTCAGGTATGGTCAAAGCAGGTGGGGTGACAACGACTTCACCCTCCTCGAAGGGCTCAGTCTCAGAGGACACAGGTGCAACGAGAGCCGGTGCCAAGGGAGCAGAGGCAGAGGACATAGTATCCTCCATCTCACTGTCGGAGGTCAAGTCGATGGGGTGAGTAGCAGTCGACATGGTACTGTAACAACCCAAAAGAAAATGTGCACTTATAAGTAAATAAAGTCATGCAGTAAATAAGTTTTTAGTTAGTCGCGCATAATCTGCCACGCAAATCTAAATGCCTAACTAAGTGAAAGCTAGTATTATAAGTTTTTATCATGCAAGTTTTTGTAGTTACGTAATATCCGCTAAGCGAATCTCATACGTGCAGTCGGAACGAAGTAGGCGCGGAGGACGTGAAGTGGTGGTGTAAAACGGTCCATTTGAAAACGTGGTTATAGTCCAATTTGTTTTGAAAATACAAGTTGGTTCTCTATAACCTAGGCTCTGATGCCAATCTGTAACACCCCCAAAATCACAATGTGACAGCGGAAGACTTCTTGGGGTATTACTTAGAGGATCATAGGCACAAGTTATAGAAAACGAATCTAAAGAGACGTTTTTAAATAAGAAGTTGTTACCATTTCATGAAACTCAGTGTTTTGGAAACACAAAAGGAAATACCACATGTTTGAAATACATAAAAGATAGTTTAAACGTTTATGAAATGATAACTTTAATTAAAATATAACACCACTTCAAGCGTCCCATGACGTCCACTCCACGCCTTCATGATATTCTAATTAGTACCGAGATAAGCATGCTTAAAAAGATCAACAAAAATGTTGAGTGATATCCATAGGTTTAAATAATTAGTTGAACACAAGTAAGAGATGATAATTGCTTCGAATACAATCACCATGAAAAACATAGATTATTATTATGCGCTAAGCTCATGACACCAAACTAACTGCATACACCTAATTACTGGTGTAAGTAATATTGCCCTCAGATGGAATTGCCAATTCCATAGTTACCAAATATAGTGCGCCCCAGTTATTTCCGATAACCGAGACGGGGTCGTCAATTCCCATAGTACTATCCACAATATTCGCGTTCACTCTCAAGTGATTAATGGTTCATGATAAAAGGGACTTATGGCAGGCAACTTAGGCTATAATAATAATAATCAGGCAAGCATACAGTTTGAGAAAAGACTTGTGTTCTAGTTTATAGCATGCATCTCCCTCGCGGGGGTTTGAAAGATATAAGTAAAGGCGAGGCTATGAACTCACCTTAGCAAAGCAGTATCCGAGTAGTAAAGAAGTCAAGTAAATGATGTATCGAGTACCGTCACGCGACCTATAATTTGTATACCAATACTTTAATTAATAAGTTTGTATTTTTAACTTGCAATTATTTATGTATATCAAAAGTTCAAGTTATTTATGTGTATTGCTTATTATTGAACATGATTAATTGCGGCTCATGGAAGTGCTTAGACATACAAAAGTATCAAAACGGTAGAGGCTTAGGTTCGTCGTAACCGGAAGAGGATGTATGAAAATGTCGTAAACAAATAGTAGCGTAATATAGAAATGTCGCTTAGAAAATGAGTATATATATAAGGAAGTAGTAATTCTTATTATAGCGGTTAAGATAAATACGTTTTGTTTATAAGTCTTTAATAGTCTTTTAGAAAGATGGGTATAACCCGTTTATATATCTTAAATATATTTGATGACGAAGTGTAGGGAAATTATTATTGTTTTAAAACAAATCTCGTTTCGTATGAATTAAAAGTTAATTGTATCTCGTCATCCGTTTATATTACATGTTTATAAAAGAAGGTATCGTGAAGTAAATAGTGAAAATAATTATATCAAACCGGTAGGCGGGCTAGTTGCTTGAACGGGACGTGAGAAAGATCGAAAAGACATGTGATCGTAGTACATTTAAAATGGCAATTTTTGTTATATTTAACATTATGAAAATTTTATTGGTTTGTCTCACTTTATAAAACTTTATGTTTCAGTTGCGTATTTTTGTGTACATGTCTGTTTTTCGGAAATGATTGAACATCAAATGGCTTTGGCCCAACTTGTCCTCAAAGATGCATTTTAGATTCAAGAAGGGAAGTCAAGTTTGACTGTGGTTTCGTGGCCCACTGATAACCAAACGCACCTATTATTTGATGAAAAGGAAAAAGATTACATGACTTAAGAAGATAGACATCGAAGCTGGAACGAACACCCTTCCTTTTTGCGCCGCTGAACCAGGGAACAAAACCAAGCGCACCCAAATGGATGCCGAACATCGTAGTATGGCACTCCGCTTTGGTACAGAAACGCACCTATTTTGCTGCACCAAACGCACCTTTTGCTGTACCAAACGCACCCTTTTGCTGGCGTGTTGCGCCGCTAAACACGCCTTTTGGGTGGCTGAAAAGTAGCAACCAAACGCACTTAATTGATGCTGAAAATCAGCAGCAATGCTACTGTTTGGTACAGCCAACGCGCCCACCTTTGCCGCACCAAACGCACCTTATTGGTGGCTGCACTTAATTGAAATGAACGTACTAAGTTGGGCTGAAAAATAAGTCGAGACGAACACCCCAAGGGGCTGAAGTTGTGGCAAACAAACACGCCCATTTGATGCAGAAATTTGTAAACAAGAGCACTCTTATTCGAAATGGAAATTAGCCGACAAACACACTTAATAGGGGCTGAAAAGACCGTGTTTAAAACACAACTTTAACAAGGTTTTGTCGCAACTAAACCAAACACGAATAAGTCACGGGGACAAGCAAGGAGTAAGTCGAATGTTTCAACGAATAATGAGGGGAAGCAAGTTGAGTGGGACCTCTAGCGAGCTAAAGAATTAAGTCGAAAAGGATACCCAAAACAAGCACGATGTTTTCTTTTAGTTTCTTACCATACATCAATCTTGACGACAGCACGGCATATCAAACACTTGACATAACTGATCATCCCATAGGTATTTAACAAGTTTTAGGTTTCGCCAAAGTTTAGACTAAACACTAAGTCCTAATAATCGAAACAAACCGAGAAGTTGTCGGTAATGCGTAAAATACCAACGCACCTAAGTGGTTTTGACAAAATGAATGACGCTCTCCTATTGTTGAGGTTTTGACTCAACAAGAGAAACCAATCGTGTCCCACGTTGGTCGCGTGACCGAGACTAACAAACATACCTCTTAGTACAAACATGTTTAAACCAAGACGAAAAAGAAACATATAGGCAGAATTTGATCCTAAGCACTTCTTCCAAAGAATAAGCCAATCGCTTTTTAAATAAGTATACCACACAAATTTTACTTCAAGATTAACCAAATCAATCTCATTCGAATTAATCAATCGATACAGGAAATGATTATAACCGATTACTTTTATAAAAACCAACCACTACATCTTAACAATAATTACAAAGAAAAGAGAAGTACAAAGAGATTTATGAAAACCTTATAGAAGACCACAAGCCGACCCCTCTTCCGATTTGTCCAACAAGTCCACACCAACGAGTTTTATCAGGAGCTCAATAGATTTTTGTGATGAAGTTTTAAGGAGAAAAGTGTGGAGTTGCTGGAGCATCGAGGGTCCTTAAATAGGGTCGACCATGGAAGGTTTTCAAAGATACTTTTGCTCTATGAAAATGGAGAAGACTATGTTTATGAAAACTCTCTTTCTCCTATCAATCTTTATGCATTCTTGTGACTTCTTGTGTTGGGAGGTGGAGTGGTCAAGAAAATGATGGGGCATACTTCTTGTTTGACCTTGTGATGATGCCATCCGTGGCTTATTCAAGAGGAGGGATGGGGTTTTTGAGATGGAGAAAGTGGGTTGAAGTTTTGCCAGAAGAAGAAGGAGGTGAGGGTCAAAGGAGCGCAGGTTTTTACAAGAAGTAGATATATGATAAAAATATATCATCACGTGGGAGGAGGGGTGTTTGTTGGTTTGGAAATAATTGTTTTAATTTTTCAATATTTCATTTAGATTTATTAGGTTGTTTTGAGTATTAAGTGTATTTCGCGTTCGGCGTTTATCTTGTAAACGGACAATCCCAGTGATAAATATAACACTTATGTTCTTAAACACGTTTTGAATAAACCGACACGATGATGTGATTTCTGAGTTTCTTAATTCGTTTTTATTTTTCATGTTTTCTTTTATTGTACTGGTACGCATGCGGACTCTTAAGACAAGAAAACTTCTTGTGAGACTGATTTGGCTATCAGTAAATATTGGGTACAATCAATAAGACTACTCGGATATGCCAATTACTTATGCAAGAAAAGTTGTAATGTACATGCTAAACGCTTAACTTAGATCAAATAATTTTTGATAAACATTCTAGTTCATAAATATAAAGGTTTAAAATAGTGAAATTTTTCAGGTGGCTACAGACAGTTAGACATATAAAGGCAAATGAGTTGCTACCATTCTGCCAACAATCACAAATTAACATTCATATAATATTTCTTTACCACATTGCTCTTTAATCAGATCCTATATAATACAATCGTTATCTATTCCCACACGCGTAATTGTTCGTATAATTATGTTATATCATGATGACGAGAGGTTGGTTTAAAAAATCTACTTGATTTTAATGTTGATAGAACTGTGGATTCTATCTTGATTGTGTAACCTTTTTGTGATTCATCTCCTACAAAATAAAAAAGCAAGATAAAAAGATTCGTATGTGAACCCCGTGACTACTTCTAAAGACCCGTTTGTGTATTTATTTTAATAATACCCTTTTGTGAACATATATCAGAGGTTGGCAATATGAGCAGATTTTATTGGGTATGGGTTGGTGTCGTCAGCCCGTCAATAAATCTGCATATCTTTTCTTGATTTCTTCATACGAAATTTAAAAGATGACATTTTAATTGATAATGATTATTCAAGTTTCAGTAACCTACTGCACGAAGTATCTCAGATCTACTCATGCCACCCTGTGTTTTTTTTTTAATTTCAATATCTCACAACTTACTATCTTTTTAGTTGGTCGAATCATCCGCTTTTTTCATTTGATTTTTATTGGGTTTTGGGTAAAACTAAAAAGCTTATCATGCTTTTGCATTTACTCTGAGAAACAACAACCGAAATATATTATATGGGCTACATGATATAGATGGAGCAAGTGATATCATCATTGTAATATTTTCATAACCCTACAACCATCAAAATTAAAAACCATAATACTCCATTAAAGTGATAAATAAACTAAAGGATTTATCATAAACTACACTAAGTCGACAAATTGATATCATCCGATCTCATTATCAAATAAGTGTTTCACGGGTGAGAATTTGTCACTATTTTGAACTTTAATACTCATTCTTGAATCAGGTACTTTTTATTACTTAATGATGAAGCATATAATGCTTATTACTTGATGATGAAGTATATCGGTTATTCCACGGAAACCGATGGCAACAACAGTTGTTCGGGTCCACGGGATTAGTGTGTCTGTGACCCTTTGCGTTATTTCATATTTGCGTAACACTATACTTAATACTTTAGCGTGTACTAATTTTTAGTTAACTATTGTTATTGTAGATAATGATCAGAGGCCACCCGGTAGTGGCGCCATTTCCCGTCTCAACGTTGAACGGTGGTCTTGTACAGTACAAGGTGAAGTATACTTTTTACGTTTATTAAACAAATGTTTGCGTAGCCCTGTTTTAGGAGATGTTTTTAAAAGTATGGAAGCAGATCTGTTAACGATCATCAAAATCAACAAAGCAGTGCTACTTTTAAAGCGACTGCTGTAATTTTTCACTCCTATCCGCAATATGAATAAACTTTTTTGACATATCTTTGAGTGAGTAGGTGTACGTTAAAATATAATTTTTGATTTGATTAGATATCCTGGAGTGTAGCAAGAGTCAAGTATCACATTATGTTAAGCACTTTACAAGGTTTCCACTATGGTAATCCAGAATTATTTGCGTCCAAACATTAAGGAAGCTATCATTTCTTACTTTGTTCAATGATTTTAGCAATCGTATACTACAAAATATGTTTTACAATTTGTTTTCATTCTTCGGCATGCTTTACCATTTAATTTAGATGTTCTCATACATCTCATTGTTCTTTTTACATATAATACATGAACACTTTTATTTTGTATTCCAACTTTTTTGTCTACAATTTATTTACGTCCAGTTATACTTCGTCAAGTAATCTTATGACGCTAGCCCGCCCATCGGGCGGGTTATGAAGCTAGTCTTTTATATAATAAAACAAACTGTTAATACAAATAAGCCGTAAAAACGTTTATTTATATTTTACAATCTTCTAATGTTTTGTCGATAACAAACGTAAAATCATTTTAACGAAAAAAATAAAATACGTAAATGGTTTGAGTCAATAGTTTTCTAACACACTTACATTTCCACATAAAACACTAAAACAAGTATAAGTGCTTTTATAATTGAGTAATACATATGTACAACAACTAGTGTTTACATACTGGGGAAATATATACATAACTAGTATGTATTATAATGGGTAATATAAAAGGGTAGAAACTTAAGTATTTGACCCATTGACCAAATACATTGAATGTATTTGGGTACAAACCAAAGTCCATGACCCATACCCATGGAGCTTGACCCATAACCCATTGCATGACATCATTCTTAAGTCATACATGGTTTTAATCCATGGCTCATAGTTTTAATCCATGAACCATGTACTAGATGTATTGCATCTTATAGATACATTGTATCTACTTGGATACCCATGATTAATATCCCATGACCCATGACCCATGACCCAAAACCCATGGGCAAAGGGGAGGGTCCCACGGATCCCCAGTATTACACTGGATGGATCCCTCAAGTGAGGGATCTGTGGAACAATAGCCATTTTCTCTTTATAAATAGTGAGCCATTTCTTCATTGTTTCTTACCCCTTTCTCACATATTTTCTCTTTGAGTTAAAAACTCTTTAACCCCAGATCAAAGTGATATATGTATATAGTTTTGTTTTTGTGTGATTCTCTAGGTTCCTCTTAAAGGCGAGATCACCACCTTTTGAAGTCAAGCAAGCTCAAGTCCATAAGTTGCCATGCTTCGTTCTCATCAAGACTATTGAGGTTCTCTTGTTGATAGTTTTCTTCTTTCTCATAAGAAGTGTAGTGTTGAAGACATTAGTGAAAGATGTCTCAAGTTTCAAGACGAAGATATTAGTGAAGGGTGTCGATCGTCCGTATTGAAAGCACTAGTGAAGAGTGCTTATAAGTCAAGGCTAGAAGCACTAGTGAAGGCTGCTTAGAAGTTAAGGCTAGAGGCATTAGTGAAGGGTTCCTAGAAGTCAAGTCACAAGACATTAGTAAAGGGTGTCTTGAAGATCGATTCAAAGGCATTAGTGAAAGGTTACTAAGGTGTACATTCGATATGGTGTTATTCGATGTACAAGATAGATTAGTATTGGGTCAAAGGATATTGTTATCCTTGTTGATGTTATTATAAGGAGTAGATCTCCTTTGGGGTTAGGTGTTGGTGTAGTGTTGGGTAGTAGTTCCTCCATTATAATGGAACTCTGTATCTAGCCTAGTACCGGATAAAGGGTAGGCGACGTTGTGATAGGTTTGATTCTACCTCGTGGAAGAACCCGGTATCTAGCCTTGTGCCGGATAAAGAGTAGGCAACGTTGTGAAGGTTTCTCCACCATACGGAGCTGGTGTTGTGTGGTGATTACAAACTCTCGAGTAGGTGACTCGGGGAGTGGAGTAGGGCAAGGAAGGTGTTCTTGTAGCCGAACCACTATAAATACTCGCATTGTGGTTTTGTGCTTCTTACTCTTTATCTTTTCATTACATATTTATATTTCCATATGTTTGTTTATCAACATCCAACACACATCCAAATAGATTGACATAAGTCGATCTAAATAGTTTAAAACAAATTTTTAATCGGTAAAACTATTCAACCCCCCTTCTAGTTTTCCACAATTAGCATCAGAGCTTCGTTACCAAGTTTCTTAAAGTATATTGTACTTTAAAAACTTGATACGATCCGTGGTTAATTAAAAACTACAAAGAAGGTCTTTTATAAAAACAAATACCATGTTTTTAAAACTCTTTGTTTGGATGTTGATTAGATGACAACATTTTTTTTACTTATTATTTATTTAATTGCACTAATCTTCTTTGTCATGTTGCTTAGTTAAAGCTCATACCTACCAAGCCATAGGAATTGCTTGGTAACAAGAATACCTTCCCTAAGAAGGTATCTTAAACACAAAGGAGCAGGAATTGTCTACTGACATTTGTTGTGTCATTTGTAATGACATTCCTAAGTGCATTAGAGGTATGACTTTCCACTTATCTCTAAATAACATTAGCTTGATAAATAAGTATGCTTACATAGGTATTTATATGATTATCTTTTGTGCATATTCATATATTACATGTAGCTTCATTAGAAAGATTTTCTCGCATACGTGTTACTTTTTCGTCTAAAGTCGAGATTTATAAAATTTGTGTTTTATTTTATTTAATCCAAAAATCATATCTTTCTAATAATAAACAAAACACAAATCTCAAAAATTCCTCCTTCCCTATAAAAACCCCTCCGACGTCCACTCCACCAAATCCTCACTTTTTCAAATCTTCCACTTTCAAAAATTACCTCTCATTCAAAACTTCATCTTCCTCTTCATCTCATCTCATCTTAAACCAAAACCAAGAAGGTTCGTCATCAACATGGTTTACATCGCCCTCGTACTCATCGCCTTAACACTCATCGCTCTCGTGTTCCCTATGATGAAGTTCTCGTATGGAGACATATACTTTGTGTTGTTAATCTACATTGGTGTTATATACCCAATCCTTTGTATCACTCTTAGCATTGAAATGAAATATTACTAATGTTCTAGTTTATCTAGTTCATTTTCATAATGTGTTTGTCATTTCTTTTGATTTATACCTTTCGTATTTCCTTTCATTAGAAACCATTAATGCATGCTAAAGAAAATGTAGGCTAATATACATATCTTGGTATAAAACTATAAGATGAAAAACCCTTTGTTTTTATCAAAAAAATCTTTTCTGTTACTACAGATCCACGGATCCCTGTAGATATACTAACCGGATCCCTTATGGGAGGGAACCGTGAGAACCGTCCTTCTGGATAACAGTTTTTTCATGCAAAATAAAAACCGTTTTATTCCTAAAAGAAATGTTCCACTAGAATGTCAAACATTAAGTGAGTTATCATTGTTAATAAACATCTTGTAAAAACGTTAGGTAATCATTGTTTTGCCCGTAATACGTCACATCCTATTAACTTTTCTTTTCTATAGGTTTCGCTATGTCGCATGAGTACGAGTTCGATTTTTCACTCACTAGCGTCTATACCCCTAACATCTCTCTTGAGCCCAACACACCTGGCAATCATGTCCGTGGGTTCAATAATCTCGAAACCCGTCATTTTCATAAAGGACGTATTGTCGACACCCCTCTACAATACGAAGAAGGTATCAATACCTCTTTCCGAACCATAGGACTAGAATGTCTTCTCAAAATTAATGAGAAAATATGTCCGAGGTTTGTATTCGAATTCTTCCGTCAAGTTGAACTCGTTCGTAACGAGGATCGCTCTCTATCTCTTTGGTTTTGGATTAAAAACAAAAAGTTTGTTCTAACCCTTGGGCAATTTTCTCACATCCTCCGAATTCTAAATCATGTACAATGTGCCTTCACTAAAGATTTGTCTCTTGATTCTCTCTTCAACTATCGTGTAGAAAATAGTCCATATTGTTCACACATACCTTCCCCGGAAGACTTGACTCGCATAATATGCAAACCCCATTACTCCGATCCAAACATTATCTATACACGGGATATCCGAGAAGAGTACAAGGCTCTTGCACTCATCCTACGTGAAAATGTTTGGAGTCTTAGTGGAAATCGAGAAATCATTCCCGCTTGTTGTGCTCACATAATGTATTGTTTGCTAACACAACAACCATACAATCTCGCCTACTTCTTCGCAAGGCGAATTGTAAATCTTCAAGGCTCCAAGAACAAACTAATCCCTTATGGAATGTTCTTGACACGCCTTTATCATCACATCATGTACTTCCACCCTCAATTTCAAAGTCTGTTGTACGTACTTGTAAACAAGATGATGGAACCTCTAAACACATCTCTCATGAAGACTTTCTTCATTCCTGAATCGGCAAACACTCATCAACCATTTGATGATCCATCTAGCGAAAACACTCAAGGAACTTAGCCTTCTTTCAAATAGGGTCAACCCTTAGTATCCATGCTTTATCAATGTAATGCAATTTCCTTCATGAAATAAAACATCTTACATTTGATATCTCTACTACATTAGTGTTAGAACTTCTTAGAAAAACACTAAATTTGAAATATGATGCATTGTGCAACCCTTGCATACCTTTTGTAAAGGTTCTGCTTAGCAGAGAGACGGATCCCAAAGTTTGTGCTAGACGGATCCCTACTCTTAGGGAACCGTGGGATCCGGCGAACAGAATTGCAATTGCAATCATTGTATTTCAAAACATGTCTTTAGATCACTTCACACTAAGCTAGACATAGTGCCTTAAGACAAATTGAGTCCTTATCAAGTTGAGTAAATGTTTCGTACTCACGCATAACTCATTTAGATCACACTCAAAGCACCTGTAGATCTATCGTCTTACAAAAACTCATTACTCTTCTGCTCTTATCCTCATACATAATCCCTCACATGTTAAAACATCTAGCTTTAGAAATCTTTCAACTGTAGCAAATGGATTGTAGTCATCCTTACCTCAAAATAGGTCGAAATGGGTCAAAATTCTAGCTTTTCTATCTTAAAGCTTTTAGGATATCTTCCAAAACATTACCTTAAATTACTATCTGGTCTCTAGGATCATTTAGCTCCATTTGACACTCTCAAATCTTTAGTGTCATCTTTGGTCACTCATTGGTTCTCATAAAAGTTCCAATTTCTTCCATAAAAGGCAATCATTAGCTACATCACTCATTGCCCTTAAGCATTTAAGTACCCTTTCATTAAAAACACTTAGATGAACTGAAACACTCAAGAAGGTATAGGCATTAGACCTTACAAACATCATTGTTATTTTTTTCTAGCTGCTGAGAGACGGATCCCTAGAATTAGCCTAGACGGATCCCTCATTGGAGGGAGCCGTGGGATATGTATGACAGATTCATGTCAACTCTATCTAAAACAATCATTTCAAGCTCATCTTGCTAACTTGAACACTCCATCTCTTCTTAATTAAGTTCCTAGATCAGTACAACTCTGAAGTTGACTCTTGTGCATGCTCATCATCACATTCCAAGGAATCTTAGTGGCTTAAGTCTTGAATGCACTTGCCAAATCCCTTGCTTTATAAACCACATTGTTAGGACTCCTAAAGTTATCATCTTCATCCTCATTTTTAGCACTTAGAAACCTTTACAAACCTCTTTGAATCATCTCATCATGAGGAAAGCTCCAAGTGGTAACTCATCCACCAAAGGACCACCCAAGAAAATTTCTCATGTTGTACACGAAATTTATTCAACCGAATCATCTCCGTTCAAATCCACAAATGCTAGGATTTCTCCTTCACCAACTCAACCAATCAAACCAATCCCTAAAAGGATAGTTCCCACAAAACTACCTATGCCAAACACCACCATACCTCCTAAACCAAACAATCTCATTTCCACTAAACCATAACCATTGGTGCCTAGATCCCTTTCATTCACCACTCCACTCTCATCACCACACCTCTACAATCTAGAGGATTTGCCTCCTAGGCCATATCATCCTTCACCACCAGCAACATTCTCCTCATTAGGAGGAATAATGGAACAAAATCAAGGTGTTGAGTCAACACTAGCTTCGGCTTCCTTTTCGCCGTTACCATCAAATAATCCCATTTGGATTATGAAAAATTATCAAAGTCAACCACCCGACCACATGAAAGTTGACACCTCTCTACCACCACCATCATTCTTGGTCGAGCCATCTTCGAATGCGCCTCCACCAATCCCTCCATCGTTTGAGGCCCCTCAACCTGCTTTACTTGATCCTTCACATCAAGCAATTTACTTTCTTTCATCATCACTACCTAGCCATGACAAAGATTGTTATCATTGTCAACATGTTGAAAGTTTGATACATGAAGTACGGAAAGATCAAAGTTTCATGTTTTATCACCTCCTCGAACGTTTCGACGAGATTAAACCTAAACAAACTTGAGCTAGAGGATTATAGTGGTGTCCTAGTATCAAGCGTAACTTAGATAGTCTAGTAACTCAAAGTCATGTATCGTTCATTTTCTTAGTTTTTAGAGTCATGTATATCATATCTCTAGTTTTATTAAATGAAATTACATGATATTTGCTATATTTCTGAGTATATGATTATTGGTATAATGCATATCTCATTTTGATGCCAACATTTTTTGGTACATCACATTTTCAGTATCTTAGTTACAGATAGACGGATCCCTACGTTTTGCCTAGACGGATCCCTCCAAGGAGGGAACCGTGGGATCAGTGCAACAGAAGACTAATTTTCTACTAACTTGAGTCTTATTTGCAAGAAATTATGCATTATATACTTGTCTTCTAACCTTTGTTTTGTAGATTTTCAATTTACACATGAAGACTTTGACACTCTAAGCTAGGGGGAGCTTTGTGTCAAAGCATTACATTGCAAGATCATTTGCAATATTAGGATTACATTTCATGACGTCCCTTTGCAAAGTTGCAATCATCAAGGGGGAGCATTATCGTCACTAAGACGAAACCATTTGCAAACATAAGTTTCAATGCATTAGCTTAGTAGTTTTTACTTACTTGACGCCCTCACAAAGGGATGGACTCTTCAAGGGGGAGTTAAGACGAGAACTCTTCCCGTCACTTGCTCTATATATTTTTTTCTTTTGCATGTTTTTCTTAAAACATTGCGTTAGTTTCTTTTCGATGCTCTTTTTGTTTCGATAAAAAGGGGGAGAAGAAAGTAAAAACTACAAATTCAAACCCTTACGAATTTTAGTTTTTCCTTAAAATAATTTTATGTTTTGTCATCAACAAAAAGGGGGGGATTGTTAATACAAATAAGCCGTAAAAAAGTTTATTTATATTTTACGATCTTCTAATGTTTTGTCGATAACAAACGTAAAATCATTTTAACGAATCAAATAAAATACGTAAATGGTTTGAGTTAATAGTTTTCTAACACACTTACGTTTCCACATAAAACACTAAAACAAGTATAAGTGCTTTTATAATTGAGTAATACATATGTACAACAACTAGTGTTTACATATTGGGGAAATATATACATAACTAGTATGTATTATAATGGGTAATATAAATGGGTAGAAACTTAAGTATTTGACCCATTGACCAAATACATTGAATGTAGTTGGGTACAACCCAAAGTCCATGACCCATACCCATGGAGCTTGACCCATAACCCATTGCATGACATCATGCTTAAGTCATACATGGTTTTAATCCATGGTCCATAGTTTTAATCCATAAACCATGAACTAGATGCATTGCATGTTATAGATACATTGTAACTACTTGGATACCCATGATCCATAACCCATAACCCATGGGCAAAGGGGAGCGTCCCACGGATCCCCAGTATTACACTGGCCGGATCACTCAAGTAAGGGATCCGTGGAATAGTAGCCATTTTCTCTCTATAAATAGTGAGCCATTTCTTCACTGTTTCTTACCCCTTTCTCACATATTTTCTCTTTGAGTTAAAAACTCTCTAACCCAGATCCAAGTGAACTATGTATGTAGTTTTGTTTTTGTGTGATTCTCTAGGTTCCTCTAAAAGGCGAGATCACCACCTTTTGAAGTCAAGCAAGCTCAAGTCCATGAGTTGCTATGCTTCGTTATCATCAAGACTACTGAGGTTCTCTTGTTGATAGTTTTCTTCTTTCTCATAAGAAGTGTAGTGTTGAAGATATTAGTGAAAGATGTCTCAAGTGTCAAGACGAAGATATTAGTGAAGGGTGTCGATCGTCCGTATTGAAAGCACTAGTGAAGAGTGATTAGAAGTCAAGGCTAGAAACACTAGTGAAGGGTGCTTAGAAGTTAAGGCTAGAGGCATTAGTGAAGGGTGCCTAGAAGTCAAGTCACAAGACATTAGTAAAGGGTGTCTTGAAGATCGAGTCAAAGGCATTAGTGAAAGGTGCCTAAGGTGTACATTCGATATGGTGTGATTCGATGTACAAGATAGATTAGTATTGGGTAAAAGGATATTGTTATCCTTGTTGATGTTATTATAAGGAGTAGATCTCCTTTGGGGTTAGGTGTTGGTGTAGTGTTGGGTAGTAGTTCCTCCATTATAATGGAACTCGGTATCTAGCCTAGTACCGGATAAAGGGTATGCGACGTTGTGATAGGTTTGGTTCTACCTCGTGGAAGAACCCGATATCTAGCCTTGTACCGGATAAAGAGTAGGCAACGTTGTGAAGGTTTCTCCACCATAAGGAGCTGGTGTTGTGTAGTGATTACGAACTCTCGAGTAGGTGACTCGGGGAGTGGAGTAGGGCAAAGAAGGTGTCCTTGTAGCCGAACCACTATAAATACTCGCGTTGTGGTTTTGTGCTTCTTACTCTTTATCTTTTCATTACATATTTATATTTCCATATGTTTGTTTATCAACATCCAACACACATCCAAATAGATTGACATAAGTCGATCTAAATAGTTTAAAACAAAGTTTTAATCGGTAAAACTATTCAACCACCCCTTCTAGTTTTCCACAAAAACCATTAATGAGAATTTTTCATTTCAAAAAAATCAATTCGTACCTTATTTGATAATATTTTATTTATTTATTATTATTTTTATTTTAAAATATATACTTCAAATATTCTGGATTTAGCAACAGTTAAAAAAAAACGTTTTTATATATAGTGAAGAAAGAAAAAAATAAACAAAATATTAAAAAAAAACTTAGTAAAAAGCATGGGTGATCTTAAAAATATTTGTGTTTAATGTAAAAAAATAAATTAGTAATCGATTTAAAAAAAAACACAATATATAAAACCCGTGCATGCGCGGGTATCTATACTACTTATAATTGAGGGATGGCCCTCTCTCTTCTAATTTTTTAAGATTTTCATATATAGATTTTAAGCAAATACAACTACTTAAGCTATATGTACAATTACTTTATGCATAAACACCTACACATATTGACTGGTCAACATTTGTAATTAATGTCATATTTAAAACACCCATTTGATAAAAAGTATAATTTATAAAACACAATATACAAACTATTTGAAGCACAAATACAACTAAAAAATACTATTCAACACATACAATTAATACACTTTTTAATTTACCTCTTCACTATAATATACAACCTTTTAACCACAATGTACATTCTAATCAAACTACTAAGCCAAGCATTTAAAAATAAAGCCATTAGGCTGCCCGCAATGGTCGGTCGACTGGTTCGGTCACTGCTGCGCCGACTAAGTCGCCACCATTGCAACACGAGGGTCGAACTGGGTCGGTCGGTTTCAAAATTGACGAAGGGTGATTGTACTGAAGGAAATAATCAAGATTTTGTTTGTGATAGCTTCAGTTAACAGGAAATGAATTATTTCCCCAGACATAACTAAAATTATTGTTATTTGTAATTTAATTGTTTAATAAAAGTATGGCCGCATAGCATTACATTTTCAAAAAATATAATCACAGGGTACTCGCCGCCTGCTAGTTGTAACTAGTATGAATAGACAATAATTTCCTTTCTATTATAATAAAAGAGTTGTTAATGACGCATGTGCACAGGTAATCATGTACGCATATATTATCAAGATGCTTTAATAAGTCATCAAAATTTGGTCTTCTCCAACCGAAATTGTTATCAAGTTCAAGTTTGACAGATTAACTAAGAGCACAAGGTATGCAACATACTAATAACACGTTATTGGTATGTCACTTCAGCGTCACATCATACACCTCTCAATAACACACTAATAACTAAAACATCCCTCCCTCATAACACACCACTAACATGTTATTGAATCCCACAAAAATATGTCACTAAAAATACCCACTCACTAACAATAAATTAAAAAAAAAAAAAGGAAAAAAAGACAAAAGACTGCAAATAACGTGAGCCATTTAAGTGGCTTGGTTTCATTTGACATGCATTTGGTAAAAAAGATGGTATGCAAATGACATGTTAATGGTTTTGATTTGGTAGAATGGCACTTGCCACATAAGCCCATACCGCTCTAAGAAATATTTTTCTAACATCAACATATTATAACAACATAAGTACATAACTGAAGATTAGAGTCCTTTGGATTTAAACACTATCTGATGTAGTCACGTGTTTTTTTCCAAGTAGCTGAGTTGATAATGTTGATATATTTTGGTAAAATCAAAATCTTTTTGAACGTATTGCATAAAATAATCTGGGTGCTATGAATCTATGCAGACCCACATGCTGAGACGCATCTATATTAACATATTAATTTACCTTTTCTATTTTCAACATTTTGCGCAATATTGCTTAAAAAAAACTTATATATACTGAAAATACTTCATAATATTATAGGTACATGTGTGTTTGACGCGAAGCATTTAAAAGAATAGTGAGCGTTGTAATCTTTAATGCTCTTTGACAAGCAACGATAAATAGGTTTATCTATTTTTCAGAACGCTCATTTTTCAATGTTTCATGAAGTAGCATTTAGAAGCGTTGAACATTTAAAAAATGTTTTACACATTATGATTACACTTATAGCTAGGTTACCAAACGTTTTTATACAAATAAACAGTTACCGCTTGCAGCTATTGTTTACGGCTATTATTATCGTTTGGTATTATCATGGTATTGTTTGCTATACATGTTTTTGCAACAACGGTGAAAACTGAAAAGTAAAAATTGATAATATTGAATAAGCTAACTACAGCTGAGTTCAATGGTACTTTCTTATCTAGACAATTTAGTTATCGTACTGCTAATTATAGTTTATGGGAGGTGATACCCACACCATATTTTTTGATGCATGCATCACATTCTGTGCATTACAGTATTGTACGGTACAAACTGCAATGCACAGAATGTGGTGCATGCATCAAAAAATGTGGTGTGAGTATCAATTCTGATAAATTTAAGGACAAAATTGGTAACAAGTACACTCGCATACTTGATTGACATGGAGGACTTTGTGGATATGACACTTTTTTTTTGCGCATCATGAAGTTAGTCTCGAGCATAAGCTCAACTTTGCTTTCTATATACTGCATTCGTGATGGGACATGTGAAAAGATCGTTGTTAATACTTAGCATAGTTTATAGCCGATGCAAAAGTAGCCCTTGACGCGAGGAACACCAGACAAACTAACCGGCATCTGCCAAATATGTTTTATATAGACCGGAAAATCAACTTTTTGAAAAGAATTACGTATATGTTATTATTGCTCTACCATGATCGATACGAACAATTAATAAGTCATTCTAGGACTAGGTATGGGACCTCTCACCAACCCCCACTCTGATCTCCTTGCATTGGCCCTTTTCCACTTGCTATATAAAGCAAGATCATATGGTTTGATCATCAAGAACTAAACACAACAATGGAGCAATACAAAGGCTCAGATGTAGACAAGTACAGATGTTTCATGAGTGGAGAAAGTGAGAAGAACACAACATGGAAATTGGGTGTGCCTCCTAACTTTGATGTGGTCAACAAACTCTTTGAAGAAGGCAGAACCAAGGTATCACATTAGAATGTCATAGAAACTTACAACCTGAAGTTCATAGAAGTATGTTATTTCTTTTTTAGATTAGTGTTTTATACTTTGGATGGTAAGATATGGCCTGCAGGTTCACTAGAAGAGCAAGTTCAAAATCTTGTGAAAACATGGGAAATGGAGGCATTCCACAAAATGGATCCAAAAGATTTTAAAACCGCTGATGTGACAAAGTTAACAATTTCTGTTAATGGTAAGTTCAATACAAACCTGAACTTTCGTTGTTTCAAATCCATTCAAGACACTTAGCGAGCTAACTGCTTATATTATATGTTACGAACTCATCATTTTCAGGTAGGAAACCTATGACACCACAAGATGTAGCTAAGATAGGTGGAGGCTACAATATGTTTCTTCAAACATCATTGCCAGAAAAACTACGAGTTTATAATTTTATGGAAGAAACTGTGGATACTGCTCACAAACTCTTCACCACAACATTTCCTCGCGGTTTTGCGGTAGAAATTCTACAGGTTTATTCTGGTCCTCCGGTGATTGCGTACAAGTTTAGACACTGGGGTTACATGGAAGGTCCATTTAAAGGCCAGCCTCCTACTGGAGAATTGGTGGAAATGTTTGGTGTGTCTACATTGGAGGTAAGTGATACTAATATTACTTATCTATACAAAAGTCATTCTGCTTATATTGAAGGTGACCTTTTCGACCCATTTACTGATAAATGGGTCGATTTGGTTGTGTTCTAATTAAACGGGTTAAAGAAGATAATTTTCTAAATGCGTAAAGAGGTCTAATTGAGGTCAGCCCATCCCGATCTGATCATCTAACACTTCCACATTTTAATCTTAATGAATGGTCTATAATTTTGGAATCTTTATACCAGTTGGATGAAAATTTCAAGATCGTGAAAGTCGAGTTCTTCTACGACCGAGGAGAGTTGCTGGCGAGTCTAATCAAAGGTGGAGGAGCGACCATTACCGAAGATAACATCACCGGTGGGGGATCTTCAAGTTGCCCTTTTTCATAAACAATTCGCTTCATGCATGGTTTCATTTGCTAGCCAAATGTACCAAGGATGGTTTCTACATGTTGGAATAAATAAATTTTATGTTTGTTCTTCATTTTGTATTGTGGCTTGTATGATTGAATAACAAGAACAGAAAATTTCAGTTTATGCCTCCAAAATATAATAATAAACAATGGCGCTTCAAATACATTTATATATTTGTTGTTTCGCAGCTTGACTCTACAACATATTCCATGATCAGTAGTTGAAATAAAATGCAAATTTTAATTTTTTTTTTTACATGTGTGTTTTACGTTTTCATTAAAGAATATTATCTTCAGAATAAAATTATCAATAGTCATAATGGAATATAAGTTTGACGTATTCAAGGGTTACAAATTTTTTATTATAAAAAACATCTATAACTCTACAGATATTATTACTTATAACATATTCAATGAATTGTTCGTCTAGGCTAATATTTAGATATATATAATACTAAATATAAATTAACTGGATATTTATCATGATATGAGGATTGAGGAGTGGTGTGATTGTTGAGAACAAAGATTTGTGTAAGACACGGATCTCGCGTCCGAGACCATATGAGCATGATAATTCATAATTATAAACTAAACTACGATTTAAAGAAGAATTATCACAACTAAACGAGTATATGTGACTAATCCTGCTGCAATTTGAGGGAAAAAAACCTGGTTTAACACAATTTGCGAACTCCGAATTTGAAATTTAAATTTTCATCTCATTTGTATGTTTGACTTTAAGAAGGCTGATGTATCTAGTCTACCTCACTTGTTTTGGTTTTGGTATGTGTTACTGTTTAAAATTATGGATTTTCCGGAACATAGCAACAAAAAAAAAAAAAAAAAAGCTAAGAAAAAATTATCCCTAATGTTAACATTCGTTGAATTACATTACATCACTCATGTTAAAAAACATAATACCATGTACAAGTTTCAGAGTGGAAGTGTTGACTTTCTATGAGCTGAACATTAGGAATCAAGAGTAGTTCTAAGAGCACTCCCATCCATCACCTTCATAACGCCCGTTAGGGTCGGCGTTAACGCCGTTGAAGGCGTTACCCGTTGGAAGCGTAGCTCAGTAACGGCGTTAGAGGGGAGGCGTAGCCTCTTTAACGCCCGTTAAGGGGTAGAAATTTTTTTCATTTTTGGTCCTTCGATGATGGTTGTTTGGAGTGTTTGTTTTGTTTTGACACAATGAAATGACCGGTGGTGGCGTTGTGGTGGTGTTAGGTGGCGCATGAGTGACGTACGATGGGTAGGGCGAGGGTTTTGAGGAGCGTGGCCTTGGGGATCGTGTAGACGAGAGTGAGGGGAGTGTTTTGAGGTGGGTGGTGTGGTTGGGGAGGTGGCGGTGGTGGCGGCGTGAAGTGGTGGTCGGCGGCTAGGGTTGAAAGAGAGAGAGAGAGGATGAAGATGATTATTGTGTTTTTATGTTTGTGTGTGTTTTGGGGTAATATGTGTTTTAATAAATGAAGTGTTTGTTTTAGTTTAGGGGTGGAATTGAAAATATGAAATATTATTGGTGTTATGGTGTTATTGGGATGTTATGGATGAGAGTGTTTTTTGAGATGTTAATGTTAAATGTTAAAGCTGATGTGCCTACGACGCGACAAATGTTATTGGTGTTATGGTGTTATTGATGAGAGTGCTCTAACGTAGCTTTCAAATGAAGTATTATGGACCAAACTTTGTACTCTTCAAAATTTTAACGAATAATATATGAGGAGGCGACCTAAGTATTACTCTCTAAGTTTTTAATATATATGTCGTTCGTTTATTGAAACTAACTTATAGCTCACCAAAATTATATGTTTATTTTCGTTTACATCAATTTCGATCAAATTCAATCAGAACAATTATCAAACGACAAGAATAAACCTAACACTAATATACTAAAATTATACAAACAAAAAACTAATCGTAAAATTTCATTTTTATCTTTCTAAATTACTTTTGATTATATATAGTCACACCTAAAACAAGGAAATAATTGGTACTTTACATCAAACTTGTCATTCGTATTACTTTGACAAGTTAGAGGTTGGTTCCTTATTTATGCATTACAATTTTCGATCATAAATTTGACCATAATTTGTGTAAATGAAAACAATCACATAATTAAACGGTCTATAAGTTAATTTCAATAAATAGGTGGCCCATTTGTAAAAGGTTGAAAACTTGAACGAAAACAATCACATAATTGAACAATCACATAACAATCACATCTATTTCAATAAATAGATGGCCCATTTGTTAAAAGTTGAAAATTTGAGCAGATACATTATCCCAATTTTTAAATATCAGTTTTGTATTGTTATCTAATTTCCAGGAAATTTCTATTTAATCACCAAAAGGAATTTGAAGACCAAATACTGAATCTTAAGATAAATGATTAGTTTTATTTAAATTCTAGTCAAGTGCACGCACCTATGGATGTGATCACGTGTACGTATGTAATATGTGACTACTGGTGAACCTGTGTGTATAAAGTCTGGTGCAGAGGGGTGGCTAAATGAGGGCGGGCGGTTGGGTGGGCAGGATTGCATAACGGGCTAACAAGTGGTTGGCCAAGACAGTTATGCTTGATCTATCATTCCGTTTTGTTCAAGTCTATAAATTTAGCAATAATGAATGATTAAACCAGCAAAGAAACCCAACATACTCCAACCTTTTATAATCAACCCTCTGTCCTTCGATATGGTTGATGAAGGCGTCAACTTTTTTGGGTGGTACATAAAGGCTGTTAACCTTCGATATGATTAAACCAGCAAAAAAAACCCAACATACTTTAACCTTTTATAACCTTTAAGTTGGGTTTTTTTCATTAGTATAACACAAATAGACCTTACTTTATAGCTAACTGTTTATTTATTACACCCAATAAAACACAGCCCAGATTGATCCATTTTGAAACAAATGGGTTGAAAGTATCACCTCTAGCCATTAGTTTTGGCCATTATCCCAAAATATGTCTAAAAGTGCTAGAAACAAAGTGTCTTCGTAGTGTCTTTAGATAAATGTATGTATCAATTTCATATGATTTAGCAAATAATTGCCTTCAGAACTCCATCTATGGCATTTATTGTATGACTAAATTTTGTCATATCTCTATATAATATATAAAAATCCAACTATTTCACATTGTTTCAAAATCATACACATTTTTAAATTATGGAACAGCAGGGCAAAGATAATCAATTTTTAAGCCCAAGGAACAGAACCTGAATATAGTGTACCACCACAATATCTGAACAAGCTTTCAATTTCAGGGCAGCCATTAGGATAAGGTATAGACCTGTGAAAAGGGTCGCGCCAATCTTTTTTGCGAAGTGAGCCTATACAAGCGTAAGGGTCATTTTGGAATTGTGTCCTCACTAATGCCTCGCCTTTTAGTGCTGCTTCTCTTGATGTTGTAGCAGCTGGGGTACCCAAGTACAAGAATCTTGTCTCTGGGAATCGAATGGCAGGGCGGTGCAAATTTACAAATCGTTCTTTTTTGAAGTCATAACCCACAACCTACATTAAAATTGTTAAAAGATTGGTACTTTATTAAGAGATCCAGATAACAAACTAGTTCTTTTAAGAAAAGAAGTTTAGAAAACTCAAATATCCAGTTGTAGAGGTGGCAATCTTGACCCACATGCTTCTAAACAGATTGATTTTGGTTATGTTTTATCACAAACAGCAAATGGCTCATGTAATAAATTAAGTAAAAAACAGAACGGTATGAACAGGATGTAGGTAGCCAGAAGTTTATTTCTAATGTGATTATCTAACTTTCATTTTATTTATTGAATTAGATTTTTATTATTATAATATTGTACTTGTAATCATAGTTTACTGGATGGTTATCTATAAATTCTTCTAAACGAGTTGTAGTGTTTGTGGGCCAACCCGGCAGTAGCGTTTTCTCATTTTATTTACAGATTTCGATTATGTAATCACAATATGTACGCATTATTCATTTATAAAAACTAAAAAGTGAAACAAAGAAAGTGAACGCAGGCCAACCCAACTCATATCGATCCATTTTCACCCGTACTAAAATATGACCCCCTTTGACCTGTTACACAACCTGCCGAACTGGCCATATCGCCACCTCTACACTTATGAGTATAGTAACAACAAAATAATACGAACATACAGTGATATTTTGTGGATAAGAGCCTGTGAGCTCCCGGAAACGGCATACACTAAAGAGAAGATTTTCAAAGCTGTCCCTTGCGTGTTCTTCTGTGAGTGCTTTCCATCTCACCTTTTCTTGATTGCCTGTGTACACAATTCTGGGGTAAGTACAATTAGAAGGATCACTTACTTGACAGATGTGCAAGTATAAGCAATTTCTGCAATCACGAAATGCTAAAAGATAATAATTCAATTGCACATTGCTTTCCATTCATAGTAGGATTCAAGCAATTTTAAGTGTACTATTGGGCAAACAGCTTGTTTGTGTCACTTAAATAGTTTAACAAGTTTTCTGGCACCTTCATGAATAGGCTACACCACCCTACAGAGCATTAATCAGCACCAAGAGTAACACATCCCTTCCCTCTTGCTTTACAATCACTTGTTCTTCTTGATGGGCTAAGGATCACCATGCCTCCCCTTCAAGATGTGCCTAGTGCTAAATAAGTTGGTGCTTTTCTACCAGTATCTGACGAGAAACATCTTATTTCACCTCTGAAGATCCTGGAATCTAAAAAACGACTATCAGGAGATTTTGTAACAATTCTTTGCTCAAAGACAAAATTCATATTACTAAATCATGAAACACTGGTGTTGCATATTCATACGCGTAGGGCCAGTAGAACAGAACGGTCTCTGTGAGACCAGAAACCACATTCCTTGATTGCTTGTTTGCTTGTCTACTTTAAATCCCATGATCTCCTTAACTAGAAAAGAGGAAGGCAGACTTGGCCACCTTTCGCCATGTCACATATTGTATCTGAGTCTGTGCCTCCCACTATGAATCACATAACCACTTTTGAAATTTAATGTTTTACCAACAAGCTAAATAGTTAACATGCTCCCACCTCAGATTCTCATTCAGTCTAAGACACTTAAGTTATTACCACATATGGCTTATGGTAGCATAATACTTCTATTCCATAGGTCACAACAACAACAACAACAACAAACCCAATCCCGCCTAGGCAGGGTACGGGGGAGGTAAAATGTAGACAGATCCTACCCCTACACCAGGGTCAACCCGTGTGTAGAGAGACGTGTGTAGAGAGACTGCTTCCAACGAGACCTCCGGCAAGTGCATGTGTGCTAGTGCAAAGGATAGAGATAGCATATGACAAAACAATAGGCAAAAGTGTAGTAAAAAGCAAGCAAGCAAACAAGCAAGCAGGCATACAGGGAAAAGGAACCATGCACAGACTAAGCCAATAGCAAAGCGCAACGAGATAGACCCAAAAGCCCGCACACCAAAAGAAGGGGGGCAACACGAGCAAAGCAAAAAGAAGCACGAGGTAAAAGCTCAAGCAGAAAAACACGTAGCACCAAAAAAAAAAAACACCAGGGGAGCAATACGGCAGCAAAACCTAAGGGAGCAACACTAGCGCAATGAAACCACAGGCCTAAGACTACATGGAAGAGCAAAAAGAGGCAACACAACAAAACACGCAAGGAGGCAAAAGGGGACACCTAAAAGCCATGCACCTCTACCCATAATCCTAATTCTATCCTCCACCCTTCCTATCGAGATCATGTCCCTCACAAACTAAGCTCCATCATGTCAAGCTTAAGTCTATCCTCCCATCCGATCATTTGGTCAAGCCTCGCCTTCATACGCCATCTACATCTAGCGCTTTGACCCTCTAACGGCGACCGCGGCCTCCCTCGACATGTCCGAACCACCTCAACCTTCCTTCTCTCATTTTCGAAACAATATTCCCGACCTCAAGTTTTCACTATAAGTCATTTGTCATCCCGTTTTCATCTAATTAACTAGTTATGGACAACGAAAGCTACATCCTAGAGCGGAAAAGTGTTTCATAGGAAATTTTTAAACAAAAAGGGGTAGAACTGTTATAATCCACATACTAGGAAATGTGGATCTTCATAGATATATTGTTTTTTGCACATCGAACTCATATTGAAAGGTTTCATTCAATGGGAAACGATGTGAGGATAACTAATGGAACACACTAACGCTTTGTTATGGAACACCATAACCCCCCATACTATCTTACCCAATATTGGAGTGAAACCTCTACCAACCTATCTAACCAAACATCTATCACTATAAATCCACAATAAGCTTTTTTTCTTTTTTTCCCTTGAGACCAGTTAAATATAGGTACTTAACCTTTTTCCAAACATTAACAATAGTTGAAAAAGAAAGGTCGTTAATCCTTAATTATTGTTGAATAAGATGGCCTCCTGTACACTAGTTAGTTATATGCTTATACTGATCTGCATATTGCTAGTACCAAATCCAAAACATTACCCAATCACACCTGTGTCCAACTAGATTCTAGACATCAATGTTATCCATCACTCTGCATCACAAGGTATAACTACTCTATCAACAGCAAAATGTTGATTTAGTCACCACATACACCAAGCCGTTAACAAAATTAATAGTTTTTTAAGCAAGGAACCATCAGGATTAGAGATACATAGCTACATACATGTCGGAGGCAACTGCCTCTAACGCTAAAGCTTGTGTATTTGCAACATAGCCCCAAATAACTAGTAACAACATTTATCTTGACTTTGGTGTATGTAGAATATTGCGATATGAGGCATCACGAATGATACAATTGCAGTGACCTCTTGTGAATTAACCTCTTGTGAATTACTATCTGTTGAAGAACTTCTTGGGGGTTGTTAGAGATTCTAAAGGGAAATTGTGACCCCGTGTCCGCTCCTTTAAGGACATACTCCTTTAAGCATATGGTTTCACTTCTTTCAATAGCATATCATAATGGGACATGTTCTTTTTCCTCATTTGATGTACGAATAATGGGAGGTGAGCTAAAGTTTTTATAATGAAGCATTTATAAAGAACTTTACAATTGCAAACAACAACATACATAAGTAATTCAGAAAAAGGGAATAGAAACAAACGATCAAGGAACTGATACATAATGTCTACTAACAAAGTTCAATGATTTTCTACAAATGTATTATTAGAATTTTGTAAATGACATAGACAGTGAACCATATGTTCAAATTTGATTTTACATGTATTATTAGAAGTCCATTTAGCTGGTGTCATCACATTAATCCGAATGCCTCTTGCTTGACACCATGTAACTAATCACGTTCACACTCACCATCAAAGGACCATTTTCCATGACATGAGCTTGTGTGTGTGGAGCAAACGAAAAACCAATAATTGGTAACTGTATATAGATGTGCACAAAACAATGGTTTTGCTAATTCAGAGGCTAATGCTTGTAGAGCTAAGAACAAATTAGTTAATCCTTCCATTTAGGGAACTCCATATCTCTATCTAACCCAATCCTTTTTAAGAACCAAGAACACGGATCACTTAACATTATCAGTCATTCATATTCGTCTAGTACATTTCTAACCCACAAACTAAATCACACTAACAGAAACTTACCAATAAATAGTAGCTATAGCACACACACAAAGTTATCTTAACAAATCATGGATGTTAATCCAATACCAAAATATGATCAAGCACGATATAAACACCATCATTACATACGCGTCAACTGCAGATCAAGTTATAAAAAACATTAAACAAAACACAAAAAAAGCTATAAAACTCACCAAACCATCCTTTGGACTCAGCAACAGTCCAATAACTCTGCGCCTCACTTCTCGGACCAGCATCTTTCCGAGTCTCACCACCACTAAACAACAACAACGCTTCCTCATCTCTAGCAGCACTCTCAACTCCCACCTTAATATGGTCCAAAAACGTAGACGCCTGTCCCGGATTCTTCTGATACGATTCCAAAAACCACGAATCCTCCTTATCAATCTTGTCACACTTACTACTCATTATAAATACTATGTCCAGCAACCATCACAAGATTCTTAAGCTTCGAAAATGGATAGATATCATCCACATTACCCTCAAACTTCCTATAGCTACTACTACTTAAACCGCGAAAACGACTAGTGTAAACAGAAAGTACTAATAAAATACACACAGCAAATGTTAACAAACCCGCGAAAAGCGTAATGGGATGCAGTTTATAATAGTAAGTAACTCGATTTACGAGCGATTTAAACATTGAAACTTTGGGTTTTCTTGATTTTCTTAAAAGGGTATTTGATTCCAGATCAAAATCCCCGCCTTTCGGGTATGCGTTAAATGACTTTGGACTATCTGTTAGTGATGATGATGGGTATTGATAATTTAACATTATCTTGATGGGAATTAAATCATACTAATAAATAAATAAAGTAGTGATTAGTAATTGAATTAGATTGGGGATCTAATAAGTTTTATAGAAAATGAAATGGGGGTTTCGAAAAATCAAGGGAAGATGAGAGGAAATGCATCAGATGGATGCAAATTCTCAGATCATAATTCTGTTTTTCATTTGAGTTGGAAATGAGTACTCGCAATAATAACGCCGTAACGGCGTTAAACAAAAAAACAGTATAGCGTTATTACCGTTAAGGACCTCGGTTAAAGAAAATTTGAAGCCTCGCCAAAGCCGCTAAGAACGGGATTGGGAAAGCAAAAAAAAATCAAAAAATCAAAAATCAAAAAATTTACATTTTCTACTAAACGACTACTTAGCCGTTATTTTAAAAAAATTTTCAAAAACCACCTAGCGGCTACTAGAATTTATTTTTCAAAAAAAATTTTGAAACCTTTTTACCACTATAAATACCCAATTAAAACACAGATTTATTTTCACACTTATTAATAAATCCTCCAATTCTCCGATCTTTCAACTTATATTGAAAAAAAAAAAAAAAACGATGTAGACAACGGCGATACTTTACCAATCTTCTTTGCTAGTGGGTGGAATCCTGAGCGGGTTCATCATCTAACCGGCAGCGGTTCATCTTCAATCCCCACCACACTAGGCTTATCGAGCCAAGAATATCAACAACATCAAGCATTTCGTATTGGCAACAACAAAACCAACAAAACACCTTAACTTCAAACAAAACCTACAATTCACAACAATCACAACAATCACAAAGTGAAACACATGATGTTGGCACGACACACCGTCTCCTCCCAAAAAGGAAAAGGTCGCATTAGCGAAAATCAAAGAAATCCAAAGCCACAGAGCCGAACGGTTGATTGATGAAGGCGAAGTTGTTGTTAACGCCGTTGGACTCCAGAGAGGAAGCATTACTTGCGACATGTTACATAGGCGTTTGAGGAGGATCGAAAGTTGGAAAGTGCCAACCCAGGGATACGTTTTGGTATGGGGTAAATAGTTCAATAAAACAACTTTCAGCGGGGTAGCAGGACATCTTTGTCAAGCAAGTGGAAAACTTTGAACGGCATATGCACAAAGTTTAACTCTCATTACAAACGTTCGAAACGGGATCAACGAAGCGGGGAAAGTGAGCTGGATGTGATGCAACGGGCAAAGCAATGGTATCGTGTGGAAACCAAGGGATCAACTTTTGGCCTCGAAGACGGCAGGAGTTTGCGTCATTATAAGAAATGGAACAGCGGAATCGGTTGATTTAACCGCGAGTCCCAGCGAAACAAACGAGGCTTTGTTTGGTCAAGATGAACAACCTCGCCCATGGGAAAGAAGCGTGCTACCAGAAAGCAAGATCGAGACTACAACAAATCTGGGGAACAAGCGCTGAGGACGAGCTGCGTCGACTTATTTCACGCGAAACTATGGCAAACGAGTTTCGTATGACGAAGTCTCGAGCGTATCGGTAGCGCAGGAAAAGATCTGACAATAACCGGTTGAAAGAAATAAAGTTTTGATGACGCTATCACGAGGGCAAGATCAATGAATGGTGCGGGATCAATGCGAAAAAGATCGAATCATCGCAAAATATAACTTGAAACCTCGTCAATAGATCGTATTCTCGTCATTTCCTTTTAATTTGTTGTAAGCGTTTTTATTTAGATTTGTATGTTTTATTTCGTTGTATTTTTTATTTAGTTGTATTTTTTTTAGTCTCGTATTGTAATATGTTTTAAGTTTTAATGAAATTTTTGTTTTAGTTTAATAAATGAAGTGTTTGATTTAGTTTAGGGGTTGAAATTAAAAATATGAAATATTAGTGGTGTTATGGTGTTATTGGGATGTTATTGTTGTGGGTGTTTTTTGAGGATGTTAATGTTAAATGGTAAAGTTGATGTGGCGCTGACGTGAACGGTGTTATTGGTGTTATGGTGTTATTGTTGTAAGTGCTCTAAGGGAGATGTTCACTTTATTAGAAGGGATAATTTTACTTACACGTCCTATTTTATGAGAAAATGGTAAAACAAACCCACACATTTGATAAAAAAATATGATGTAATTTGAATGAATCAAAGGCTGGCAGAATGATTAAGATCTTGAGTGAACGATTCGGGTGAAAATGATTGTTTTGATATTTGTCCCGAATGAGCAATCACGAGAGTTGCACGAAATTACCAATTTAACCTTATATGCGATTTTGTATTGAACAAAATATACCGTTAGATAAAAACATTATTAACTCGAATAAAAATATAATATAAATAAAGTAAGTTAGAATTAAAAAAAATGTAAATAATTTTATCGAAAGATCATAAAACAATATAAATTACGAACTAATCTTAGGTTGAAGCATTTAAAAATAACTTCGTCAAGAATTTGATTCTGAGATTAGCCATATATTTTATTGCCTTGGGGACCCCATTGTGTGTCGTCCATGCCTTGTCCTTCACCCTTCTTGTTGTTCATAGTAAACATGGTGTTTGCATCGCTCTCCAAAAATAATTGATCGTGAATGTTGCATTTTCTTATAAAGTGGACATAAAACACATAATCACTACATTTCTTTATGCTGGAAAAGGATAAGGCCATTTGTTTTAGTATTGGGAACCTTGCTTTTAAGACACCATAAACGCCTTCGATAACATTTCTAAGTTGTGCATGAGCATGATTGAACCTTTCTTCTTTTGTTAAGGCACGTCGGCGTCGAATCGGCTAACAATACCTCAATGCGATATGGTGCCATAAACCCACAGTGTTTGTATATGCAAGACATCACAAAGATAATATTTGTCTACAATGATAAGTTTGTGAAAACATTAGTTCACTTAAGAGAATATAGATAACAACAATAAAATTATCATGTTATGAGAGGATAATACATACTTGGTGGAGGAAACGGGAAGTTAGAGTTTGGATTAAATGCTACTACAGTAAAACTCTTGAATCATGAGCTATGCCTCCCATCCGCCCGAAAGGTGAACATCATATTAAAGTCACATATCCCTAAAACATTTTGGACACCTTTTTCCTCTTCCTCTATACAGCATTTGTTGATCACGTGGCGCCAGCTGCGTGTACAAAGTTCCATCGAGTGCACCAATTGCCCCTAGAAAGAAACTTGATATATGAGAAATTATTGTTGATACTGTAAGGATTCAAATATATTATTATAAAATATACCGAGAATGTTTCTCTTAAGTTTCTTTGTGGTTCTGAAGTATTTGCTTCAAAAGATGTTGGCACTATGACTTCTCTTGCAAATTGCATCATCCCTCGTAGTACTTCATGAAAGCATGCATGAATAGTTTGTGTGGAGTGTTGAAACTTCCGGCAACCATTCTAAAGCGTTCATTATGACCTATAATTGTCAAAAAGATTGCCATCTTCTCTTCAGCGCTATATTTCTACCATTTTGCAACCAATTTCTTTCTTTGAAATGGTTTCATAACAAAATATATGCATCACGAGATAAACGCATCAACTCTTGACATTGTGTATTAGATCCACCTACAAATTCTTGTGTGTACGCATGACCGGTCAAGGCGGAAGTGTTATCTCTTATCCTTTCTATCCTTCTTGAAGATTTTATTTTCATATACCAATATATGATGAACAAAAACAGCAGCTCATCCTCCAAATCCATATATTACCTTGCAATTATAAAATAAAATCAACAGTTAGCAATATGTATCGCTTAAATGACATCATATTCGAAATAATAGAATCGAATAATCTCCACACAAAAATTCATAACAAGTAAGAACAAATTACTTAAATTCATATCATCAATTGAAAAGCATGTTCAAAATCCATAACAACGAAAACATAATATTAAAATTATCAAGCAGATGGTGTTCAAATTCTAAAGTAAAGCAACAAACAAATCCCATGCAAATTTTAATTCTTATTCAACTAGTCCAATATCCCATACTTAGTCAACATTCCTAACCCAATTCTCCAAACTCTCGGCTTTAAAACATCCAAACTGTCCCTATAATCAGCTTTCACTAAAAAGCATACTTGGCTACGTCGTGCGAGATGGTTATGTGTTCCCCCACCGACCTTTTCTAACTTCTCCATGCAAGCATCAATGTCATCTCCTTTATGTTTTTCCATCATAAGTTGAACAACTTTGGCAAGTCTTCCTCTTGGCGAGACTTGAATTTGCTTGCATGTTTACCTTAGTTTTTGTTTTGAGGACCCGATAGAACATTCTTTTGTCGAATTTGGGGGTTCTTGTGTTGATGACGGGATTGCTTGCACATGTTGTATATCATCATCTTCAACTGACACTACATTAGAAGAATCTCCACAATCATTAGGAAGACTGAAATTTGGTCCCCAACCTTCAAACCCATTCTTTGGTTGACCCATCAAATAGTTGTGTACAAAGATGCTGGAAAAGAAATCAATCGGCACTCCTCGGGGTTCTCGTATTTATTTGACGTTTAAAAGAACTTATAAGTATATATATAAAACTATCTAGGAAACTATTAGTGAAAATATACAAAGGATAGAATGTGACCTTCATCTCGATCTACCATTCTTCTTCCTTAAATTCGCGTGTTAGTTCATCGGATCATACGTTTCATTTTTGTTCTTTAATTTGGTCATGCACTAAACTTTTCTCTTAAGATAGTCAAAATGGTTTTTCATTTGTGGTTGATCGAATAAAATTATGCTCCTTTTTAGGTATTTCTCCAACATTTTTCCATGAATGCATCTTAAGGCTAACTCCGTCCTCGTCCATTTCTGACAACCTCATGTGTACAAGCTTCAAGAAACGTTTTAACCACACTTTCTTTTTTCCAGTTAAGCCTAGGTTTCTTTTGTTTGGATGATTCACCAACATTTTCCATGCCTGATACAATTAATAGAAATGATTTAACTTTAGCTGCATATATTTCATTATACATTCATACAAATGAGAAGTTTGACAACATTTCTTTAGTATAATGTATAAGTTTAAGCAATTTTAGCAATGTTTTCTTGATAGCAACATAGGTTATCTAGTCCATGTGATATTTTTGTTGATATTTAATGGCAAATCCAACTTCTTTTCATCAATATATACATGTTCATTATGATATTTTTGTTGACAGCAAACATTTTTTAGTTGCATTGTCTCGACGACAAGTGTAGTTTTTGTCCACCATGGCTAGACTTCTTGCTTCACAAGGGCAACTTTAAATTGAATATCAGTTGTTTAGATTTTAAAACGTAGTGAGCATATAAACAGCACAAATAAGCAATTTTATAGACTATCTAAAAATGCTTATCTGTCTTGTTCTATTTTACTTCCTAATGCAACAAGTAATTAGTTTTTTTTTGGGTGTTTTGCATTGTTTATCGAAACTGAATTATAATATGTTTTGAATAAGCATCTTGAAAGTGTATTCAATATAACTTATTCCAAAGACCAATGAGACACCAAAGCCAATGCTTGCAAAAATATTACTACTACAAAGTGCACAACCAAACTGCAAAATTGACTACCTATTCTCCCGCACTTTCTCCTAGCCTTAAATTAAGATTCTCTATCAGCGGGTCGATTTCCACTCTTAACCACGCCCTATGTTCAAGTGGCGCTCACCCTTTATTTAAGTAGCTTCTATGATATGAAGTAACTATACTCGCAACAATTTTATATAGGGGAACTCGATTTGACATCAAAGTCAGATTGTAGCTCTTGCTCTTGTTGCATCTCTTTATCTAATTCCATACTGCCCATACGCTGGTGCATCTTGTAACAGAAAATGAAGCTGATCCATGAGAAACTGATGATTGAGATATTCCATGACCGTTGTTTCGTAACCTTGATAATTCATTTCATCAGGTTTTGGTCATATTTAATGGCAAAGCCAACTTCTTTTCATCAATATATACATGTTCATTATGATATTTTTGTTGATATGAGTAGTATGATGACAATTTTCAAAGAGATTTTGATGGATGCATTATTTGTGCAAGAGCAAACAACATAGTTTTAACTTCGAGCAAACATTTTTTAGTTGCATTGTCTCGAAGACAAGTGTAGTTCCTGTCCACCATGGCTAGACTTCTTGCTTCACAAGTGCAACTTTAAATTGAATATCAGTTACTTCATTTCTTTAGTATAATGTCCACCATAGTAAGTTAACTAATGTTTTCTTGACATCAGCATAGGTTATCTAGTCCATGTGATGTACATTAGTTGACACTAGAGGTGGCAATCACAACCCATTTAGAGAAAAATGGGTTGCTATGGGTCAAAAATAACAACTTATGGGTTGGATTGGGTTACCCCATTGCAGAAACAGTCAAGTAGGCCAACATATGGACTTATGTGAATCAACAAAACGGATCGAATGGGTCAACAAATTGAATTAGAATGGGTCACTTAGGGTGGGATGATAACTCAACCACCATTAGATGTCATGTTTTTGTGTTTTTATGTCTTTTACGTTTTTATATTTTATATTTTTTGTTTTTCGTGACTTTACATTTTCATCCGTTTTGCGTGTTTTATTTTACGCTTTGCTGCTTTTTAGCGTTTTCGCGTCGCTTTTACGTTTTCATCCAATTTTTCGTTTTCGCCGTTTTAACGTTTTTCGTCCGTTTTTCACGTTTTCATCCGTTTTCGTGTTTTGCCAGTTTTTACGTTTTTGTTATTCGTTTTTACGCTTTCATCCGTTTTGAAGTTTGCGTCCGTTTTTTCGTTTTGTTCGTTTTATGTTTTGTTGCGTTTTTCTTGCGTTTATTCGGTTTTTCGGCGTTTAAATCGTTTTCGCAGCGTTTTGTCCCTTTTCGCTTTCATCCGTTTTACGCGTTGCCTGCGTTTTTGCGTTTTGTTCGTGACAAGTTTCCATCGTTTTACTTGGCGTTTTGAGCATTTTTATGTTCTTAGCGGATCTTCTGGCGTTTTCATCATTTTTTGCGTTTTGATCGTTTTTGCTGCTTAGCGTTTTGATGGATTTTGCGCACCGTTAGTTTTTACGTTTCGTTAGTTTTGTTTTCATGTCCGTTTTTAAGCGGCGTTTTACATACGCTTTTTATGTTTGTATTTTTCAAAGTTGTTTTGTTTTTCGCCTTTTAAGTCCGTTTTTTTAGAACTTTACTTTGTTTTTTGCGTCTTCATCCATTGTAAAAAACTAATCTCTTTTCGCGTTTTGCAGTCGTTGAAAACGAAAATAGGCTAAAAAGCGCAAAAGCGGATGGCAAAACTAAAAACGTAAAAACGAAAGGCAAAAAGCGGATGGCACATGCGACGCTACCTAAAGACGTAAACAAAACGGAAAAGCGTCGAAACATAGCGAAACGACGAAAGCATAAAAAACGGATGCTAACGAAAACAACGCAAAAGCGTAAAAAGCGAGCGATGCAAAAGCGGACGAGCGAAAAAAGGACAAAACGTAAAATACGAAGAAGCCAGTAAAACGGTTAAAGCGTAAAGAGAACAAGCGTAAAAAAGCGACTCTGCGGGCCGCTTTCGGACGAAACGCGCAACGGACTAAAACGCGGGCCAACGTTAATGGCGAAACGGCAAAAGCAGGATGGCGTAAAAAGCGAGAAAAGCGAAAAGGGCAAAAGCGTGCGAAAAAGCGATCAGTATGAAACGCGGATGAAAACGTAAAGCGTAAAAAGCAGGCGAAACGGGAAAAAGCGGACGACAATGCGTAAAGCGGAGGAAACATTAAGTGGGCTAGCGAAACGTCGCGTAAAAAACTGACAGCGAAAAAAACGACGTACGTAAAAGTTGAATACGAGCAAAAACGGATGAAAAGTAAAAAAGGTCGAAAACATAAAAAAAAACGAGCCAACGTAAAATGGCAGCGTAAAACGGATGAAAGCAAAAAATCGGGTGAAAACATACTATAAGTAGCAATGATTCAGTGGAAATGTAAGCGAGTCAATACCCGACCGGCGAACCCGTTTGACCCATGACCCATTCAACCCATTCTTATAGTATGACGTTTGACCCTGGATTGATACCATTCACCCATAAACCATTTGACCCATAACCCAAAACCTACCCGACCCATTTACACCTCTATAGTTGACAAAGAACCTATGTTATCTAATCGAAGCAACCTAGATGCCTCACTAACTGCTATCATGTTACTACAGCAACCTATGTTTTCTTGACAGCAACCTAGGTTATCTAATCCAAGCAACCTAGATGCATGTCACCTAACCTTTAACATGCAAGTATCTGTTGGATCAAGAGAACCAAGGTATTTACCATCAAATGCCATAAAAATAAATAAACATAAACTGTAAAAGTTAATAAGGTTTTACATGTTGGATCAAGACACCTACAGCGATTTAAAGGGAGAGATTTTTTCAGTGAGTAGGGGGCAACTTGTGAGGAGGTGGTTATGAGTGGTGCGAGACGTGAAAAGAAAAAATTTATTTAGGAGAATGAATAACCCATCAACGTCAGTATCATTCCCATGGAGGTGGCCCATTGAACCCAGTCCGCCCACTCGGAACATTTTTTTTCCTTCTACCAAACAAGCGATTTTGACCATTGGTTATTAGTCCGAATTGAATTACTAAGGGGCTATCAAACAGGCCCATATTAGTGTAAAACATCGTATGTTGTTGTTGTTGTTATAAGAACCTTATAGATTAATAAACCATAATTACTAAAACGAAATCTACAACCTGAAAACTATTTGAAATCGGCCCTAAACAAGACTAAATATAAGTCTTAAAGTTGACTAACATAAGTCACAAACAAGCTTTTGTTTTATTTTTCTCAATTTGTTCAAAGCTTTTATATTACATTTTCTTTTGTTTACGTTCAACACATCACTTTCATTTCACTACCAACATCACTACCAAACAAATGAAATGATGACATCAACTTCACTACTAAACATGCTCCATTTAACACAAGAGAAATGATACATGTACCTAAAGTTAGGCCTAAACTTAGACCTAAAACCAAGTGTCAACATCGCGGATGAGCGCGGGCATTACCACTTATTTTACAACCCATCGATGATACCAAGTGGTTTTAGGTCTAAGTTTAGGCCTGAGTTTAGGTCAATGTATCATTTCTCTAAATACAAATATACCCCACAATATACTCACGCACATACCCACAAGGCCACAACAACATCACAATTCTGTGGCATCCAACATCTTCACAAAACTAAGACCGCGTTTAGCGGGTAACTGAGTCCAAAACGCATCCCCGTGCGCCTAGTCACAGAGAGACCGGAAGAAAGCAGTAAAACTTGAATATATCATCTTTAAGGTCACAATTTGGATAAATACGAATAAGGATTTAAGTTCATTCGTAGTCTGAAGAGACGAAGCAGTAAAACTGGTCAATAGTTCATTCAATTAAAACTTCACTTTAAAATATTTAGATAGACTTACTTCGCTTAAAATATTTAGATCGATATGTCATTACCGGACATTGATAGATAGATATATAAAAGTGAAAGATAAAGAGTAAGAAGCACATAACCACGACACGAAGTATTTATATGGTTCACCTACAAGGACACCTTCCGGGCCTACTTACCCTCGAAGTCACCTACTCGAGTTCAGATTCAATACTACACCAACTCCTTATGGCGAGAAGCCTTACCATAACGTAAGCTTCACTTTTTTCCCAGACTAGGCTAACCAACGTTCTTTCACCAGGTGAACCATACTCTACCTACAACGTCGCTAACCTTATCCACGGTACTAGGCTAAGTAATGAGTTCCATTACAACGGAGGAACTACTACCAACACTATATAACACCTAATCCCAAAGGAGACCCAATTCTTATTACAACACCATCAAGGATATGTTTCCAACATCCGAAACAAACTATCACTATTTGTATAACGATGCACCTCATCGACATAATGACCTTGGCATCCTTCAATGCCCTTAACACAACGCTGGCACCTTTCACTAATGCCTCGCTTGACTCCTTTAGTATTCTTCACTAATGCTTTTGACACCGGTTAAGCACCTTTCACTAATGCTCGCTTCACTCTTTCGCATCATTCACTAATGCCTTGGACACAACACTTCTACGGGAAGAAAGAAGTATCAACAAGAGAACCCTCAAGAGTCTTGATGATTACAAAGCATGGCAACTCATGGACTTGGAGCTTGCTCAACTTCAAGAAGTTGTGATCTCGCCTTTAAGAGGAACCTAGAGAATCATACAAAAAAACAAAAGACAAACTACATAGAAAGATCCCTTAGATCGCTGGTTAGAGTTACAATACTGGGGAAAGTATGCTGAACAAACCCAAAAGGAAGAAATGGCTCACTATTTATGTAGGGAAAATTCATCATTCCACGGATCCCACTGGATCCCTCCCTAGGGATCTGCCTAGTATATCATCGGACCGGGGGGCCCCTTTGCCCACGGGTTTTTTTGTTGGTCATGGGTCATGGGTTATGGTTGGTCCATGGTATTTCCTTTAGATACAATGTATCTAATAGATGCAATGTATCTAGTCAAATGGATATGGGTCAATACCAATGGTTATGGATATGCTCCATGGTTGTATTTTTCCCATTATAATACATACTAGTTATGTATGACCCAATATGTAAACACTATTTGTTGTACATATGTATTATTAAATCATAAAATCACTTATACTTGTTTTAGTGTTTATGTGAAAACGTGTGTGTTAAAAACTATTGGCTCAAACTATTTACGTATTTTATTTGTTTCGTTAAAATGATTTTACGCTTGTTATCGCATAAACATTAAGATCGAAATATAAATAAACGCTTTTACTTTATTTGTATTAACAATCTCCCCTTTTTGTTGATGACAAAACATAAAATTATTTTAAGAAAAACTAAAATTCGTAAAAGTTCAATTGAGTTTTACTCTTTTCCCCTTTTTGTCGAAACAAAAAGAGCGTCGAAAAGAAACTAACACAATGTTTTAAAAAAACATGTAAAAGAAAAATATAGAGATAAGTTATGGGAAGAGTTCTCGCCTTAACTCCCCATGACGAAGTCCATCTTTCAGGCGCAAAGTAACAAAAATAAATAAGCTAATGCATTGCAACAAAGTTTGCAAATGGTTTCATCTTAGTGACTATAATGCTCCCCTGATGATTGCAACTTTGCAAAGGGATCGCCATGAAATGAAATCCAAGTGAGGATTATTTTGCAAATGGTTTTCAGAATGTATGGTTTGACACAAAGCTCCCCCTAGCTTAGGGTGTCAAATTCTTCATGTGTATTTTGAAAATCTACAAAATAAAGGTTAGAAAACAAGTATATAGTGCATAATTTTCTTCAAATAAGACTCAAGTTAGTAGAAAATTGGTCTTCTGTTACACGGATCCCACGGTTCTCTTCTTGGAGGGATCCGTCTGTCTGATGACAGATTTCAGCAATGGTGATGTACCAAGTAATGTTAACATCACAGAAAGATATGTATTCAAGCAACAAACATATGCTCAAAGCAATATGGCAAATAAGCTATCATTCAATAAAACATAAGAGATAATCAACAAATATCTAAAACTAAGAGAATGATTTAGCCATATAATACATATTCTTCTAATACTAATGAGTGAACCAAACTTAAGCAACCACGACTGAGATGATTAACCATGAAATAGGATTCCTAAATGCTCTAAGTTAAGTTTGAGACTAGGACATCATTTTAATCCTTAGGCTCATGGTTGTTTAGGTTTGTTGACCTCATCGAAACGTTCGAGGAGGTGATAAAACATGAAACGCTGCTCTTCACGTAGTTCATGTATCAACCTTTCAACATGTTGACAATGATAGCAATCCTTGTCATGGTTTTGAAAAGATGGTGGTAAAGAAGCTCAGCGCGCAGTTCAAGTGAAGTGGGGTGGAGATCCTCAAATTGAGGAGGATCAGCGAGGCACATTAACGGTGGCTCAACAAAGGTTGATGATGGAGGTGTGGAAGTATCAACCCATGCTGCTCGGGTGGTCTGACTTTGATGTCTCCTCATAATCCAAAATGGACCATTAGAGGAAAATGGAGAAATGGACATCGGTGCAAGTGTTGATTCAACACCTTGGTTTTGTTGTACAATCTTCTAGTGAAGAGTGTGCCGGTAATGGTGGAGGATGAGATGGCCTGTATGATCCGTCAAACCAAGTTTAATCATCTGCCGCTTTACCAGTGAATGGCCGATCGTAACAAACTTAAAACAGTCCTAAAACGAATGCAATGAAGATCGAGAGTATAGTGTTTCCTGGCCGTTATGTCCCAAATGAAATACGAAGAATCACCAAACGAATAGGACGGTAGATTTGAACGGAAAAGAGGTTTGATTGATTATAACTACAGAAAGAGCCTATAATTACAAAGGCTTAAATGCAAATTAAAGGAAATTAAAAAGATAAAAAATATTAAATAAACGCTATCACTATTTGCAAAATGATGTTTTTGATTTTTTTCTTTTTATAAAACTTAATTTAAAAACTACGCGACGTACAAAAGAAAATGTAAATCTGAAACAATATTAATCCTAAAAATATGAAAATGACATTTTTACAAACCTAATGATAAAAGAAAATTTATAGAGAAAGAAAATTATTTTTAAAACTATTTATCTAATTATTATTAATTAAAAACTAATCTTACTTATTTAATAATAGCCTAAAATACAAGAAAATATGAAATAAAGCTAGAAAAATGAAATTATGACTAAGAAAAATCTAAAATAACAAAATAGAATTTTCAAAACTATTTTTGTATTTTTCTGATTATTTTTGTATTTTTTATGAATTAAAAACTATTTAAAACTACTTAAATTACTTAAAAATACAAATTTAACTATGAAAAATCTGGAAAAATATTTTTTTTGGCTTTTTATATTTATCTTAACTTAAGAAAAATGAAAAATTATTTTTTTTGAAACTTTTCTTAACTAATAGTATTAAATGCTAATTAAAAAGGCTTAAAAACAAATTTAAATGGAGAAAAATACCAAACAGTACTGAAAAAATATGAAAAATTCAAGATAAGCTTAAAATAATATACTGAATCTAGGAAAAATATAAAATCAGGGGCTTGTGTGAAGGAAATTGAAACTGCAGTTGTAAGTGCTTATAAATAAGCACTTTGAATAAGCCAAAGGGTCCAAATGAGCACCGAACTGAAACAGAAGCTATATTATGCTAAAATTACCCAAATGCAACAAGTATCCACAGGCTTTAACCTCTGAAATGCAATTTCAAATGATTTGAGGTTTTGAGCTTATGTGTTTGAAACAGCTTTGAGGCTCTACTTGTTTCACCAAGAATAAGGCAGCCAAATAAGCTGAGACTTAAAAAACCAGAGATGGGAACCTAAACTAGATCCGGCTAGGTGCTTATAAACCAAAAACTAGACCCTAAGTGAGCTAAGATGAGCTCTCAAGCCTGCAAGAAGTCAGAAACCCTTTTTGAGCAACTATGCTCGTCTCATGAACCTGGAAAGTGTTGATGAGCTTATTTGAGGCTTAAGGAGCTTTTGTAAAATTTTGCAAAAATCAAATATAGAAACTAGACCAGCTAGATTAGTAAGTCCAAAGTCTCAATAACTTTGATCACCGTTGAGGGTATGAGAGATCCACAAAGATTGGTCCAAAGCCGATTCAGGCATGCTTTTGACTTTTGTAAATGATTTTAAAACTTTGACTAAATTGAGATTTGAATCAATCCTACTAATGATAAATGATGTATTAAGGTATGATAAAACCTCATTCAGCTAACTTATATGATCCTAAAGCAAAAAGCTATCAAATCCTACCACTAATCTCACTTATCCAACTGCTAAATGAGAATTGAACATATATTGACTTTCCTTGATCTAATGTGCAGACCTTTTTGACAAACTACCTATTCTAACCTGTCTTAGACTATAGTGTCAATACCTAACTCATATCTAATCCTTTAGCTCAGTGAAACTACTTGTGCCAAACACCATTTTAACAACTGATTTGTAAATTAAACTAACCAAATTCAGATTTAACCAATGATTCCCACACATTTAGTTCCTATTATCATTAAAACACTTAAATTATGCAAGTATATAAACTATAACTTATGATTTATACAAAGATTATCAGCGATTCAAGAAAAAAATATAAGAGGTAAAAGAAATTTGAAACTCACAACATGTCCAACATAAAAATGCAGCTTATATGTTAACCAAATAACTACTAATCTAATCAATATCAATCCCAATGCAACAGCATCAACCCAACTCCATATCCAAACCCGCTTGAACCAAAATCTTCTCAGCTGATTGACTTTTGTTGACCACAAATGAAACTTGATTGAAACCGCTTTTCCAAGCTTACAAAAACTATATAGAGCTTAAATAAACTAGCTTGAACTTAAAATAAGCCATGGAAGCTTGGACATAAGAGTTTGAGATTAAAATTTTCAACAGTAACCTTAAAACATGAAATGTTGTTTTACTTTGAATTGCTACTTGAATAATGATTATAATGATAAAATAACTTGAGTTGAGTACATAGGAACAGAAAATTATAGCTTTTAAACTAAACTAAAACATTGAAATTAAAAACGACATAAAAGAAATTATAAAACTAACTACTCTCCTTCTCTCTTGCTTCTCTTCCTCTTTTATACACCAAAAAGCTTTCTCTCACCTCTCTGAGTGTTTCCCACTCATAATTGGAGCCATTGGATGACTGGAAATGATCTTGGCCATTGGATTGGTTTTGGCAGGAAATCGGTATATCAACTGGGACAGGGGAGGGGTGCATTAAATGCTGCTTGGATGTTGTTGAGGTGGAGGGGACATGGAGAGGAGTAGGGTGGCTGGAGTTGGAGGTGTTGCAGACAAAGTGGTCGGGGAAGACAGAGGAAAAAGGAGGGCGGGTGGTTTTATTTTAAACGTGGGTAGTTTTGGGTAAACGGGTTGGATGGGTTGGATAAAGGGATTGGACCGGGTTGTGGATATTGGACTTGGGCTTAGTTATAGGATTTGGACTTAGGATTAGTTTTAAATCCAATGGTGTAGTTAAGGGACCAATCTTGCCAAACCGAAAACCGGGGCCACGCGATGTAATTCTCGAAAAGTGATCCAAGGGTTGGTCTTGCCAATCTCCAATAGATCAAGGGCCAAACTTGCCAATTGTGAAACTCCAAGGACTAAACATGACCATTTTTAAAATCCAAGGATCAAAACTGTAATTTCTCAAAACTTTTGGAACTTTTCACCAAAGGACTAATTATGACAATTTATGATTCCAAAAGGACCTTTGGTGACTTTTATTTTAAAATAAGTGCCTAGGGACTAATTTGTCAATTTTTTGAAAGTCGGGGACCTAAACTGCCAATTATGCAAACTTAGCTCATTTTTCATCCGATTTTAAACATTTTGCATCTAAAACATATAAAATGCAATTTTGAGATATTTTCAATATTTTGATGCATTTCTGAGCATTTTAAACGCTTACTGTGATTTGACCAAAAATGATGAGTATTTACACACTCATCAATCCCCCACACTAAACTATTGCTAGTCTCTAGCAATCTTTTGAGAAAAACTTAATGGATTTGAATCTCTTTACCAAAAGCCATTACTTCGGGAGTAGCCAAATGTTTCAGTTCAAGTAAGAACCATGGTACACTGATAACCATGTGATTTTGAGCAAACCACCGGCTTCCAACGGATTTGATTTGTCTTTACCGTAAGCCGTTTTGGACTTCGACTAGCCAACTCTTAGATAAATTATCAATATTATCTTTGGTGAGACGATTACCAATTATGGTTTTTCCACTGCCTTTACCACAAGCCATAAACTTTCGGGCTAGCCAACTCTTCACTTTTAAGGATATGGTGAGCTGAATACCATACAATTTTGGGCAAATTGCAAGCCGTCACCGGATTTGAGATATCTTTACCAAGAGCCGTTTGCTCCTGGATTAGCCAATACTTTTGTTTTAGACATGGCGACTGATAACTATAAGTGAGTAAGTGTAAAACACTTACTCCAAAAACATTTTGGCCAAAAAACGGGGAATTAGGCGGTATAATTACATGACAAAATTCGTGAGAATTCTCCCCCACACTAGAAATGAATATTGCCCTCAATATTCAAAGTACCTAAGTACTTATGCAACCGAAACGTAAAGGGAAATACTACACCATTATTTTGAAAGGTTTTTTATTTTTTTTTTATATATATATATATATATATATATATATATATATATATATATATATATATATATATATATATATATATATATATATATATATATATATATATATATATATATAGCGGGGCAACTCCCCACTACCCGGGTGGTAGAAAATAGAAAGAATCGTAAATATGGGTGAAAACCCATATAGTGCTACTATTTTTGATTACCGAGTCGCTAGCTTGACTCGACCCCCGCATTCATTGGTTCATGGGGAAGCAAAGTGGAAGAAACAATCTCCATTGGACTTTCATTCAAGATGTTTGGACAAACATTTGAAGCACGTGAAAGTTCCACACCGATGAGATATATTCCTACTCAATATAATGGTACATGGAAATGCCGGATCAAAGATAATGTCTTCATTCCCGAAGGAGTGAAGAACATGAGAAGTGACAAAATATATGAAGAAAAGAAAGAAAATCATGATGACGATCATGATAAGATCTTCTTCCTCAGGATCAACGGTTGCACTCGCTGGATTTTATTGGTTAAGCTCTTTGGGTTGGAAAGCATCTCGGGAGGGAGGGTTGGAAAATTTGTCATAGAAATACAAACTCTCATGATTGAGAACTTTTCCCCGCGATCATGATTTTTGCCATCCAAGCGATCATACTCCGGCGGAGTCATGATATGAGTGAGTTCACCGGCTAACTCCTCATGAAGAGAATCATTCACATGATGTGAATCTGAATTCTTGTTCCATCCAGACTCATCACTATCCTCAACTGAGTATCAAAGAGTGGATTCTCGAAATTAAAGTGAATTCGTGAGTCGAATTCAAATACGGATTGGTGAAAGTAGCTTTGAATGTTTTGGGAACAAAATGATCAACATTCTCTATTGACCGTTAGGTGAGAAGTGAGTGAACGATCATTATAAAGGAGACTTTCAATTTCTCCACGCCGGCTGAAATCAAAGATATCATCGCCACTTTTTGATGAAAGTGGATTGATGTGAGCGAAGTTCATCGGAAACTCCTCAAGAAGAGGATCGACCGGCTGGGAGTGATGCCTCAACATACCGATGTTTCCATAAGAAGCACAATCGTCGCTAAGATTGGAGAAAGTTTCAAAATGATCATTTGAACACTCAAGAGGGGAAAGGATATCACACATATGATCGAATTTCCTGGACTCTCGGATTGGGACAAGGTTCTCAACACTAGACTTTATGAATTCGTCCGATTCCTTTTCGTAGAACAAGTGTCAAGATGCTCGTCCCCATGTTCGAGAGTGAGTGGAGCTTCGTGTGTGATAGCAGCTTGTTTGAGATGGAATCTCAACACGGATATCAATTGACCGAGGAGTTGAGAAATATTATCTTTAAAAGGATAAAAACTCTCCTCGTCATCATCATATAGAGCTGCTTTACTTAAGAAATGGGAACGCTTGGGAAATGCATGCTCTAGGATTAATAATTCTTCCCTAGATTGGCGGCCTCTCGCTTTTGGCAAGCAATTCTCCCATGGTCTTTTCACCACTTACTTGATTCTTAAAGTTACGCATCATATCCTCGTGTTTTCATTGCATACGGTTTCAAAATTTTGGGAGATTTCTTGAGATACGGCTCGGAGTGGAGTTTGAACCGTATGGTGTTGTGGAGGTTGGAAATTGTCAAACTTGTAAGAGTCATGATTGTTACAAGGAAATGGGTTCCCTATTTGACAATCGAAATGAAATGGGGACCTCCACAGACCTCACAACAGTAAAATGTTGAGTCGAATCGGTGAATTATATGGATTTTGGTCATAACCAAAGTTCTCGAAAGCATCATCGAAAACTGTTCATAGACAAACGTGTTTCCGGATTGACACTCAAATCCTTGGCGAGGACCTCCACAAAATTCACAGCAAATGATGTTGGTTATATGAAGATAGGTCGGTGCCGCGGGTAGTTGGAAAAATTTGAGGGGTCATTAAATGAGTTCGGATTAGGATCATAATCAAATGAATTCCTCGAACCACAAAACAAACAACTCCCGTTATGAATATCATTACCACATTGTACGCACCGACGACACCAACGCATGTGGTGAACCAAAAGAGGCTCCCCACATCCGACACAAGGAATAAACGATTTCATTTGATAGTTATGAGAAGGAATCAGTTTATTCAAAGAATCAACAAAACCAACATGGTGATCCGAATGACTATCAAGTCTCAAAGAACATTTTGAAAAATCTGAGGTGGACAAGTGGTGTGCTCGAGAGCTAGCAATTTCCACCACTTCCGTTATGGTCTCGGTTCGGTTCTTGAGAAACGTGAAGATTAGGCAAGTCATTCTTGCTAGTCACCGTCTAAATTCTCGCATGCTTGCTTTTAATCGTAAATCGTGAAAGTTTAGGATCAATTTTAGACGGCTTAGGAGCAATTGAGGGTTAGATCTTTGGATAACCGTAGGTTGGACGTATTTAGCACCTCCATTATTAGAGGGAAGTACCTGGTCCTTTGTCACCCCTTTCTCGCTCCATTTCCCTACGCTAATTAATGGATCATCACTAACAACACGTAATTCTGACATTTGTGATAAAGTCCGAAGTTTTTCAACTTCGCCCTCCGAATTCGTCAGTCGAGAGATTCCATGAGAATAGAAGAAATTAGAATCAAATTGATAGAGGGTAAAGGGATAAAGAATCAAAAAGGGTAAGAGGGTAAAGATGAATATTTTTGGTATTTTTGAAAAACATTTTGCAAAAACAAAGAATGAATATCTTTTTGGGTTTTTGATTTTTATAAGAAAATATAAATACATATAGATGGTATAAACAAGGAGTGAATATTCAAATCACTAATCTGCTAAACGGAAGATAATCGGACAGCCCAAGCAATAAGCGCCAAAAATTTGATCCACCTCAAACCGCAGTTTAATCACTCAAGCCGCCACTTGTGAATGGCCACGTAATAAAACTTAAAACAACCAAACGAATGCAATGAAGATCGAGAGTATAGTGTTTCCCTGGGTCGTTATGTCCCAAATAGCTATGTAAGAATCACCAAACGAATAGTGATCGGAGATTTGAACTAAAAGATAGGTTTGATTGATTATAACTACACAAAAGAGCCTATAATTACAAAGGCTTAAATTCAAATTAAAGGAAATTAAAAAGATAAAAAATATTAAATAAACGCTATCACTATTTGCAAAATGATGTTTTTGATTTTTTTCTTTTTATAAAACTTAATTTAAAAACTACGCGACGTACAAAAGAAAATGTAAATCTGAAACAATATTAATCCTAAAAATATGAAAATGACATTTTTACAAACCTAATGATAAAATAAAATTTATAGAGAAATAAAATTATTTTTAAAACTATTTATCTAATTATTATTAATTAAAAACTAATCTTACTTATTTAATAATAGCCTAAAATACAAGAAAATATGAAATAAAGCTAGAAAAATGAAATTATGACTAAGAAAAATCTAAAATAACAAAAGAGAATTTTCAAAACTATTTTTGTATTTTTCTGATTATTTTTGTATTTTTTATGAATTAAAAACTATTTAAAACTACTTAAATTACTTAAAAATACAAATTTAACTATGAAAAATCTGGAAAAATATTTTTTTGGCTTTTTATATTTATCTTAACTTAAGAAAAATAAAAATTTATTTTTTTGAAACTTTTCTTAACTAATAGTATTAAATGCTAATTAAAAAGGCTTAAAAACTAATTTAAATGGAGAAAAATACCAAACAGTACTGAAAAAATATGAAAAATTCAAGATAAGCTTAAAATAATATAATTGAATCTAGAAAAATATAAAATCAGGGGCTTGTGTGAAGGAAATTGAAACTGCAGTTGTAAGTGCTTATAAATAAGCACTTTGAATAAGCCAAAGGGTCCAAATGAGCACCGAACTGAAACAGAAGCTATATTATGCTAAAATTACCCAAATGCAACAAGTATCCACAGGCTTTAACCTCTGAAATGCAATTTCAACATGAGAGTTTTGAGCTTATGTGTTTGAAATGTTTGAGGTTCCTACTTGCTAAAACTCCAAGAATAAGCCAAATAAGCTAAGACTTAAAAACCGTGAGATGGGAACCTAAACTAGATCTGGCTAGGTGCTTATAAACCAAAAACTAGACCTAAGTGAGCTAAGATGAGCTCTGCGGCAAGCCCCTCGCAAGAAGTCTAGAAAACCCTTTTGAGCAACTATGCTCGCTCTCTCATGAAACTGTGTTGATGAGCTTATTTGAGGCTTAAGGAGCTTTTGTAAAATTTTGCAAAAATCAAATATAGAAACTAGACCAGCTAGACTAGTAAAGTCCAAAGTCTCAATAACTTTTGATCATCGTTGAGGGTATGAGAGATCCACAAAGATTGGTCCAAAAACCGATTTGCGCTTTTTGACTTTTGTAACGCATTTAAAACTTTGACTAAATTGAGATTTGAATCAATCCTACTAATGATAAATGATGTATTAAGGTATGATAAAACCTCATTCAGCTAACTTATATGATCCTAAAGCAAAAAGCTATCAAATCCTACCACTAATCTCACTTATCCAACTGCTAAATGAGAATTGATGATATTGACTTTCCTTGATCTAATGCACCTTTGGACAAAACTACCTATTCTAACCTGTCTTAGACAATAGTGTCAATACCTAACTCATATCTAATCCTTTAGCTCAGTGAAACTACTTGTGCCAAACACCATTTTAACAACTGATTTGTAAATTAAACTAACCAAATTCAGATTTAACCAATGATTCCCACACATTTAGTTCCTATTATCATTAAAACACTTAAATTATGCAAGTATATAAACTATAACTTATGATTTATACAAGACACCGACAGTGATTCAAGAAAAATATAAGAGCAAAGAAATTTGAAACTCACAACATGTCCACCAAAATGGCTTATACGTAACCAAATAACTACTAATCTAATCAATATCAATCCCAATGCGACTCTCGATCAACCCAACTCCATATCCAAACTTTTGAACCAAAATCTTCTCACAGCTTGACTTTTGTTGACCACAAATGAAACTTGATTGAAATTTTTTCCAAGCTTACAAAAAACTATATAGAGCTTAAATAAACTAGCTTGAACTTAAAAATAAGCCATTGGAAGCTTGGACATAAGAGTTTGAGATTAAAATTTTCAACAGTAACCTTAAAACATGAAATGTTGTTTTACTTTGAATTGCTACTTGAATAATGATTATAATGATAAAATAACTTGAGTTGAGTACATAGGAACAGAAAATTAAAGCTTTTAAACTAAACTAAAACATTGAAATTAAAAACGACATAAAAGAAATTATAAAACTAACTACTCTCCTTCTCTCTTGCTTCTCTTCCTCTTTTATACACCAAAAAGCTTTCTCTCACCTCTCTGAGTGTTTCCCACTCATAATTGGAGCCATTGGATGACTGGAAATGATCTTGGCCATTGGATTGGTTTTGGCAGGAAATCGGTATATCAACTGGGACAGGGGAGGGGTGCATTAAATGCTGCTTGGATGTTGTTGAGGTGGAGGGGACATGGAGAGTAGAGGGTGGCCGGAGTTGGAGGTGTTGGATAAAGTGGTCTGGACAGAGGAAAAAGGAGTATGGTGGTTTTATTTTAAACGCGGTAGTTTTAAACGGTTGGATGGGTTGGATAAAGGATTGGACCGTTGTGGATATTGGACTTGGGCTTAGTTATAGGATTTGGACTTAGGATTAGTTTTAAATCCAATGGTAGTAAGGGACCAATCTTGCCAAACCGAAAACCAAAATACGATAATTTCAAAAGTGATCCAAGGTTTGGTCTTGCCAATCTCCAATAGATCAAGGGCCAAACTTTCCAATTGTGAAACTCCAAGGACTAAACATGACCATTTTTAAAATCCAAGGATCAAAACTGTAATTTCTCAAAACTTTTGGAACTTTTCACCAAAGGACTAATTATGACAATTTATGATTCCAAAAGGACCTTTGGTGACTTTTCTTTTAAAAATAGTGCCTAGGGACTAATTTTGTCAATTTTGTAAGTCTGGGACCGAACTCGCCAATTATGCAAACTTTGCTCATTTTTCATCCGATTTTAAACATTTTGCATCTGAAACATATAAAATGCAATTTTGAGATATTTTGATTTTGAATTTCTGAGCATTTTTAAACGTTTTGCAGTTCAGATTTGACCAAAAATGATGAGTATTTACACACTCATCAGGGTAAATCCTCTAAGTTGTAGGAATGTGGAGATGATTGTGAGGTGTTAAATGATATGGCTCTAGGCACCAATGATGTTGGTTGGGTTGAAAAGGGTGTGTTTAGTTTAGTAGGAATTGTAGAGTTTGGTGATGATATCTTTGTGGGAACAACTCTCTTGGGGATTGATTTGATTGGTTGAGTTAGGGAAATCCTAGCATTTGTGGATTTGACCGGAGATGATTCGGTTGAGGAAATTTCGTGTACAACACGAGCAAGTTTCTTGGGTGGTTCTTGGTTCAAAGAGGTTTGTAAAGGTTTCTAAGTGCTGAAAATGAGGATGAAGGTGATGACCTTAGGGGTACTATCAATGTGGTTTATAAAGCAAGAGATTTGGCAAGTGCATTCAAGACTTAAGCCACTAAGCTTCCTTGGAATGTGATGATTAGCATGCCCAAGAGTCAACTTCAGAATTGTATCGATCTAGGAACTTAATTAAGATGAGATGGAGTGTTCAAGTTAGCAAGATGAGCTTGAAATGATTGTTTTAGCTAGAGTTAACATGAATCTGTCATACGGATCCCTCCAATGAGGGATCTGTCTAGGCTAATCCTAGGGATCCGTCTCTCAGTATCTAAGAAAACATAACAATGATGTTTGTAAGGTTTAATACCTATTCCTTCTTGAGTGTTTCAGTCCATCTAAGTGTCTTAAATGGAAGGGTACTTGAATAATCAAGGGCAATGAGTGATGTAGCTAATGATTGCCTTTTATGGAAGGAACATGAGACTTTATGATCACCAATGGGTGTTCAAGGATGACACTAAGAATTTTGATGGGGTCAAGTCATAATAAATGATTCTAGAGATCAGATGTAAGCTTGAGATGGAGTTTGAAAAATCCTTAAAAAAATAAAAGAATTGAAAAACTAGTTTTTGACCCATTTTGAGATAAGGATGACTAGAAACAATTTCCTAAAACTGATAAATATGTCCACTTAAATGTTTTGAAATGTGAAAGAAAATGTGTGAGTATTGAAGTGGAAATATGGTGAGTTTTGATGAGTTGATAAATCAAAAGCATTTTGAAATAGATCCTAGGTAAGCTATGGGTGAGTGTGAAGCTTTCAAATGCTTGAGGGAGACTTAGTTGGTTCTAAGGTCTTATGTTTGGCTAGTGTGAAGTGATCTAGTGAGTTGTTTTGATGTATGGGAATCTGTATTGCTCATCTGTTGTCATGGATCTCACTTCCCCTCGGAGGAGGATCCGTCTAGAGCTAATACTAGGGATCCGAACTCCGCAGACGAACTATCAGAAGCAAATGAAGATTTTGTACCAAACTATATACACGAATAACCATTAAACTTAATAGCAACATAAACATGTTATCACATAAAGAATATCATAGATAATTGTAGTAATGGTAATATCCAAGATAACACAAACAAGCGTGCTAAAACATAATCATTCATACACAAATCAAATGTCTAAAAACAAGCATAATCCTATAGTCTCTTTCGTCAATCCTTTATTTTCCTCTTTCCCCGACTTCATGACGTGTGAGCTAGGTTTTGAATCATACCCCTTAATTTTTTTGAATTCCGGTCTCGTTTGGAAGATTCGGAAGTTGTTGATAGTAGTCAAAGGGTCCAATTCGATGTTAGCTTCGGGGTTGACATTTACTTCTTCTTCTTCTTCTTCTTTTCCGTCCGAGGAGTCCGAGAGAGCTTTAGGTTTTCTTTCATTGATCATGAACCGTTTAGGGGGTTGTTTGGTAAGAGGTACCATAACGTGATCGGAAAAGAAATGATCATCGTTGATAGGAGATGGTTGCAATGCACTAACATACTTACAAAGTCGTGTTAGGAGCATACCATACGGAAGTACCATGTTGGCAACTTTGAATACCCCGGCCATTCTCTTCACCATGTAATAGGCAAGATTAAATGGCTTTTGGTGAATAAGGCAATAAATCATTTGCACGAGACATGC
>OU343216.1:129804224-129849710 GCA_910596185.1 Chrysanthemum makinoi | reverse complement strand
GACTTCTAATCACTCTTCACTAGTGCTTTCAATGCGGTTGATCGACACCCACTTCACTAATATCTTCGTCTTGACACTTGAGACATCTTTCACTAATGTATTCAACACTACACTTCTTATGAGAAAGAAAACTATCAACAAGAGTCTCATAGTCTTGATGATAACGAAGCATGGCAACTCATGGACTTGAGCTTGCTTGACTTCAAAAGGTGGTGATCTCGCCTTTTAGAGGAACGTAGAGAATCACACAAAAACAAAACTACATACATAGATCACTTGGATCTGGGGTTAGAGAGTTTTTAACTCAAAGAGAAAATATGTGAGAAAGGGGTAAGAAACAATGAAGAAATGGCTCACTATTTATAGAGAGAAAATGGCTACTATTCCACGGATCCCTTACTGAGGGATCCGGCGATCTTAATACTTGGGATCCGTGGGGCGCTCCCTTTGCCCATGGGTCATGGGTTATGGATCATGGGTATCTAAGTAGTTACAATGTATCTATAACATGCAATGCATCTAGTTCATGGTTTATGGATTAAAACTATAGGCCATGGATTAAAACCATGTATGACTTAAGCATGATGTCATGCAATGGGTTATGGGTCAAGCTCCATGGGTATGGGTCATGGACTTTGGGTTTTACCCCACTACATTCAATGTATTTGGTCAATGGGTCAAATACTTAAGTTTCTACCCATTTATATTACCCATTATAATACATACTAGTTATGTATATATTTGCCCAATATGTAAACACTAGTTGTTGTACATATGTATTACTCAATTATAAAAGCACTTATACTTGTTTTAGTGTTTTATGTGGAAACGTAAGTGTGTTAGAAAACTATTAACTCAAACCATTTACGTATTTTATTTGTTTCGTTAAAATGATTTTACGTTTATTAACGACAAAACATTAGAAGATCGTAAAATATAAATAAACGTTTTTCGCGGTTATTTGTATTAACAATCTCCCCTTTTTGTTGATGACAAAACATAAAATTATTTTAAGGAAAAACTAAAATTAAAGGGGTTTGATTTATGATTTTACTTTCTTCTCCCCACTTTATAAAAACAAAAGGCGTCGAAAAGAAACTAACACAATGTTTTAAGAAAAACATGCAAAAGAAAAAAATATATAGAGCAAGTGACGGGAAGAGTTCTAGTCTTAACCCCTTGAAGAGTCCATCCTTTGTGGCGTCAAGTAAGTAAAACTACTAAGCTAATGCATTGCAACTATGTTTGCAAATGGTTTCGTCTTAGTGACGATAATGCTCCCCTTGATGATTGCAACTTTGCAAAGGGACGTCATGAAATGTAATCCTAATATTGCAAATGATCTTGCAATGTAATGCTTTGACAGAAAGCTCCCCCTAGCAAGTGTCAAAGTCTATGTGTAATATGAATTATCATGCTATATGGTCTCCATGTATTTTACGTTAAATGTTGTTGTCGACAAAACATTAGAAGTGAAATATAAATAACGCGTTTTACGGCTTATTTGTATTAACAATCTCCCCTTTTGTTGATGACAAAACATAAATATTTTAAGAAACTAAAACCGTAAGGTTTGAATTTGTAGTTTTTACTTTCTTCTCCCCCTTTTTATCGAAGCAAAAAGCGTCGAAAAAGAAACTAACACACATGTTTTAAGAAAAACATGCAAAGAAAAAAATATATAGAGCAAGTGGCGGGGAAGAGTTCTCGTCTTAACTCCCCGTTGAAGAGTCATCCCTTTGTGAGGCGTCAAGTAAGTAAACTACTAAGCTAATGCATTGGAACTTATGTTTGCAAATGGTTTAGTCTTAGTGGCGATAATGCTCCCACTTGATGATTGCAACTTTGCAAGGGGACGTCATGAAATGTAATCCTAATATTGCAAATGATCTTGCAATGTAATGCTTTGACACAAAGCTCCCCCTAGCTTAGAGTGTCAAAGTCTTCATGTGTAAATTATGAATTATCATGCTCATATGGTCTCGGACCATATGTATTTTATTTGTTTCGTTAAAATGATTTTACGTTTGTTATCGACAAAACATTAGAAGATCGTAAAATATAAATAAACGTTTTTACGGCTTATTTGTATTAACAATCTCCCCCTTTTTGTTGATGACAAAACATAAAATTATTTTAAGGAAAAACTAAAATTTGTAAGGGTTTGAATTTGTAGTTTTTACTTTCTTCTCCCCCTTTTTATCGAAACAAAAATGAAAAGAAACTAACACAATGTTTTAAGAAAAACATGCAAAAGAAAAAAATATATAGAGCAAGTGACGGGAAGAGTTCTCGTCTTAACTCCCCCTTGAAGAGTCCATCCCTTTGTGAGGGCGTCAAGTAAGTAAACTACTAAGCTAATGCATTGCAACTTATGTTTGCAAATGGTTTCATCTTAGTGACGATAATGCTCCCCCTTGATGATTGCAACTTTGCAAAGGGACGTCATGAAATGTAATCCTAATATTGCAAATGATCTTGCAATGTAATGCTTTGACACAAAGCTCCCCTAGCTTAGAGTGTCAAAGTCTTCATGTGTAAATTGAAAATCTACAAAACAAATGTTAGAAGACAAGTATATAATGCATAATTTCCTGCAAATAAGACTCAAGTTAGTAGAAAATTAGTCTTGTTGCGATCCCACGGTTCCCTCCTTGGAGGGATCCGTCTAGGCAAACGTAGGGATCCGTCTATCGTAACTAAGATCTGAAAATGTGATGTACCAAAAAATGTTGGCATCAAAATGAGATATGCATTATACCAATAATCATATATCTGAAATATAGCAAATATCATGTTTTTTTAATAAAACTAGAGATATGATGTACATGACTCTAAAAACTAAGAAAATGAACGATACATGACTTTGAGTTACTAGACTATCTAAGTTACGCTTGATACTAGGACACCACTATAATCCTCTAGCTCAAGTTTGTTTAGGTTTAATCTCGTCGAAATTTTTAGGAGGTGATAAACATGAAACGTTGATCTTTCCGTACTTCATGTATCAAACTTTCAACATGTTGACAATGATAACAATCTTTGTCATGGCTAGGTAGTGATGATGAAAGAAAGTAAATTGCTTGATGTGAAGGATCAAGTGAAGCGGGTTGAGGAGCCTCAAACAATGGAGGGATTGGTGGGCGCATCGAAGATGGCTCGACCAAGAATGATGGTGGTGGTAGAGAGGTGTCAACTTCTATGTGGTCGGGTGGTTGACTTTGATAATTTTTCATAATCCAAATGGGATTATTTGATGGTAACGGAGAAAGGAAGCCGAAGCTAGTGTTGACTCAACACCTTGATTTTGTTCCATTATTCCTCCTAATGAGGAGAATGTTGCTGGTGGTGAAGGATGATATGGCCTAGGAGTAAAATCCTCTAGATTGTAGAGGTGTGGTGATGAGAGTGGAGTGGTGAATGAAAGGGCTCTAGGCACCAATGGTTATGGTTTAGTGGAAATGAGATTGTTTGGTTTAGGAGGTATGGTGGTGTTTGGCATAGGTAGTTTTGTGGGAACTATGCTTTTAAGGATTGGTTTGATTGGTTGAGTTGGTGAAGGAGAAATCCTAGCATTTGTGGATTTGACCAGAGATGATTCGGTTGAAGAAATTTCGTGTACAACATGAGCAATTTTCTTGGGTGTTCCTTTGGTGGATGAGTTACCACTTGGAGCTTTCCTCATGATGAGATGATTCAAAGAGGTTTGTAAAGGTTTCTAAGTGCTAAAAATGAGGATGAAGATGATAACTTTAGGAGTCCTAACAATGTGGTTTATAAAGCAAGGGATTTGGCAAGTGCATTCAAGACTTAAGCCACTAAGATTCCTTGGAATGTGATGATGAGCATGCACAAGAGTCAACTTCAGAGTTGTACTGATCTAGGAACTTAATTAAGAAGAGATGGAGTGTTCAAGTTAGCAAGATGAGCTTGAAATGATTGTTTTAGATAGAGTTGACATGAATCTGTCATACATATCCCACGGCTCCCTCCAATGAGGGATCCGTCTAGGCTAATTCTAGGGATCCGTCTCTCAGAAGCAAGACAAAAATAACAATGATGTTTGTAAGGTCTAATGCCCATACCTTCTTGAGTGTTTCAGTTCATCTAAGTGTTTTTAATGAAAGGGTACTTAAATGCTTAAGGGCAATGAGTGATGTAGCTAATGATTGCCTTTTATGGAAGAAATTGGAACTTTTATTAGTACCAATGAGTGACAAAGATGACACTAAAGATTTGAGAGTGTCAAATGGAGCTAAATGATCCTAGAGACCAGATAGTAATTTAAGGTAATGTTTTGGAAGATATCCTAAAAGCTTTAAGATGGAAAAGCTAGAATTTTGACCCATTTCGACCTATTTTGAGGTAAGGATGACTACAATCCATTTGCTACAGTTGAAAGATTTCTAAAGCTAGATGTTTTAACATGTGAGGGATTATGTATGAGGATAAGAGCAGAAGAGTAATGAGTTTTTGTAAGACGATAGATCTACAGGTGCTTTGAGTGTGATCTAAATGAGTTATGCGTGAGTATGAAACATTTACTCAACTTGATAAGGACTCAATTTGTCTTAAGGCACTATGTCTAGCTTAGTGTGAAGTGATCTAAAGACATGTTTTGAAATATAATGATTGCAATTGCAATTCGTTGCGGATCCCACGGTTCCCTAAGTGTAGGGATCCGTCTAGCACAAACTTTGGGATCCGTCTCTCGCTTCAGGAACCTTTACAAAAGGTATGCAAGGGTTGCACAATGCATCATATTTCAAAGTTAGTGTTTTTCTAAGAAGTTCTAACACTAATGTAGTAGAGATATCAAATGTAAGATGTTTTATTTCATGAAGGAAATTGCATTACATTGATAAAGCATGGATACTAAGGGTTGACCCTATTTGAAAGAAGGCTAAGTTCCTTGAGCGTTTTCGCTAGATGGATCATCAAATGGTTGATGAGTGTTTGCCGATTCAGGAATGAAGAAAGTCTTCATGAGAGATGTGTTTAGAGGTTCCATCATCTTGTTTACAAGTACGTACAACGGACTTTGAAATTGAGGGTGGAAGTACATGATGTGATGATAAAGGCGTGTCAAGAACATTCCATAAGGAATTAGTTTGTTCTTGGAGCCTTGAAGATTTACAATTCGCCTTGCGAAGAAGTAGGCGAGATTGTAAGGTTGTTGTGTTAGCAAACAATACATTATGTGAGCACAACAAGCGGGAATGATTTTTCGATTTCCACTAAGACTCCAAACATTTTCACGTAGGATGAGTGCAAGAGCCTTGTACTCTTCTCGGATATCCCGTGTATAGATAATGTTTGGATCGGAGTAATGGGGTTTGCATATTATGCGAGTCAAGTCTTCCGGGGAAGGTATGTGTGAACAATATGGACTATTTTCTTCACGATAGTTGAAGAGAGAATCAAGAGACAAATATTTAGTGAAGGCACATTGTACATGATTTAGAATTCGGAGGATGTGAGAAAATTGCCCAAGGGTTAGAACAAACTTTTTGTTTTTGATCCAAAACCAAAGAGATGGAGAGCGATCCTCGTTACGAACGAGTTCAACTTGACGGAAGAATTCCAATACAAACCTCGGACATATTTTCTCATTAATTTTGAGAAGACATTCTAGTCCTATGGTTCGGAAGGAGGTATTGATACCTTCTTCGTATTGTAGAGGAGTGTCGACAGTACGTCCTTCATGGAAATGGTGGTTTTGAGATTATTGAACCCACGGACATGATTGCCAGGTGTGTTGGGCTCAAGAGAGATGTTAGGGGTATAGACGCTAGTGAGTGAAAAATCGAACTCGTACTCATGCGACATAGCGAAAAAAAGAAAAGTTAATAGGATGTGACGTATTACGGGCAAAACAATGATTACCTAACGTTTTTACAAGATGTTTATTAACAATGATAACTCACTTAATGTTTGACATTCTAGTGGAACATTTCTTTTAGGAATAAAACGGTTTTTATTTTGCATGAAAAAACTGTTATCCAGAAGGACGGTTCTCACGGTTCCCTCCCATAAGGGATCCGGTTAGTATATCTGAGGATCTGTGGATCTGTAGTAACAGAAAAGATTTTTTTGATAAAAACAAAGGGTTTTTCATCTTATAGTTTTATACCAAGATATGTATATTAGCCTACATTTTCTTTAGCATGCATTAATGGTTTCTAATGAAAGGAAATACGAAAGGTATAAATCAAAAGAAATGACAAACACATTATGAAAATGAACTAGATAAACTAGAACATTAGTAATATTTCATTTCAATGCTAAGAGTGATACAAAGGATTGGGTATATAACACCAATGTAGATTAACAACACAAAGTATATGTCTCCATACGAGAACTTCATCATAGGAAACACGAGAGTGATGAGTGTTAAGGCGATGATACGAGGGATGTAAACCATGTTGATGACGAACCTTCTTGGTTTTGGTTTAAGATGAGATGAGATGAAGAGGAAGATGAAGTTTTGAATGAGAGGTAATTTTTGAAAGTGGAAGATTTGAAAAAGTGAGGATTTGGTGGAGTGGACGTCGGAGGGGTTTTTATAGGGAAGGAGGAATTTTTGAGATTTGTGTTTTGTTTTATTATTAGAAAGATATGATTTTTGGATTAAATGAAATAAAACACAAATTTTATAAATCTCGACTTTAGACGAAAAAGTAACACGTATGCGAGAAAAGCTTTCTAATGAAGCTACATGTAATATATGAATATGCACAAAAGATAATCATATAAATACCTATGTAAGCATACTTATTTATCAAGCTAATGTTATTTAGAGATAAGTGGAAAGTCATACCTCTAATGCACTTAGGAATGTCATTACAAATGACACAACAAATGTCAGTAGACAATTCCTGTTCCTTTGTGTTTAAGATACCTTCTTAGGGAAGGTATTCTTGTTACCAAGCAATTCCTATGGCTTGGTAGGTATGAGCTTTAACTAAGCAACATGACAAAGAAGATTAGTGCAATTAAATAAATAATAAGTAAAAAAAATGTTGTCATCTAATCAACATCCAAACAAAGTGTTTTAAAAAAAATGGTATTTGTTTTTATAAAAGACCTTCTTTGTAGTTTTTAATTAACCACAGATCGTATCAAGTTTTTAAAGTACAATATACTTTAAGAAACTTGGTAACGAAGCTCTGATGCTAATTGTGGAAAACTAGAAAGGGGGGGGGGCTGAATAGTTTTACCGATTAAAACTTTGTTTTAAACTATTTAGATCGACTTATGTCAATCTATTTGGATGTGTGTTGGATGTTGATAAACAAACATATGGAAATATAAATATGTAATGAAAAGATAAAGAGTAAGAAGCACAAAACCACAACGCGATTATTTATAGTGGTTCGGCTACAAGGACACCTTCTTTGCCCTACTCCACTCCCCGAGTCACCTACTTGAGAGTTTGTAATCACTACACAACACCAGCTCCGTATGCTGGAGAAACCTTCACAACGTTGCCTACTCTTTATCCGGTACAAGGCTAGATACCGGGTTCTTGCACGAGGTAGAATCAAACCTATCAAAACGTCGCCTACCCTTTATCCGGTACTAGGCTAGATACAGAGTTCCATTATAATGGAGGAACTACTACCCAACACTACACCAACACCTAACCCCAAAGGAGATCTACTCCTTATAATAACATCAACAAGGATAACAATATCCTTTGACCCAATACTAATCTATCTTGTACATCGAATAACACCATATCGAATGTACACCTTAGGCACCTTTCACTAATGCCTTTGAATCGATCTTCAAGACACCCTTTACTAATGTCTTGTGACTTGACTTCTAGGAACCCTGCACTAATGCCTCTAGCCTTAACTTCTAAGCAGCCTTCACTAGTGCTTCTAGCCTTGACTTATAAGCACTCTTCACTAGTGCTTTCAATACGGACGATCGACACCCTTCACTAATATCTTCGTCTTGAAACTTTAGACATCTTTCACTAATGTCTTCAACACTACACTTCTTATGAGAAAGAAGAAAACTATCCACAAGAGAACCTCAATAGTCTTGATGATAACGAAGCATGGCAACTCATGGTCTTGAGCTTGCTTGACTTCAAAAGTGGTGATCTCGCCTTTAAGAGGAACCTAGAGAATCACACAAAAACAAAACTATATACATAGATCACTTTGATCTGGGGTTAAAGAGTTTTTAACTCAAAGAGAAAATATGTGAGAAAAGGGTAAGAAACAATGAAGAAATGGCTCACTATTTATAAGAGAAAATGGCTATTGTTCCACAGATCCCTCACTTGAGGGATCCATCCAGTGTAATACTGGGGATCCGTGGGACCCTCCCCTTTGCCCATGGGTTTTGGGTCATGGGTCATGGGTCATGGGTCATGGGATATTGATCATGGGTATCCAAGTAGATACAATGTATCTATAAGATGCAATACATCTAGTACATGGTTCATGGATTAAAACTATGAGCCATGGATTAAAACCATGTATGACTTAAGCATGATGTCATGCAATGGGTTATGGGTCAAGCTCCATGGGTATGGGTCATGGACTTTGGTTTGTACCCAAATACATTCAATGTATTTGGTCAATAGGTCAAATACTTAAGTTTCTACCCTTTTATATTACCCATTATAATACATACTAGTTATGTATATATTTCCCCAGTATGTAAACACTAGTTGTTGTACATATGTACTACTCAATTATAAAAGCACTTATACTTGTTTTAGTGTTTTATGTGGAAATGTAAGTGTGTTAGAAAACTATTGACTCAAACCATTTACGTATTTTATTTTTTTCGTTAAAATGATTTTACGTTTGTTATCGACAAAACATTAGAAGATTGTAAAATATAAATAAACGTTTTTACGGCTTATTTGTATTAACAGTTTGTTTTATTATATAAAAGACTAGCTTCATAACCCGCCCGATGGGCGGGCTAGCGTCATAAGATTACTTGACGAAGTATAACTGGACATAAATAAATTGTAGACAAAAAAGTTGGAATACAAAATAAAAGTGTTCATGTATTATATGTAAAAAGAACAATGAGATGTATGAGAACATCTAAATTAAATGGTAAAGCATGCCGAAGAATGAAAACAAATTGTAAAACATATTGTGTAATATACGATTTCTAAAATCATTGAACAAAGTAAGAAATGATAGCTTCCTTAATGTTTGGACGCAAATAATTCTGGATTACCATAGTGGAAACCTTGTAAAGTGCTTAACATAATGTGATGCTAGACTCTTGCTACACTCAGGGATATCTAATCAAATCAAAAATTATATTTTAACGTACACCTACTCACTCAAAGATATGTCAAAAAAGTTTATTCATATTATGGATAGGAGTGAAAAGTTACAGCAGTCGCTTTAAAAGTAGCACTGCTTTGTTGATTTTGATGATCGTTAAGACTGCTTCCATACTTTTTAAAACGTCTCTCCTAAAACAGGCTACGCAAACATTTGTTTAATAAACGTAAAAAGTATACTTCACCTTGTACTGTACAAGACCACCGTTCAACGTTGAGACGGGAAATGGCGCCACTACCGGGTGGCCTCTGATCATTATCTACAATAACAATAGTTAACTAAAAATTAGTACACGCTAAAGTATTAAGTATAGTGTTACGCAAATATGAAATAACGCAAAGGGTCACAGACACACTAATCCCGTGGACCCGAACAACTGTTGCCATCGGTTTCCCGTGGAATAACTGATATACTTCATCATCAAGTAATAAGCATTATATGCTTCATCATTAAGTAATAAAAAGTACCTGATTCAAGAATGAGTATTAAAGTTTAAAATAGTGACAAATTCTCACCCGTGAAACACTTATTTGATAATGAGATCGGATGATATCAATTTTTCGACTTAGTGTAGTTTATGATAAATCCTTTAGTTTATTTATCACTTTAATGGAGTATTATGGTTTTTAATTTTGATGGTTGTAGGGTTATGAAAATATTACAATGATGATATCACTTGCTCCATCTATATCATGTAGCCCATATAATATATTTCCGGTTGTTGTTTCCTGCAGAGTAAATGCAAAAGCATGATAAGCTTTTTAGTTTTACCCAAAACCCAATAAAAATCAAATGAAAAAAAAGCCAGATGAGTCGACCAACTAAAAAGATAGTAAGTTGTGAGATATTGAAATTAAAAAAAAAACACAGGGTGGCATGAGTAGATCTGAGATACTTCGTGCAGTAGGTTACTGAAACTTGAATAATCATTATCAATTAAAATGTCATCTTTTAAATTTCGTATGAAGAAATCAAGAAAAGATATGCAGATTTATTGACGGGCTGACGACACCAACCCATACCCAATAAAATCTGCTCATATTGCCAACCTCTGATATATGTTCACAAAAGGGTATTATTAAAATAAATACACAAACGGGTCTTTAGAAGTAGTCACGGGGTTCACATACGAATCTTTTTATCTTGATTTTTTATTTTGTTGGAGATGAATCACAAAAATGTTACACAATCAAGATAGAATCCACATTTCTATCAACATTAAAATCAAGTAGATTTTTTAAACCAACCTCTCGTCATCTTGATATAACATAATTATTCGAACAATTACGCGTGTGGGAATAGATAACGATTGTATTATATAGGATCTGATTAAAGAGCAATGTGGTAAAGAAATATTATATGAATGTTAATTTGTGATTGTTGGCAGAATGGTAGCAACTCATTTGCCTTTATATGTCTAACTGTCCAACCTCGAATTAGCCACCTTCCCTCATGCCATATTAAGGTTCTCTCGACAAAAACATCATAAGAACGATTACTTAAATATATAGCCAAATCTATTGAGAGAATACAATGATAAACAATAACAATAACAGTAGCTCCATGAAAACCATCAAAGCTATCACCAGAAAAAGTAAGTGTTAATTTTCTATTTTATAAAACGATGTGCTTTTAACCAAATTTGTAACAATTTGCACCGTGTTTCTTCAAAAACATGATTGTAAAAACAAAACATATAGATACAATTGTGAATAATAAATGATGGTAACTTGATACCAGGCCTGGTTAAATCAGCCAAAAATTCATATCAGATACATCTAATATCAAATGGTGAGGTCTTTTTGAATGTCCACAAAAGTGCCATTATACACTGCCACCCATATCTGGAAAATTTGGACAACCAGGAAGAGGCATCACCTGACCGACGCGATCAACTTCTACGGGATACTTGAGAAGGTGAGCCTTCATACCAGTTACTTCAACGGCTGCGTATTGATTCCCGTTCAATTCACTCTCTGACCCTTCTCACACACTCGATGCATTCTGGTCTTTCTAAAGTGCTCTCAAGTCCACCAATATGCTCAACCCAAAGGGAAATTTTGTACCCCAATACCTGCACAAAGTCATTTTGTAAGTCACACCAAAAGTAACATCTTTTTTCTTGAACATTTATTTTGGCATGAAATAAGTAGTACGTGTGTGTGTGGGCTAGAACCTTTGTTAGTCTGTGTATGATAAGGATGATATGCACCCATTGCAATTTCAGTGTCTCGAGAGCCTTCTAATGACCTTTGGTTGATGTTAGCAGATACCGATACCACAAACTCTTAGAAGTCTTCAACAAACGCAGACTGCCAACTATTATAAGTGTTTTGGGCTAATGTCCATAGTGCTACATTCCTGCATACATTAGTTAAGATTATGGATACATCCAAACATTAAACTAAGAACTTACAAACTTATGGATGTTTTGTTAGAGCTAAGGTGCAATAATCAGTTTAGAAACTACAATAGCGACCCTACAGTGTAGCAGTCCTCAACTATACACATAATAACTTCACATTATTCTAATGGCATCCTTTCTATTACTTATATACATTGATATAAACTAAGAACTTACAAACTTATGGATGTTTTGTTGGTAGGTGTTGCTCGAATCGAGGAGAGAGTACATGAGCAATTCCCACCCCATAAAAGTTAAGACGTAATTTATGTATCTTTATGTCTATATGTAACATCTAAAAGTGTTGAGTACTGATGAGTGTGTAAATACTCATCATTTTTGTTCCTTCTGCACTGCAAAACCAGTCAAAAACACTTTAAAAAGTCTCAAAAAGACAGAAAAAATATCTAGACTGTGTTTTATTCAATAATTGTAAAAATCTAGTCCCTGGTTATTCAAAACGTGTAATTTTTCATAAAAGGCCCTCAGGAATTTTTAAGTTGTCAAATTTAGCCTTATAAAGTCTAGTTTTGCAAAATGACAACTTGAGTCCTTGAAGTTTCAAAGATTGACAGAATTTACCCCTGGACATTTTTAATTTGAAAATTATTATTTTTGGTCCTTGGGAAAATTAAACTTGTCAAAAATGGTCCTTATAATAAACTTTGGAAAATTACAGATTTGGTCCCTTGGTTTTTGTGGAATTGGCAAATATGGTCCTTGGAATTTTCAAAGATGCAAGATTGGTCCTTGGAAGACATTTTCAGAAGTTACATGTGTGGTCCCTGGAATTTCAGAATGTACACCTTTGGTCCTTAAAATACACCATGGCTCCATAGTTAATCCTAAAATCCAAATCCTATGTTAACTACTTAAGCCCAAGCCCAAACCCACCTTTATACCCGGTCCAGTCCAAACCCACAACCCGTTTATCCCCGTTATTAATATCTCCCTGTCAACCCCCTTCCCCCTTTTTCCCTCCTTCTTCACCCACTCTGCAACAACATCTGCCACACTCCATCACCTTCACCAACTCTGCCCCTTATTCCCACCTTTCAAATATACCAGACAAATTGCATTTAATGCTCCCTCCCCTGTCACAAGTTATCAGGACCCAATTGCAACAAGTTTTGGCGCCAAAAACGTGACTCAACGGTTAAGATCAAAAGGACCTAATCCAATGGCCAGAATTGAGAGAAGGAGAGTCTGGAAGCTGAGATAAATAGCTGGTAGCCATAGAGAAGAGAGAGTTAGTCTTCAGTTAGTTTTTAGTTAGTTTTAATTTAGTTTTTAGTTTTAGTCTAGAAATTAAAAGTTCTAGTCCCAGTTACTTTTCTTGTCATTGTAATTTAATTGTAATTTCAATTTCAAGTTTAATGCAATTTCAGTTAAATTCACATTTTTATGCTTTCTCAGAATCTTTTTTTTTATTTCTGTCGTAATCTTGGTGGGAAAAGTGTTTTACGAATTGTTGGAACTCATTTTAAGTATTTGTTAAGATCATAAAGTGGTACTTGAATTTCCAAGTTCTCAATTGTTCAAGAAGTTTTTTTTTTATTTCCCAGAAAGGGTGTTTAAATTTGTATAAAATGTGGGTTAAAAATCCCATTCTGACCCATTTTGGATTTTAAAAGTAGTGGGAAGGTCTTTTGCAAGCTTATTTGTCAAGGTTTCAATCATCAATTCAGCATTCAAAAGAAGTTGGGTAGTTTTTTTTTAATGTTAATTGTGTTTCTGTTTTGTTGATATGCAGTCCATTCTTCCTTTTTGGAGCCTAAAAACAGATAGGTTAGAAGTTGATTGAGAAGTTAGAGTTCGGTTTATAGGTTGTTAGCAATATAAAGTCGATCTAGGATAGCTTAGTTTAAAATCTTGAAGCCATCTTGTGGCTTATTTCTAAGCTTAAAGACACCCTTTGGTGCCCATTTGTGCTTGGCATCCACAGCAGAGCCCGAGCCTTTTGATAAGCTCATATCAAGCTTGAAGTGGCTCCACGAAGCTAGATATAGGGGCAAAGTAGTGTTCTAGGTGAACTCCAAGAATCCATAAGCTCATAAGCTCATTCACCCTGTAGCTTATTGAAATTAAGCCACGAAAGCCACGTTGGACTGTTCTCATCACGAAACAGCAGCTTGGTTTCTTTCTTATTTTCTTTTAGCTTATTTTCATAAGTTTCAGCATATTCAGTAGAGATAAAAGCTTTTTTAGATGGTATTGATAAGGTTCTTTAGGTCTTAGCTCATTTGGCTCCCCATTCAGTGCTTATTAAGAATATCCTTTAGCTTATCTAGTTTATTCATTGCCTAGTAGTGACTTTAGAATAGGTAGATCCTTTGTTAGCTTTTGATTAGTTTTATTCGTAGCTTTTTGGTACCTTTTATTTTCTTAGTATCGCTTAGTTATCCCCTGTCCCAAACGGCCCCTTAGGCTGTTTTCATAACAGCACCCCAACAGCAGCTTGTGCTCATTTTTTTAGCTTTTTGATGTTCCACTATAGCTTATTTTAGGTCCCCATTGATGTTTGTTTAGGAGGTTTATTGTAGAAGTTTAATGTTAGCTTGTTGAAGCTTTTGTATGTCCTTTAGTGGCCTTTAATCCAAACAATTTATTTCTTGACTGTCCATTGTACCAACAATCCAATTCAAAGTTTGTTTTTCAAATCTGTTGTAGATCAATTTGCTCATAACTTGTTTTGAAGTTTTCCAAGTTTAAATTTTGCCAAATAACTTATCTTGTTCACTTGTTCGAATTGCAAAAGCAGAAAATCAAGAAAATAAAAAGCAAAACCAAAAAGGGAGACTGGAGATTCGAACCTGTGACCTCCTATTTCCCCAAGCACGACACATACGCAAACTCTCTCCAACCATCTGCCCTTGGGTCTTTGTTCATTTGAATCTTGCAACACTAATTCTTTAAATACAAAATCCGTTTTAATGGTATTAGCTTATTTAGTTTTTTAACAGCTTATTTCAAAAAGCACTAGGGTGTTTTTAAATTTTTCTTAGAACCAGTATTACTCAAAGTATTTTTAGTAATTTTCTTAGATTTTTCTAAAATAGTCTAGTATTTTTTTTAATAATTAATTAGTTTAAAATTAGTTTTTAAATTCAAATTTATAAAAGAAAAATCAAGAAAATCCAATTTTAAAAATAGTGATAGCGTTTATTTAATATAATTTAGCTTTTTAATTTTCTTTCTCAGATTTTTCCTTTGTCATCTAGTATTATCATCATAACCCCTTTCCTGTTCAATATCACCCGATTACAGATTCGTTGTATTACAGTTTACACACCTCGTTGGGACTTAACGACCCGGGGATACTCTGTACTCCTCTGGACTTAATTGCATTTTGTTCTGAACTGTTTGACTTTTATGGTTGACCATTCACAAGTGGTTGACTAATAAAAGATAGACCGTTCGGAGCGGATCAAGTACGCCTATAAATGTCCTATAATATAGAGTATGCCTTTAGACATGTAAAAGTATAATCAACTTATGTATTAAATTTTGCTGCAGTAGGGGTGTTTGGCATTACATGTTTCCATATCATGTACATGTGTCCAACTCCTTGATAACATATAAAAATGAAAGCCATTATTAAAAAAGTTTGCCATCCAAGATGGAAAAAGTGGCCTTTTATGATCCATACAACATTTGTCGCAACCTATGGAGAAACTTCGTTTTAGAATATTGGTCATACAGTAAAGAAGTGAGTTACAATCAATGAACCTCTTCAGACAGCAATAAACGTTAGGATCAGGTACTTGTAACAGAACTATTTGTTAATACAAATAAGCCGTAAAAACGTTTATTTATATTTTACGATCTTCTAATGTTTTGTCGATAACAAACGTAAAATCATTTTAACGAAACAAATAAAATACGTAAACTGTTTGAGCCAATAGTTTTCTAACACACTTACGTTTTCACATAAAACGCTAAAATAAGTATAAGTGATTTTATGATTTAGTAATACATATGTAAAACAACTAGTGTTTACATATTTGGGTAAATATATACTTAAACTAAGTATATACTAAAATGGGTAAAAACTAACAAATGGTATTGACCCATAACCCATGTTTTTATCCAAACCATTTGACTAGGTACATTGAACTCATGAGATACATTGTATCTAATAAGAAACCCATGGATCAACCCATAACCCATGACCCATGACCCATAACCAAAATACCCATGGGTAAAGAGGAGCGTCCCACGGATCCCTAGCTTTACGCTAGCCGGATCCCTTGTAGGAGGGATCCGTGGGATCCGGTGAACAGTAAGTTTTCTCCTCTATAAATAGTGAGCCATTTCTTCCTTTTGGCTTACCACTTTCACACATACTTTCTCCAAGTATTGTACCTCTCTAACCACTGATCCTAAGGGATCTCTCTATGTAGTTTGTCTTTTGTTTTTGTGTGATTCTCTAGGTTCCTCTTAAAGGCGAGATCACCACTTCTTGAAGTCGAGCAAGCTCAAGTCCATGAGTTGCAATGCTTCGTCATCATCAAGACAACTGAGGTTCTCTTGTTGATAGTTCTTTCTTCCTCCGTAGAGATGTTATGTTGAAGGCATTAGTGAAGGATGCCGAAAGAGTCAAGACGAAAGCATTAGTGAAAGGTTCTACACGTCCATGTCAAAAGCATTATTGAAGAATGCTAAAGGTGTCAAGACGAAGGCCTTAGTGAAAGGTTCCAAGCGTTGTGTCAAAGGCATTAGTGAAGGATGCCTAAGAATCAAATCAAGTGGCATTAGGGAAGAATGCCTAGGTCGTATAATCGATGAGGTGCATCATTATACATATAGAATTAGTTTATTTCCAAGGATGGTGATATCCGTGGTGGTGTTGTAATAAGGAGTGGATATCCTTAAGATTAGGTGTTGTGTTGTGTTGGGTAGTAGTTCCTCCATAGTAATGGAACTCGGTGCTTAGCCTAGTACCTAATAAAGGGTAGGCGACGTTGTGATAGGTGTGGTTCACCTTGGAGTGAAAGAACCCGGTGGTTAACCTAGCACCGAAAAAAGAGTAGGCGACGTTGTGAAGGCTTCTCCGCCATAAGGAGATTGGTGTCGTGTAGTGTTTACGAACTCTCGAGTAGGTGACTCGGGGAGTGGAGTAGGGTGATAACATCAAATAGTCATGAATATTAAGTGTCAATTTCCCCCGATAATGCTCGTTATTTATATCATTTATATGGATTTACGCTTGTTTTCCATTGTTTTCCACTTTCAGGTAAATTACGAGCATTGGAGCTAAAGAGACGCGGAAATGGAAACATTGCTAAATATTTATCACAGTATGCCTATTTTGAAGAAGTTACGGCGTAACTCCTCTCTCACATTACGCCGTAACTATTCTGTGACCATGAATACCAACTTATCAAGAGGTTACGGCGTAACTCTTCCCAAAGGTTATGACGTAACTCAATTAGGTCAAAAGAGGTTCCACGCCGCTAATACTTACGCCGTAACTACTGCATCACTTACGACGTAACCGAGTTTATTGAAGACTACGGCGTAACCACTAATAAGGTTACGCCGTAACTAGCAGATCTAGTGCATTTACGAAGAAATAGAAGGTTACGGCGTAACTCCTATATTGGTTACACCGTAACCCAGACCTGGCCTATAAATACCCCACGAATTCCAGCATTTCTAATCATCCCATTCCACACACAACACTCTGAGAACGTGGGAAAAAGCTCAAGGCAGGTCTAGGGAGCATACGGAGCTGTTTCCAAGGGAGAAGTCACTCCATTACGATAAGCTTTAGCATTTTATATTTCTTTTACTTTCAATTCATGTATTTCGTACCTTTGAATATTGAATTGATTTTCATGATTAATATGAGCGGCTAAGCACCCTTTGGTGCTAGCCTAGTTATGATTCCTTAATTGTTTTGTTTGCGTTTACCTTTACTTCCGTACAAATATTTCTAAGTGTATGCATGCATAGTTCTTTGGTAGTCACCCTTGATTCGGTAGTTTTGAATGGCGGTAGAGGCCAATTGCCTAGGAGATATGACCAACTGACCCTAGGTGAGCGGACTGAGACGGGAAGGGTAAGATATGACCAACTGACGACCCTTTCTACTTGTGCGATTTAACCAACTGATCACCTATCGTTTGGATGAACTTAAGAATTGGGGGGTGTAGTGTCTAAGTTCCTAACGGTCGGGCACTCACTATTTTGAATCTAGCATGTAGCGGTACTTAATGACTTGGCTTATGGGACAGTCTAAGCAATTGGGGGGTGTAGTGTCTAAGTTCCTAATGGTCGGGAGCTGCAAAAAGATGGGTCGATCGATTACCTGTAGGGACTGTCAACACTTGGCCTATCTCAAAAAAATATTTCATTCAGAGATATTGTCCTCCATCGAAGACGGCTAAGCAATTGGAAGAAATTCATAACTTCAAGCAAGAGGGTGATGAAACGTTATACCAAGCTTGGGAAAGATACAATGAATTGTTATACAAGTGCCCTACTCATGATCTCAACAGCCAACAAAAAGTGAACGTCTTCTACAAGGGACTGAACGTCTCTTCAAGACAAATGATTGATTCTTAAAAGCCGATTCCTAGTATGACACCCACTATGGCTTTGGAAACTATTCAAAAAATGGCAGACCACTCTCACAAATGGCACAATGGAGGAAGCAACCGAAGTAAGAATGATGATATTGAGGGCCTTGCAGCGATAAACAACAAATTAGAAAGCCTGGGAAGAAAAATGAAGAAGCTCAAGGAAAATGTACATTTCATTCAAGTTGAGCGAGATGGGACTCGTCCTTCTAAAGAATGTTCCTCCAATGAAGAATTTAAAAGGATCGGAGAAGTTAACTATGGAAAAGAATTCCCTTTCAACAGCTACAATAATTACGGACCTAGGTATCGTGAAAAATCCCCTGGTTTCTACACAAGAATCAACAATAATCCTCCTAAACCTAGCTTTGAAGAAATAATGCACCGGCACATCGAGGAATCTGCAAAAAAAGGGATATAGACTCAAGGAATGGATGGTCAAAGTAAAGGAGGACACCAATATGAACCTACGTAACCAAGATGCTACAATTAAGAACCTCGAAACATAAATTGGGCAATTGGCTAAGAACCTTGAAACAAGTAATGCTAAAGCCACTTCCTGCAAGGCCATATTTGCGCAAGATAAAGCAAAAAAGGAGCAATGCACATCCTCTATCACTAATGATCTCTCCGGGATTAACTACCTAAGAGAGGATGATAAAGCAGAAGACGACGAGTTCCTGCCAAGCCAACTTCCTGAAAAGCTGCAATACCAGGAAAGTTTTCTTCTCCCTTGCACTATTGGTAACATTAAGATTCCCGAATTAGCTGATTTAGGGGCTGGGGTTAACCTTATCTCTACCACTTTATTTGAAAAAATCAAACTTACCAATTTAAAAGAAACAACTATTATGATTGAAATGGCTGATTCCTCTAAGGCTGTACCGAGGGGAATTGTGAACAATGTGCTTTTAAAAATTGGAAAAATTTTCTTCCCCACCGATTTTGTGGTTATTGACATGGGAAAGCGGGAGGCTTACAACTTGATTGTTGGAAGACCTTTTCTGGCCACATGTAGGGCTCAGATTAAGGTTTTTGAAAAATAAATTTCCTTGGGGACTGAAAATGAACGAATAACTTTTAGTATGAAAGAGCATTTAAAACCAAAAACTGAAATTTCTAATGATGTTGTTAATGTTCAATCGCTGAATCCCACTCTACACTCTAAACCTATTACTGGTGATCGTAAAGAGAGTATTGATAATTGTAAGCAGAAACAGGATGAAATTGTCCAAAGCATTTAGGAAACTCTGAATCCAAACAAACATTTTTGCAACTCGATGTCAACCAAAGAAAGCGAATCAGTACGGCCACCGTTTACTCGTCCTCAAAAATGTGAAAGAAAAGCAAATGAATGGATATACCCTCATAAGGGAGAGAAACATGATGTTGAGTTAGCATTGGAAGATTGGTACAAATTAAAATTTGGAAGCTCAAACTTCATTAAGGGACTGGTTAAGCAGTATGGGTGCAATCATCTCACTGACACCATAGGTGGTACAAGATCCAGCATCAGCATTACTGATAGTATTATTACTGAAAATGATGACCGAGGAAAATCATGTGATAAGTGGCTTTCACATAAGTTGGGAACAATTGGACTCAATGATTCTACAAGGAAAAAAAGGCTTGATAATTGGATGAATGAATACCAACGAGTGATGGAAGTGGAGCAAGCCCAAAGGCCCCCATAGAAGCCTCGCAGCTCTGAGTCTAACTTAAAGACTCGTTAATAAAGAAAAGTGCTCTTTCGGGAGACAACCCGAATTATCCCTTTCTTTTGTTTTTATTTCCTTTCTGTTGGGTTTTGTGTTTTCTAACCATTTTTGCAGGAAACAAGGAACTAATTGCTGCTGCAGTTGCTGATCTGAACAGAGTTACGGCGTAACTCATCTTGGTGATTACGCCAAAACCAACATTTTAGCAGAATTCTTGACGCATTACCAATTACAGCGTAATACCATCTCAGTGGTTACGCCGTAACTACTCGCTTGACAGCTCATACCAGGTTTTGCCAGTTACGGCGTAACTCCCTCATAGTAGTTACGACGTAACTTTCCTCTGTTTAATTTTTTCATTTTAAAATACAGTAACCTTGTATTAGTTTTTAAATGAACTTTGTGGGTGTGTTCCCTGTAAACCCTCACGAGACTTCACTCGTCCACTTGGGACACCAAGTGGTTTAAAAGGCTTGTTGCATTCGCTAAATGCAACCGTGATTCCTACGAAAGTGAGTTAGGTTTGTTTTTCATTTTTCATTTTTATTTTTAGAATTATGCTTTTCGGTATTGTGATTTCAGGGATTGAATTTTGTTCATGATGCTTAAACGAAGGCACGGTTCTTTTTCGTGAGCCTTCTTCTTTTTGGAGCAAATTTCAGGGAAGTTTTCGCTCTAATTCTACCTTTCTCTTCACCTTTATTTTAATGCCTAGTACAAAAGGGACTTTGTACAATTCAAGTGGGGGGACGGGAGTAGAATTATCTCTTGAACTTTATTTCGCCCTCATTTTTCTAGTTTATTTTGAAAAATTATGCCATTTTTAAAATTTTGACATGTTTTTCCGAACCTAACTAGATTAGACCTTAGCTGAGCACATACAACCCTTGACATTACATGGTGAGATTAGCCTTATCCGTTTCCAATATTTTACCCCAAATCCACCAAATTATGAGTGTGCCGGTAGCTTGTAAACTTTCGAACTTGGCCTTTGCATCATTTCGAGACCATAGACGAGGTATGTTGAGTTAGCTCGATGTATTTGGACTTTTTAGTTTTAGAAGGCAATATTATAGGATTATCACCCAAACAGCCTACCATTGTGAGTCTATCGATTAGTCACCTCGACTTCTCGACCCCCATGTGAAACCCTTTTGTTGCACTCTCCTTTAGTGCAAGATACCCCTAGATACACCCTTCTGAGCCATTCCTTTCATTTTGTCAACCCAATATATTGTTTCGTTACACCTATACACCTTAGCCTACCCTGTAGTCGTTATTTGTGATTGGGAAGTTATCATTTGCCTAAGTTCAAGGTTCGAGTGGAAAGGTTTGGAAATCACGCTTTCATCAACAACATTTATGAAGATCATTGAAGACCCCCCCCCCCTCCAAATTCCCATTGTTAACCTCAAGTGGGGGGATGTTATGTTATTATGTTATGTTGAAGAAAAAAAAAGTTGGTTGAGTTATGATATTGTAAAGTGCGATGTTATAAGCACTATAGTATGAAGCATTATTGATTAGTATCGGGAGGCCACCTCGTTACATTTGAATATTGGAGTTGGTAGTTATGCCAACAGAAGAAGAAAAGGTAGTGTACCCATCACGACGTCCTCTAATGACACATCTACCTTGCATTTCATGATCCGGTTTCTAGACTTCTAGGCTTGAACTTTGGACAGACGGTAAGTGGTGATGACTTGGTTATAGATTTAGACTACCTGCTTGTTTTTCATTTTACACCAATTATATATCCCATGTCTTATCCTACCCTTTAGTCATGAAGCATGTCTAGGTGATGCAGCGAGCAATCTTTGGTGTCTTGGCCATGGATTTGGTCATGTATCATTGATTTTGTCCACTTCGCCGTGACATGTTAGTAATGACGAGTCACCCCTTAACCTTTGTCGTGTCTACCCATATTGCCTTCGAGAATTGTTTAGACCTTAACTCTAGTGGTGGAGATTTGTGTAACCGCCAAGCTTATGATAGAATACATGCTATGACTGTGCGATTGAGTGATCACCCCGAAATTGACACTTAGAATAGTTGAGAGATTTGAGTGTTTGTTCCCCTTTCGTGAGGTGTTCGGATTTGTTTTATTCTAGCATAAGGGATTTGTAAACTTATATTTTCCAGGTTTTGGGAGATATCTTTTTAGGAATCTATCTAACATGGTCTACTTGAGGGCAAGTAGAGTTTAAGTGGGGGGATATTTGATAACATCAAATAGTCCTGAATATTAAGTGTCAATTTCCCCCGATAATGCTCATTATTTATATCATTTATATGGATTTACGCTTGTTTTCCACTTTCAGGTAAATTACGAGCATTGAAGCTAAAGAGACGCGGAAATGGAAACATTACTAAAGATTTATCACAGTATGCCTATTTTGAAGAAGTTACGGCGTAACTCCTCTCTCACATTACGCCGTAACTATTGCGTGACCCTGAATATCAACTTATCAAGAGGTTACGGCGTAACTCTTCCTAAAGGTTACGACATAACTCCATTAGGTCAAAAGAGGTTCTATGCCGCTGATACTTACGCCGTAACTACTGCATCACTTACGACGTAACCGAGTTTATTGAAGACTACGGCGTAACCACTTATTAGGTTACACCGTAACTAGCAGATCTAGTGCATTTATGAAGAAATAGAAGGTTATGGCGTAACTCCTATATTCGTTACGGCGTAACTCCTATATTGGTTACGCCGTAACCCAGACCTGGCCTATAAATACCCCGCGAATTCCAGCATTTCTAATCATCCCATTCCACACACAACACTCTGAGAACGTGGGAAAAAGCTCAAGGCAGGTCTAGGGGAGCATACGGAGCTGTTTCCAAGGGAGAAGTCACTCCATTACGATAAGCTTTAGCATTTTATATTTCTTTTACTTTCAATTCATGTATTTCGTACCTTTGAATATTGAATTGATTTGCATGATTAATATGAGCGGCTAAGCACCCTTTGGTGCTAGCCTAGTTATGATTCCTTAATTGTTTTGTTTGCGTTTACCTTTACTTCCGTACAATTATTTCTAAGTGTATGCATGCAAAGTTCTTTGCTAGTCACCCTTGATTCGGTAGTTTTGAATGGCGGTAGAGGCCAATTGCCTAGGAGATATGACCAACTGACCCTAGCTAAGCGGACTGAGACGGGAAGGGTAAGATATGACCAACTGACGACCCTTTCTACTTGTGCGATTTGACCAACTGATCACCTATCGTTTGGATGAACTTAAGAATTGGGGGGTGTAGTGTCTAAGTTCCTAACGGCCGGGCACTCACTATTTTGAATCTAGCATGTAGAGGTACTTAATGAATTGGCTTAGGGGACCAGGAACAACAGGACTTATGACGGTGCGCCTGATTTCTCCTGTGGTGGCATCTTTGCTGATAGGTTAAGGCGAATTGACCAAATGTTGTCCTCTCGAATTTGACCCCACCTGAAGTAATTGGAAGTAGGTAGACGTAGACATAACTAGCTAGGAGGATTGACTAGGTTAGCACCACTATTCCTCTATTGATTTCCCTTTACCGATTTATCTGCTTTTATTTTATTCTGCATTAGTAGTTTAATTAATTAAATCCCTATCGAAACTATTATTATTATGTGACAATTAGACTTAGTAATAATCCAACACACATAGCTCTTGGGACGACCTCGGCTTTACCATTTACTAGACTACACGCGACCGGGTACACTGCCCGTTAGTGCACTAGGGTAGACCATAGGTATAGCGAGACACTATAAATATTAAGACCTGATCAGTAAAACCTGCATCATAGGGAAAGGAAGGTGTCCTTGTAGCTGAACCACTATAAATACTCGTGTCGTGGTTATGTGCTTCTTACTCTTTATCTTTCATTACACGTTTTTATATCTATCTATCAATGTCCAACATAAACAACCACATAGATTGACATAAGTTAATCTAAATGTTTTAAAACGAAGTTTTAATTGGTAAAACTATTCAACCCCCCTTCTAGTTTTCCACAATTGGCATCAGAGCTTCGTTACCAAGTTTCTTAGAGTATGTTGTACTTTAAAAACTTGATACGATCCGTGTATGTTTGAAAACTACAAAGAAGGAAATATTTCAAAACATTTTTTTTTCTTTTGCTCGTTCATGTTGGACATTGATAGATCATTCTAACATACTTGTTTCAAGAAATCTTCATGCTAGGATCTCTTCAAAACCTTCATTTCTAGTCAAAGAATAATGAAGTCAACCTTCGAGAAAGGATCCAAAAGTAATCACAACCTACTTACTCTAAGTACAAAGAATTACTTTAAGAGCTCATGAAGTATTTTGGTATTATGTCTACATAAGCCAAACCAAGAAGCATAAAGGTATGTTTACTTTTTCACTAGATAGCTTACATAATTATGTTGATATCATTGTTCTTATTTGTTTAAATAAACTGCTAGTCTCTTGAAAAAGTCTCTCTTTCGTTACTTTCCCGACTTACTCATCATCGGAAATGGTATTCCTTTTTATTTCGTCAAACTAACGCCGTCGTCACAAATGGATCCTTGATAATTAACTTATCAAATAACGTCGACCAAAACATCTTTTTATTTGAAACCCTTAAAGTAATTTTGTTTCGTAAGCTAGTTTATAGCCTACTACAAAATTAAAGTCAAACAACCCTTTTTCTGTCTACAGAAGACGGATCCCAAATACAAGGGATCCGGGGAACCGTAGAAACAGAACACAACTATACGCATTTCAAAAACATCACAGACCACTTTCCCTCTCCCCACATAACACAAAAACGACCCAACAATTGATTTCATCCTCATAGGACTCTAAATCCTCAAGTATTCCTCACTTGAACACCATTGTAAGTAATTACACTAACTTGTTCTAATTTCAATCATCCTCATCCTAGGGTTTATGGTTACACAATTTCCAATCAAATTAATTCAATTAGGGTTTTAAAATTAATCATTAAAAGGGGCTTTTAACACAATTAGGATTACACCTTGTTAACAACATTGTTAATACAAATCAAAATCATAAACCCATCTCAACTAATTTTACCTAATTATAATATTTTTGTTTCTAGGACCAACCATGCCTAAAGCCACTCAACAAGACCACCATGATACTGTCCATTACCTCACCCATTACTATCGGGAAGAAGGGCTATCAAAAACCGATCGCAAAGTCTTCAAAAGACTTAAAAAATGACTTATTCACGAAGGTCGTGTAGTCAAAGAATGTTTCCTTGAACATACCGACATTCGTCAAGTTTTCTCGGCAATCAACTTTGATTGTCTTCTTGACATTGATGAACAAATTTGCCCGGTTTTCATCTTTGAATTCTATAAAAGCATTAGGATCATTCGAAACGCCGATGATAGCATTTCAATCGCCTTCATCATCAATAAACGAAACTTCATTCGACCTCTTAACACCTTTGCTCAAATTCTTCGCATTCCTTGTGAAGGAATTTGTATGTATTCTCAAGATTGGGAAATTAACGCTCAAAACCTTGCACGTGATTCTAAACCTATCTACAATACTCCTCTCGATGATCCCGAAACCATTCGAGATACTATCTTCAAGGTTAGGACCGACCAATCCCGTTACAACCGAAACAAAAAGCTCATCCACCGAGATCCTTTTCAAATGGAACTCTTCGAAATGCATCCCATATTTAGAAAATGGGAAGAAATCCTTAGGGAAAACCTCATTAGCCTAGTTGGTAACAAGGATCATCCAAATGCATGTCTTGTGCAAATGATCTATTGTCTTATCCACCAAAAGCCATTTAATCTCGCCTATTACATGGTAAGGAGAATGGCCGGGGTATTCAAAGCTTCCAACATGGTACTTTCGTATGGTATGCTCCTAACACGACTTTGTAAGTATGTTAGTGCATTGCAACCATCTCCTATCAACAATGATCATTTCTTTGCCGATCACGTAATGGTACCTCTTACCAAAATACCCTCTAAACGGTTCATGGTCAATGGAAAGAAACCTAAAGCTCTCTCGGGTTCCTAGGAAGGAGAAGAAGAAGAAGATGTCGACCCCATAGCTAACATTGAATTGGAACCCTTTGATTACTATGAACAACTTCCAACCATTCCAAACGAGACCGCTGAATTCAAACAATTAAGGGGTATGATTCAAAATCTAGCTTATAACCTCACAAAGTTGGGAAAGAGGAAAAGAAAGATTTGACGAAAGAGACTATAGGATTATGATTGTCTTGAGACACTTAATTTGTGTATGAATGATTATGTGTTTAGCACATTTGTTTGTGTTTCTCTTGGATATTATTGTTACTACAATAATCTATGATATGTCGTATGTGATAATTTGTTTACCTTGTTGTTTAAATTACATGTTATATGTGTATACTGATTAGTGCAAAATCTGCATTAGCTGCTGTAAAGGTTCTGATCTGCAGTAGGTGGATCCCAAAATTATAACTAGCCGGATCCCTCCCATAACGGAACCGTGGGATCCGTGACTGCAGATAAGCTATACAGATCCCCTTACATAAAAAAAAATTACTAGATCACCTCACATAAGTCTAACATAAGACCTTAAAGCCAGCTAAGTCTTGTCCTAATATGTAATAGCTTGACACTCACTCATGGCTCACCTAGGACTTAGTTCAAGATTTCTTTTTGATTTATAAACACATCAAAACTCACCATATTTTCGCTTCAATACTCACAAATTGTTTTTCACTTTTCAAAACACTTAGGTGGACATATTGAACAATTTTAGGAAATTGTTTCCAGTCATCCTTATCTCAAAATGGGTCAAAAATTAGTTTTTCAATTCTTTTGATTTTTAAGGATTTTTCAAATTCCATCTCAAGCTAAAATTAGATCTCTAGGATCATTTATTATGACTTGACACCACCAAAACTCTTAGTGTTATCCTTGAACATCTATTGGTAGTCATTTAGTTCCATTTTCCTTCCATAAAAAGCAATCTTTTGCTATAACATTCATTACTTTTGATCATTCAAGTACACCCTCACCTTAGATACTTAGGAGGACTGAAACACTCAAGATGATATAGGTTTTAGCTCTTAGAAACTTCATTTCTAACCCTTCATAACTGCTGAGAGCCGGATCCCTAGGATTAGCCTAGCCGGATCCCTCAGAAGAGGGAACCGTGGGATCCGGGTGACAGATTATGTCAACCATAGCCTAAAAAATTATTTCAAGCTCATCTTGCTTACTTGAACACTCCACCTCATATTTATTAAGTTCCTAGATCAGTGAAACTCTGAACTTCAATCTTGTGCATGTTAATCATCACATTTCTAAAAATCTTAGTGGCTTGAGTCTTAAATACACTTGCCAAATTTCTCTCCTTATAAGTCATATTGATAGAACACCTTAGTCATCAAACACAACACAATTCTCAGCAATTACCAACATCTTCCTTAGTCATTTCATCATGAGAAAAGCTCCTATTGCTAACTCATCCACCCAAGAAACTTGCTAGGGTCATACACGAAGTTTCCTCAACCGAATCATCTCCGGTTAAGTCCAAAAATGCTAGGATTTCCCCTACACCAAAGAAACCAATCAAACTAATCCCCAAGAGGATTGTTCCCACAAGGATATCATCACCAAACTATACTAAACCAAACATACCCTCTTCAACTCAACCAACATCATTGGTGCCTAGAGCCACCTCACAATCATCTCCACATTCCCACAACTTAGAGGACTTACCTCCTTGGCCATCTCATCTTCCACCACTACCAACAAATTCACTTGAAAAGGTTGTGCAACAAAACCAAAGTGTTGAATCAACACTTGCACCAATATCAACTTCTCCTATTCCCCCAATAGTCCATTTTGGATTATGAGGAGACATCAAAGTCAACCACCCGACCACATGGAAGTTGAAGCTTCTTTACCTCCACCCTCAAACATTGTTGAGCCACCACTTAATGAGCCTCCACCAATTCCTCCCTCATTTGAGGATCCTCAACCCACCTCACTTGAACCTCCATTCAAAAACTCAAAACCATGACAAGGATTGCTATCATTGTCAACATGTTGAAAGGTTGATACATGAACTACGTGAAGAGCAACGTTTCATGTTTTATCACCTCTTCGAACGTTTCGAAGAGGTCAACAAACCTAAACAACCATGAGCCTAAAGCGGTGTCCTAGTCTTAAGTTCAAACTTAGAACGTCTAGGAATCCCATTTTATCCTTAAGAACGTGGTTACTTCTTAAGTTTAGGTGACTCGTTAGTATTAGTAGAAAATGTATGGCTAGATCATTCTCTTAGTTTTAGAGATTTGTTTGATTATCTCTTGGTTTTATTGAATGATTACTTATATGCCATGTTACTTTGTGTTTATGCTTGCTAATTACATACATATTTCACCTCATTATTAGCATTGTTTGGCATATCTTCATTGCTGAAGAATCTGTCACCGACAGGGATCCTTAGCAAGGCCTAGAAGGATCCCTCCATAGAAGGAACCGTGGGATCCGTGGTACAGAAGAACTATTTTCTACTAACTTGAGTCTTATTTGCAGGAAATTATGCACTATACTCTTGTTCTCTAATCTCTATTTTGTAGATTTTCAAAATACACATGAAGATTTTGACACCATAAAGCTAGGGGGAGCTTTGTGTCAAACCATATTGCAAACTCATTTGCAACATAATCCTTATTTGGATTATACTTCATGACACCCCATTGCAACGTTGCAATCTTTAAGGGGGAGCATTTTCGTCACAAGGACGAACCATTTGCAAAAATAAATTGCAAAACATTAGCTTACTTACTTTATGTACTTGACGCCCTCACAAAGGGATGGACTCGTCAAGGGGGAGTTAAGACGAGATCCATTCCCGTTACTTGCTCTCTTTACATTTTCTCTTTTTTACATGTTTTTCTTAAAAACTTTGTGTTAGTTTTTTTTCGACGCTCTTTTTGTTTCGACAAAAAGGGGGAGAAGAGAGTAAAAACTCCAATTCAAACTTTTACGAAATTTAGGTTTTCCTTAAAATAATTTAATGTTTTGTCATCAACAAAAAGGGGGAGATTGTTAATACAAATAAGCCGTAAAAACGTTTATTTATATTTTACGATCTTCTAATGTTTTGTCGATAACAAACGTAAAATCATTTTAACGAAACAAATAAAATACGTAAACTGTTTGAGCCAATAGTTTTCTAACACACTTATGTTTTCACATAAAACGCTAAAACAAGTATAAGTGATTTTATGATTTAGTAATACATATGTAAAACAACTAGTGTTTACATATTTGGGTAAATATATACTTAAACTAAGTATATACTAAAATGGGTAAAAACTAACAAATGATATTGACCCATAACCCATGGTTTTATCCAAACCATTTGACTAGATGCATTGAACTCATGAGATTCATTGTATCTAATAAGAAACCCATGGATCAACCCATAACCCATGAACCATAACCAAAATACCCATGGGTAAAGAGGAGCGTCCCACGGATCCCTAGCTTTAGGCTAGCCGGATCCCTTGTGGGAGGGATCCGTGGGATCCGGGGAACAGTAAGTTTTCTCCTCTATAAATAGTGAGCCATTTCTTCCTTTTGGCTTACCACTTTCACACATACTTTCTCCAAGTATTGTACCTCTCTAACCACTGATTCTAAGGGATCTCTCTATGTACTTTGTCTTTTGTTTTTGTGTGATTCTCTAGGTTCCTCTTAAAGGCGAGATCACCACTTCTTGAAGTCGAGCAAGCTCAAGTCCATGAGTTGCAATGCTTCGTCATCATCAAGACAACTGAGGTTCTCTTGTTGATAGTTCTTTCTTCCTCCGTAGAGATGTTATGTTGAAGGCATTAGTGAAGGATGCCGAAAGAGTTAAGACGAAAGCATTTGTGAAAGATGCTTCACGTCCATGTCAAAAGCATTAGTGAATAATGCTAAAAGTGTCAAGACGAAGGCATTAGTGAAAGGTGCCAAACGTTGTGTCAAAGGCATTAGTGAAGGATGCCTAAGAATCAAATCAAGTGGCATTAGGGAAGAATGTCTAGGTCGTATAATCGATGAGGTGCATTGTTATACATATAGTATTAGTTTATTTCCAAGGATGGTGATATCCGTGGTGGTGTTGTAATAAGGAGTGGATCTCCTTAAGATTAGGTGTTGTGTTGTGTTGGGTAGTAGTTCCTCCATAGTAATGGAACTAGGTGCTTAGCCTAGTACCTAATAAAGGGTAGGCGACGTTGTGATAGGTGTGGTTCACCTTGGAGTGAAAGAACCCGGTGGTTAGCCTAGCACCGGAAAAAGAGTAGGCGACGTTGTGAAGGCTTCTCCGCCATAAGGAGATTGGTGTCGTGTAGTGTTTATGAACTCTCGAGTAGGTGACTCGGGGAGTGGAGTATGGCAAGGAAGGTATCCTTGTAGCCGAACCACTATAAATACTCGTGTTGTGGTTATGTGCTTCTTACTCTTTATCTTTCATTACACGTTTATATATCTATCTATCAACGTCCAACATAAACAACCAAATAGATTGGCATAAGTTAATCTAAATGTTTTAAAATGAAGTTTTAATTAGTAAAACTATTCAACCTCCCCTTCTAGTTTTCCACACTATTGTTTTACTGATATTGAACGAATAGAGTTGTAAAATTTTACAGATATGGCAATTTTACAAATATTGAATGAATAACTGTAAAAATATGATAGAGTTGTAAAATCGAAACTTCTAGCAGATGAAGATGGTTAAGTAAACTTACCCTTAGACAGCGCAAATGTTTTTTTGGCTCGATTTTCCACAGCCTTACGTGCCTTTAGTTGCGTTAGAGGCAACTCTTGCCTCGTCGCATTCACTTTAACCTCAATCTATTTTTTCAAAAAAACAAACATTTAAACTTGCACGAAAGTCACTGAATCATAAGTGGGTCTGTGTACCTTAGTATTCCAAGCTAGCCGCTTGTTTTTATCAGTCTCTTCAGCTGATCCTTTATAGACATTGGGATGCAGTAAGTTTTCTGACTAATTTCATGAGATTTTACCACATCTTCAAGCTTTCCATCATTCTGTAACATTCATAAATGATAGTCAAAAATCAATGTGTCAATGATGCTAACAACTATTACGACTAATAGGTACCACAGTCTAATTACATATAAATGTAGTTACCTTGACTTGCATTTGCGGTCTTCCATTGTTGGGCACAATTCCTATACTCATGTCAGATATCACAACCATGAACTTAATCACTTTTTTAGGTCTCCTTGTAGAGTACGATCCAACTGATCCACATTCTTAATTCCTCCTATAATTCTCTTCGTACACATAAACCAACAAAACAATAAATATTTAAGAAGACTCAACTTCAACCAATAGGATTTTGGCCTAAGAAAATGTGCACAAATATTGACGTTACAAAAACACGGCTAAATTTCATAAATCGTACCAAGTTCTAACCTATTTCCTTCTATTATTAGTATTACCACCGGAGTTCTACCGACCATCCTGATCATAAATATACTAACCGCAGGTAGGGTGTCATATTTCCCGACCCGACCCGGACCCGAACCCGACGAAGGATATTCGGGTCGGGTTACTCGGGTCCAAAATCCAATTCGGGTCAATCGGGTCAACCCGATTAACCCGAGTACGAACTAGGGTCGGGTATCGGGTTCAAATATTTGAAAATTCGGGTTTTTTTTTTTTTATAACTTTTCCCAATCTTTATTTAATTGAAAGGCCCAAATTAGTGCATGAACATATATTTGGTTTTATATTCATTTTCATTCTATATATCTGACCTCAGATTGAAAACAAAATGCATTACAAAAAGAAAATGTGTAAATCCAACTATAAAATGCATGTATTAGTGCATTGCTCTACTGGTATGAATATAATAACCTTATAAAAACCAATAGACATTATATTCATAACGTTTGGTTACTAAATTTAAGAAATTAAATTCTAGAATTATATAAATGGACTTGACCCGAACCCGACCCGACCCGACTTGACCGATCCGATTTGACCGAACCCGACCAACCCGAATTCAAATAGAGTCGGGTTCGGGTATATTATTTTTTGCTTGACCCGACTTGACCCGACCCGACTGACCCGAACCCGACCGACCCGACCCGAATGACACCCCTAACCGCAGGCCATGGCAAAAAAAAAATAAAAAAAATAAAAAATAAAAAAAATTGAAAATGAAGCTACAATAAGCTGCAGTCACTTGCTCTCTTTCACAAAAGAATCTTATATGCTTTTTTAACCCTAAGATGCCAAAAACCATCGTCACCTAATTATTCACTTTTAGTGGTGTCTCATATTTTGTTAGCTCTATGCTAACTCCAACAATTTGGTAGTGAAAGTAAATGTGAAACTGAAAAAAATTGTCAAGACGATTAGACATGACAGTTGACCACAGTCGATATTTTCAGAAGTAAATTGGGTAAAAGGAATGACTCAAAACTCAATCCAATCAGTTTCAACGTCTACCTACATTTTACCTGGGTTTTGCCAAATCCATTTGACCCATTATCAGACTTTTGCAGAGTAACATAGAAGCGGTGTATAAAACTTACCAATGATCGCATAACTACACACAAAGCACGTTAAGTACCAAAGAAATAGACCAACATAAGCAATCACACCACGGCCACAAAACGCTTATATTATGTTTCGTTTGAATTGATGAAGTCCAAAACGTTTATGAAATATTAGAGTTCTATTATTAAGAACCAGTGAATGGTAGCTATTATTATGAGTGTCTCCCATCATCAAAATAACAACTCTCTTGTACACACTGCATTTGGAATAACAAATTCGAATTTAGAAACAATCTCAAGATAAAGGTCTCATAAATGAGAATTGTACGTGATTATAAAGAGATTGAGCATATGCAAACTTCAAGAGTTGTGTAGCTCCATCCAAACACTCAAAAGTGCTTATTAGTGATTCCAAAATGAACTAGTCTCTTCATAATTCTTAACCAACCTTACCCAATCACCCCTTAAGATCATAATCTAATCCAAACACTATCTTTCGCATTCTGCTTTAATGCGGCAAAACTTGAAATAGTGTTCATTTTAATGATAAGTTTGTTTAACTTATTTAAGTAAGCTTTACCCAAACACCCCTAAGTATGAAAAGTTTGCTTAAGTTGTTTTTCATGACTTTACAGACCATAATCAAAATAATTAACAAACTTTAAGAGAAACTTAATACCTTTGTAACTGGAAGTCATTTACAAATTATATCTTCTCTTGTATGATCACGCTTTTTTATGATGAAAGTCAATCAAAGCATGCACTTCATTATCTTATGATTATTCGCTTAGTGTTGCCCGTTTAAATACATGTGCATGTCAAGAAAAGTAAATATTTTCTAATAAGTAGATTACGTAGCTCAATGTTCAGAAATACTTCCTCCATTCTATATTATTATCCACCTTAATTCTAGGTTCCAATGAGTTTGTCTCAACTGCAGCCTAAACCATTTATAATTTCCATAATTAGACTCGTAGAAATTCAACTGTTATGTGTATACAATTTTTACAAATGAAGTAGTGTTTATAATAACTGAAAAACATAAATCATGCACTTTAAATAGATAATGTACTTATTGTTTTCTTTTAAAAACATCTAACCGGAGAATGATCAACCTCCTGTCGCCAAGTCGAAGCCTTGCAGCCTCACCATGATTTCTTAGTTCCAATTATTCTTCCAAATTTAGATGAAGAAGCTCAGAGATGCACTCTCTCATGTTAACATATAGGCTGGTTTTATAATCGAAATATGCACGCTCATATTCTCACAAAAAGCATACCACATGAGAAGCATGTGCTTGTAAGATAATTTTTTGCATAGATAGCAACATACATGATACAAACATATGGAGATAAGAAACCAATAAATAAAATTAGTTTTTTTAGACTTAAACGCATTTATAGTCTCCTCATTGTAGTTGATAATGAAACTTGAAGATTGTCCGAATAGAATCATTTATAGGTAAATAGGTCTAAACACTACCTATAACGAAGATTTAGACTTTTAGTGATTTGCATATTAGTGAGATGTTTAAGACTTTCTCCTGTGTTATATAAATAATGTTTGAAAATCATATAATTAAGCTAAAAGCAGTTGATATTTATCGCAAGGTGTTGAGACCATGTACCATTTCATGAGCAGAAGCAATCATAAGGATCATGCACATGTGTCACATAACACTTTTGTAGCACCCTGTGTATAGATGAGCAACCTCCTTATATCAATTGAGTTATCTCCACTGGAAAGTTTTCCACGAACACTTACAAAACTACGTAAATACACCTTTACACGGCACTTAATCTATGTTATGATATTTTGACAAAATGCATTAAATAGTCCACAATTGCAAATGCATCAAACCTATAAGGCGTCAAATCGCAACCTATAAGTCTCATAATTTTTATCCTATTACAACTATGTTTTTATCTTTTGTTTAAAGATTAAGTCCTCCTAAACACAATTATTTTCATATTGAATGCAAAAAAGAAGTATTAGCATTACACAATATACAACACAATTTGAAGCACCTTTTGGATAACCTAAATGCTTCTACATCCATTTCATACTGTTTACAAAAGTATTTTTTTTTTAATTTTGGTCCACTTACACACCAAAAAGGTTCAGTTTAGCAAACATTAACAATGTATCTTAACTCTTTCGATTACTTCACACGAATATCAAAATTCAAATAAAGCATATAAATATAATATCATAGTTAAAGTAGATGCTCGTTAGCGATGGAAACCTGAAATAATGACGATATGGAATATGCCACTTACCTATAAAGGATTTTTGTCGAGACACACCGCCTCCGAAAGCCCTTGGTGAGACAGCTGTAGTCGTCCACCTACACAAATAGTGATCCTTCCAACATCATATTGGTAACAATAAAGTAACAAAATGTAAATAGAAGTATGCAGTAACAAAGATAAGGCAAAAAATCATATGCAAGAAACAAACCATTTACCTTCGAGTAAACCATATACCTGATATCGAGTAAAACTTTTGCATTGCATTCCTGAAGCAAGAAGGACCAGGCGGCTTTCATGTGTATAGATGTACAAACTCACATATCTAACGCGCACATATCTAAAGGATTATTAAAAAAGGATTTGTGATATGGCGTATATGGCCAAATAAATAACTAATGGAACTTACACGGTCAGAGGTCGCTAATGGTAGCCCACATGCCAGTAAGAACGCCCACCATGGTAACTGAAGTTAACTTTTAAAGAATTCAATTACAAACAAACTTGCTAAAATTTTTATCAAAATAATGCATGTAAGACAGAAATAAAAGCCCTATCCGCTTCAACAGGGGTCTTTGGATTCTGTTTTAACAACAGCCAAACACCCTTTCTGCTGCAACAGGGGTGTTTGGATTCTGTTTTAACAGCAGCCAAACACCCTTTCTGAGGCAACCATTCACCAAATAATGTACCCGAGACAAAAGGCGTACCACCATGATTTAAGTCAAGTACATGCCTTTGCCGGTGGTGCCTATTATTTGTACCAGATCCGCTAAGAGACAATCCATCTTGTTGGTCTGCATCAAAAGAAAGATACCAAGTAAGTATCTAAGACCAATAGTTTTGTGGCCAGGATACCAATCAAAACGTATCGGCATAAATGACATCAAATACCTCGACTTATCATGTGTGAGTGGTTGTCACCTCTGAGCAAACAACAAAAGGAATGTCCGTTTTGGCGAGCTGCAGAAATAGAGAAACGGTAACTCAGAAATAGAGAAACAGTAACTCAAATATAGGCATACATTAGTTTTAATTCCTACATTTAGTAACATGTTCCAAGTGACAGAAATTCCAACTATTACTGGCATACATTAGTAACATTTAGTAATATGGCATTATATCAAACATATGGCATACACTTAAGCATTATATCAAACAAAGGCTTCTGGCAAGCTGACAGAAATTCCAACTATTACTGGCTCTTTGTCAAGAGCTGAAAGACCCTACAATCAGAAGGTAGTTAGTAAATTATATGCATATAAAGTCATATATGATGGCACTGTCACTATGCTCGCATGCATAATATAACATACATCATTGACGCTGCTTGTTGATGTTGTGTTCTTCCATATTACACGCACACACTTCACTCTGCCTCCCTAAGCCTTGTTGAAGGAAAGAATGCACCTTGTTCTCATACAATCTCCAACATTCATTATCCAAACAGAACCCTTGTGTGCTAAGTTCGGCCTTCCCCTTCAAGTTCAATCTAAGCAAACACATATAAAATTTCCAAATTCAATAATCAATAATCAAAATCTGTAGATGGAAACAAAAAGTATTCTTTAATTCACCAAAAGTAACCTAATTCAGATTAAATTTAAAAACTAAAATAAAGATTACCCGATATTGAATAAAGATTACCTAATTCAGACGTGTTTAAGGTTTAGGTTTCAATGGCTGAAATTGAGGGATTTGAAAGATTTAGGGTTTTGAATTTGATTTGATGATTACATAATTTGATCGCCGTCTGCTTTTTTTGTGTTTTGTGTGAATGATTGAGAAGGGTTAATTTAAATCAGACATTTCATTGTGAGATATGCTTTTCAAAATTCAAATTATTCATATTGATTTAATGATAAAGATGGAATGTTTAAAATTGTGACCGAAATCTCTTGGTGATTCAGTTTCAAAATTACCCTCGAGATGTAGGGAGGAAAGGGATGAGTGTTTAATCCGCTTAAAAAGTAAGTTGACTTCTCAAATTTGGGATGTTGTAGATTTCAGCCCTTTATGAACGATGTTTTTGTCTAACACAAAACCGCCTTGGTCTAGTGGTAGGAGTGTTGGTAACATGTTCTGCCACCGCGTTCGAATCTCCATAAGTACATAATTGTGCTTAACAAATGTACACGTGCTTGTGGTAGTTGGCATTGAGGTGACATTTATATGTCCAGAGTGGCATTGAGGGTGGCATTTTCATGTCATTGTACATGCTTTCAACTTCAGTACAACCGTCTTGCCTACATATATAAGTAAAGATTTGTAGGGAGAATTTCATTTATATCTTTAGAAAACTTCATCGTTAATATTTTTCTAAAATTAATAATTTCTCTACAATATCATCTTTAAAAAAAGTTGCTTTACAAACAAATACTAACAGATTCGTATTACCATATTTGTGTTGCGGTGATTTACAATAAAACGACTTATTCATTTGTCACTATTTCAATGTTCTAAATTGAATATGATAAACGATGTTGTGATTCAACTAATATAGATTATTTCAATTATGATAATTAGAACCAGTGCCAAGCAAAAGTGAGTTTGGATCTCATTTGAATGCCTATGAATCCCTTGTCATAAATGCAAAATGGAATCTAACAATTAAATCAAAACAATTTCTTAGAGGAGTTTAGAAGGATACAAAAGTAATTTAACTGTTTACTACTAGTAAAAAAGAGTTTTAAATATCAAAATTATTTAATCATGAATTTAATTATTTGTTTGGGTGTATACGAGTATTTTTACAGTTTGAAAGGATATTAATGTAATTAAGAAATTTGAAAGGATATTGACATAATTATAGAACTTTCTAAAAATATACATAAAATTACTCTTTAAAAACAATAATTTTTTAACCTCTTTTTGTAACCAATGCATGTAATATCATCAATCAACAATTTTCAAGTTGGTCACCGTTCAAAATCGTCAAAAGAGCGAAGGCATTTTTATAATTAAGAACGCGTTATCTTTTTAGAAATAAAGTTAGCGGCTTATCTTTATACAAATTTATGTTTAATACATAAAGCGTTACAATACGATGAAATAAATTCCGAGTTAAATACAAATCATATAAAATGACGTTGCCGTATGCTTCTTGAACACATCAATTATCTTGTTATGATACAGTTTTTTAAAACTAAATACCATCAATACATTTCTAATAAAACATTCTACGACTAAACATATAGTTTACAAAATGTTCCTATCTCATCAAACATCTTTTGATTATACTTTCACAAAATACCAAAATTTTTTATTTTTATTTATTTATTTTTTCTTTCTAAATTAGACATAAAAATTCGTTTACTTTTATCCTAGAAAAAACAAATTTTGGCCCCTTAAAACTAAAATGGCCCTTTTTTAAGCAATTTGAACCCCTCCGAACTGTTTTGAACTTCCCGTCCATCCCTTCCTATCCATCCTCCCAAGTTCCAGCCACCTTGGTTTTATCTCCTTAAGGGGATGATGGACAAGCATAAGATACCATATGAAGGTTAGGATATTGAGGGTCCATATTTTTATCGATCGGTGGTTTGTAGTATGGGTTTCATATCTGTCGAGGGTCGGAGGGGTTCTTTGGGTTAAAGATTTGGGTCTAGTTCATTGAGGGTTGTGGTCATATGATTTGGTTCAACTAATGGTGGGTCAAGTTCAGGCAGGGTCGCAAGTTGATGTTGGCTAACGACCATCTTTGCTTTTGTTCATTGCTTTTTAAAAAAATTATTTGCTTGTTTCTTCAACAAAAGTTAATCTTTAGTTTTGTTGTTAAACTTTTCTGAGCTTTCGCGATTTTATCGATCAGACGTGAGAGTATTAGATGATGGATTAGGTTAGTCGGCGTTTATGAATTTCGGGTCCGTTACGTCTTACTCTTGTGTAATCTCTATATGTTATAACCTACGGGGGATTATATCTTTAACAAAAGACACAATATTAATTACATTATTAATTGTGTTTACGGCGTTAGTTAACAGGAATATCGTTTAATGGCAAGAGTTCAATATAGATATCAAATATTACTGTAGAGCCAATGACCAATAATAGTGATTCATTTTCTTTTTAAATAAACTTTCACAATTTTTAAAATTAAATATCTCTCAAAGATTAATTGTTGCGATAAAAATCATACAATGTGACGAGAATTAAATTATCTTCTATGAATGTACTTCACTACGTTATTTTTAACCATTTTTTTTTTTTTTTAAATTAGTAGGAAAATCATATGATTTGTGAAAATCATATATGATTCGATTTTTCAAATCATATATGATTTTTAAAATATATGATTTGTAAAATATAATATATGATTCGATTTTAAAAAATCATATATTTGAAATCATATATGATTTTTTAGAATTTTTGAAAAAAAATATTTATTAAAAAAATATAAAAATGTATATTTATAGAAAGATAATTTAATTCTCGTCATGAAATGTATTTTTATAGTTTGAAGATTTACGGTTTTCAGAATATGTTGTTTTAAAAAAGGTAAAATTGTTTTTTATTAAATTTGACTATAAATGGATGACTAAGATTGATTTATTGGATCTATGGTAAATGTGATATCTATATTGATCTCAACTCATCGTTTAATTTAATCCGACTCTAAAACTTTAGTCAAACACCGTTGCAAATGGATAATCTGTCTTTCATTTGGGAGTGCAAACTAAAGGACACAAAAACATAACTTTAGTTTGCTATAGGAAGTAGATTTATGAACCATAGTCATATGAAACGCTAATTGACCCACATTTTACATTTTGGATCGCGCATATTAGAACGTGGTACGGTAGCGTTCTGGATCGCTGATTTAAACTTCCCAAAGTTATGTAGTTTAACGTTCCAAAATCATACACATCAGCGTATCAACAACTATGGGTTCAGCGATCCTAGCGAACCGCGCTCCCGTCCTGAAATGAACCACGTTCCATGTGACTATGGGTCTGTCTATAAATTATGGTCTTTGTTGGTCAACCCAACTCCCCCAACCCATTTTGACCATACTAAAAATGACCCATTTTCAGTCCTACCATTCTACTTGCCACCTCTAGCGAAGAGGAAACAAACCTTACTCAAAGAAGCTATATGCTCATATGTCCAAAATATTCACCATCTAATGTATATCGTAAAGAGTATTAAATGATTAATTATCGACTGTTCGTGTGGGTAAACTCAGAACATTATCTCTTATTAACTTTCAGAATATTCTCTCTTTAGAATTTGGATATTATTCTGACCTTTTGTGAGTTATACAACTTAAGCGACACACATTTTGTCATTAAATTTATACAGTTAGGACTGAGTTGCGAAATCGTAACAACATGACATGCATTCTGAGATATCTCCAAGTCAATGAACATTTGATTACAACTTATTAAACTAATAATTCTCGACATTTCATTGCTTTATTTGTGAAATGAGGAATATCAAATATCTGATCACTGTTTACAACCATAAAACATAACTTTGTCAACCTTATATTACAGTAATATTCTTGTCATACGTGTACCGTCCCATTTTCATTTGGTTCCAAAGTTGCATATCATCCTCTAAGAAAAAGGGCATTTTGAAGACCCAATATCGGTGGTGGAATCTCCCGTTGTTGTTGCTCTCCCACCCTTGGTCAAACCCGTAAGTAGCTCTCCGCTATTGTAGAAGAATTCAATCTTCACAATCTTGAAATGTTCATCCAACTGAAAAGAAAATATTAATGCATGAACCATTAAAGTTAAGAAACAATATGTTAACGAGGTCAGTAAAGCCTTAAATAGGATAAAATGATTTGACGTTTTGAACTCTTGACTTCTAATTGTTGAGTACAACTTATTACTGAATATGGGCTAAACTTGGTAAGTTTGATTATACATTACTTAGATTTGTTTTCTTCACCTTAAAAACGGAGACACCAAAGAATTCTACTAATTCTTTTGTGGGCTGGTGACTTTTGAAAGGACCCTCCATGTAACCCCAATGCCTGAATTTATACACAATCACCGGAGGACCAGAGTAAACTTCCAGGACCTCCAATACAAACCCGCGAGTAAATGTGGTTGTGAAGATCTTTTGAGCAGTGTCTGCAGTTTCTTCATTTGGATTATAGAGTTTAAGTTGCTCAGGAAATGATGTTTGTAGAAACATATTGTACCCTCCACCTATATTGGCTATATCTTCCACTGTCAACGGTTTCCTGCCTATAAATTAAAGGTCAGCAGGATACTAGGATATGAAGACCTATTTGCATTAATCTATCAGAGTTTAGCTAATTACCATTAACGGATACTGTTAGCTTTGTGACATCAACAGCTTTAAAATCTTGGGGATTCACTTTATGGAACATCTCCATTTCCCATGTTTTCACAAGATTCTGAACCTGCTCTTCCAGTGAACCTTTGGGCCATATCTTATACAAAAATTTAAAAGGCATAGAGTCATTAGTAAATCTACACAACTAATCCGTGAAACTTACAATCCAAATTCCAAACTGTAGAAACATCAGTGTAGCCAACACATGCCCGTCGAGTTAATTGACCCAAGTTGAAGTCTCATCCTTGGCATTTGCTTCATATAGGTACCCACCTCCGCAAAACATATGGGCACACTGGAGAGACTTTGTGGAATAAGAGCTCAGGGGTCCGAGTCTTGGCTCATGCTCACTCCAGTTGGTACCCCACTAGGTCAGGAGAGTTGCCGGAGCTATTCCTTGTGGGGTGAACAATGGCTGGTGCCAACAGGCACCCGAGGTCAGGGTGTTCCCGCCAATCTACACCTTTGTGGAATTTGGCTAACCATTAAACAGTTCACTCACATAGTCGCATAGCATTTGGTTCATCGAAATTTAAAAAAAAATTGGAAAATCTTATCTTCTAAAATTTGTGAAGTTGTAGTCCTGTAAGATGACATCAACTAACATGCAAACACAAAATCACGTAGATAAACGTACATTAAGCGTTTATAATCTTGCTAATTGAAAATTAATGAGTCTGTACTTTGGAATATAATCAGTATTCATGTATTGATATTCAAGTCTAACACGATGAAAAAAAAAGTAGATAAGGATAAATGAGTTACGAGTTACAAGTTATAACCTTGGTTCTGCCTTGTTCAAAGAGTTTGTTAACTGCATCATAGTTAGGGGGTGCACCATACTTCCATGTTGTGTTCTTCTCACCTTCACCACTCATGAAACATCTATATTTATCCACATCTGACCCTTTATATTGTTCCATTATTAATATTGTGTTTAGCTATAGATGATACAACATATCATCTTAGTTTATATATATACTCCGTAATATATAAAGTGGCAGAGTAGCGGGAGAGTTATGAATTCTGGAAAAGGTCTAAATCGGCGGCGAGCCCTGACCTCATGCATCCTTTTTGGATTGGATAACACTCTAAAATGTTATGTATTTGTTAACATATTTAACACGCTATTGTAAAAAAAAAACTCTTTCTGGTCCCATATAAACCTGATTCACACATTTTAGATATTTAGGTGTACAAAGGCTATTAAGCTACGTATTCCACGATTGGGACACTTCTCTATGGCCTTGCCTTATAATTTGATTTCAATTTTGGAGCTACTCAAACAGGATGTTTCCCCGAAATACAAATAGTTTCAATCTAAAGACATTTCTGATCAAAAAAGTATCTAAAGACAAAGAATCATACACGTATTAGAGCTTTAGGTATCACAAAGTAATTTCCATTGTCATCCAATGACATCGATGTCATCCCATGAAATCGATGTCATGCCATACGGCATCAGTATCATCCTCGGTGTTATTGAGGAAATGTTACCTCAACAACGGTGTGCTAATGCGTGCTTTAGGGGCTTGTATTTTGGACGTTTCTTAAGTGGGGCAAGTTTCAGTGTTATAAGTGTGGAAGTTGGTGTTGTCCTGATAGCGAGTAAATGACACTGTAAGACGGTGTCACGATACCTAGATCTCTTATATACATCACATATGCCTCAATCAAGAGTTGAACCCACATGTCTTGCCAAGCGGTATACATTTTAACATTCAAGGCTTGCCCAAGCAACACTAAAAGACAATGATAAAGATACGCATGGGAATTAACCTCGTTTGACAAAAATTACCCTAACTCATATAGTCGTATGAACTTTTTATGATGCGAACAAATAAGAAATGTACTAAATGCAACTAAAATAAGGTCCCAGAACATAAACTAATAGGACAATCAAGTATACAAAGAACACACAACTTTTAAAAAATTTTCACGAAACCGTTAAGCAGCGTAGAATCCACTTTACAGATCCAATTCATTCTGATTATGATTTAATGATGACATGTATAGTATAACTATAGGTGGAGCTGGTGGCAAAAGGTATGTCCGTGGTCAAGATTGTACAGTGGCCGGGATTGTAAGAAAGGGCCAGCGGTGGTAGATGTCAACATAAAATGGGTTTGAGGTTGTCCAGTGGCCGGGATTGTAAAAAAGCATTAAACTGGTGACTTCTATTAAGAAAAAACATGCATGCAACACAGATATAATTCAAAAGTAAAAAAGAAAACCTGAATATCCAAATAAGAAACTGAAATCAAAACCTTACTCTTTTCTTTTTTTTGAACATAAATCCTACTAGTTTTATATAAATTCAAATTTTTCACAGTAATCAAATACCTAAAGTATCTCTTACCTGGCCAAAATAACAAAAAATATCGACCAAAACCAATTCCAGCAAAATCAGCAATACATCATTAAAATGGAGGATATTTAACTTCACTAAAAGTAATTATGCAGTATTGTTTTTAGGAGAATTCAGAATACATTACAAACATTCCAGCTCGAGGGTGGTCTAGCCTTGTTATCACAGGCACATACTTTAAGGCATTACGGAGCATATCACTAAATTGTCCACCTCATTTCAAGTGGCCGACAGGACGTTTTACAAGAATTTTGTGTAGAAGCTTGTTAACCTCTAAAACATGGTCCTTCTACTATGTTAATTTCACTTAGATATATACAATCAGTCATTTTACAATTGAATTGCCCGCATAAAAAGCGCATATATCAAGATCAGTGGTCAGTGGTACCTATATACTATCAGCAGAAATGATATACCCAATTTCCCTTCATGGCAAAATCTTCAGTAATTTCTAGATTTGCTGAGTTTCATGAATCAAGGATTGTTAACTGCCCTGAAAAACAAAGGAAAAATATCATCAGTTATATTGTTCGACTATAACCAACCAAGATCAGCGATTCAGCATACACTTGCCATATATGCTGCCTAGAGGTGACAATCTCAGGTTACGTTTTATCCCTAACATGCCTAAAATGTTTATAAAAAGGAAGATGAAGAAGACAAAAAAAAATGTAAATAGTAAATAGCCTTTTCAATGGGTCCAAAGTCACCCGAATATGTTTTGTATGTATAAAATCTCCAAACTCATTTCACAGTATCAGTAAGAGTATAATCTTCAGACACAACTTAGTTTTAAGTTAAAAAAAAATTAGTAAAAAAATTGTTTGGTCAACTTGACCTGTTTCAATTGACACCAAAAATCTTTCATGCTGACTTGTTAACCAACCCTCAGCACCCCAGCACGCCATTTTGCCACCTCCAATGTTGATGATATATAAATAGGGCATGAGTTTTGATGTCTCACCTGTTAACAATGTTAAAGAACTATCTTTTTGTGAATTGAAAAAAGGGGCTATTTGTTTGTTGACGCTGCCGCCTCCCACTAGTCAAAGTGCTGTCACTGAAACTGCCCTTTTCTACATCATCAACTTCGTGAAATTCCTTGTTCCAGGAACTCAAAGGAATTAGATAACTGTCATCCTTGTGGCCTCTACTTCTCTCCTCATGGCGTTTTACATTTTCTGATATCTCGTGAAAAGTTCTATTTATCTTTGCTATTCCCCTTTCGACTGGTTCTACAACGTGGGAAACTGTGAACTTCATGTCATCAACCATCTGTTACAAGAATGACAATAAAAGTATTAGTAGCTAAATGAGTTTTATCTAGCAGTAGGCCAGTGAGATAAGAGAAAAATTCACAACCATTTCACCACTTCCAAAGACGACATCACGAACACTTTGATGTAACTTGGGATGCTTTGGTCTGTCATCAAGACGACCAAGGTACTGTAGGGTTTTCTCACAGTCCCGAACCTCTTCTGGATCAGGTGGTGCTCCTAACGCTGCATAGTCAGTCATCACAGAAACATCACGTACACATCGCTCTCCACGTTTGTAAGGTACTGCTGGGAATACATACAGGTGCACCACTGCAGCAACACCCATCTGCTTCATAGGTTCAGTACAGTTAAAATTTGAGTTAAAAACAAGGTTGTAAAAATCGCTCGGCGGTACCGTGGCGGTTGACCCCCGCCAAGCGCCATAGCCGCCATAGCGGCGCCATGGCGGTGACCCTAAATTATAAAGGAATTTATTAAAGAAATGAATATTAGCAAGATTAATTATAAAAAACTAGCTTAAATTAGAACAAAATCAATAAAATCGAAGTTAATTGCCGTGAATTTGAAAAAAAAAACCCTAGATCTGAAGTTGACCGGCGTTGACCAAACCGCCGCCAAGGCCGATTTTGACCGCCAAGCTCCGATTTTGACCAATTTCTGACCGATTTTGACCAAAACACCATGTTAGACCGATTTGGGAAA
>OU343216.1:129755513-129804124 GCA_910596185.1 Chrysanthemum makinoi | reverse complement strand
GTAGAAAACTAGAAGGGGGTTGAATAGTTTACCAATTAAAAACTTTGTTTTGAAACTTATTGTAAAGATCAATTGATATTGATCTTAGATATGTTAATGAAATATGCAAGCAATATGTAAGAAGTAAATAAGGAAAGAAATGATCAAACCACAACAAGTTGTTTATAGTGGTTCGGTCTACAAGGACTCTTTTTCCTTGCCCTACTCCACTCCTCGAGTCTCACACTCGAGAGTTTAACTTCACTAGTCAACAAGCTCCTTTCACCGGCTAAGAAAACCTTTACACTTAAACACACTATTTCCGACACTAAGCTAGATGTCGAGTTCTTTCCAAGGGTACAACCACTCCCACACACAATGTATTTTGAGGACTAAAATACTAACCACTCACACTCACAAGATTATGATGGTTTTATACAACAATGAAGTATGAATCAACACTAGATCATACAACACTAAACAAACAAGACTTCCAACTTCTCGTTGAAGCTTGAATATGACTTGATCTTCTTTGCTACAAAAGAGATCACTAATATGATATGAAACTGAGTTAGAAAGGTTATAGAGAAGATATGTATGAGAGTATGTTAGAAAGGGATGAAAAACTACTTGGCTTGGCATTGCTTTTTATAGCCAAAGTGGGCGATGAGAGCGTCCACGGACCATGGCTAAAAGGGTTCGCCCGTGTTACCATTTTTGGTACGCCCGTCACGGCCCCAGTCAAGATATCAAATCTTTGCTAAAGTCAACTCTATCTAAGTGAGATTTTGTAAGATATGAAGAGTACAAATCCACACAAAATATCTAATGAAATCTTTCAATGATTTCCATGATGCATTACATGATGTCATATGTTGTATTTCTATTTTTAGAAATATGCAAGTACATAAGTAGTGTTTGGTTTTTAGAACCTAACACATTCTAAAAACTACTATCATACATAATGATTAGAGTCATATCAAGATGTTACTAATCATAAATGTAAATGCTTGAATGATGAATATATTGTTTGAAAAAGCTTGTTTTAATATCTATTAAACTTGACAAGCTTTAAGCTTTATACAAATTAAATTTACTTTTGTCGTTAACAAAACTTAGGTAAAGATCAAAAATATAAATAACGTTTAATGGCGATATTTGTATTAACAATCTCCCCCTTTTTGTTGAGGACAAAATATAAAATTTATTTTTATAAAAGATACAAAGTTTGTACAAGAGTTATAAAAATATTAGTTTTAGAACTTGAAAAGAGAATGGTAATGCAAGTGTATGATGTTTGACTATTTATGAAAGTCAAAGTATTCACTAGTTGATGCATGATGTTGACTTTTTCAGAAAGTCAATGTATGCAGTTTGACTTTTATAGAAAAGTCAAATATAAATAATTTCAAAGTTCTATATTTTCTCCCCCTTTTTGTCTCAATAAAAAGAAGAGGCTATCTTGAATGTAATGAGTCGAGATATCTCCCCTTGTTCAAAGCTCCCCCTTAATTGGGTGCTTTAAAGGGAAGATTCATGGATTGTGAAAAAAAAAAGCTACAAAAAAAAATGTTAGTAATAATGATCATTCACAAGCATTTCCAAACACTATGTAATGACACCAACAATATAATAAACAACATTCATTAGTTAAAATTTTTCATGAGTAAAGATCATGAAAAGAGAACACAATGATGTGTTTTTAGTACAAGAAAAAATTATCCTAAGAAAGTAAAGACTAGTCTAAAACCATCCTAAAGTGATGGTGGATGGGAAAAGCGTTGAGCGCTCAAGGATGTGGTTGAGGATGAACCTCATTTCTTCTTGGAAGTCATGGACCATAACCCTTAGGGTCCTTTCAGGTTTGGCCCGTTTGCTCACAAGTTGAGCAACCATGCCTTGGAGGGTAGAATGTTTGGGGAGGTTGTGGTGGTGGAATGGTGGATGTGTTGGTGTTGGTGGAAATGTTTGGGGTGGTCATGATGGAAGCAAGCAAAGCACTTTGCATTTGCATTGTCTCACTCAAGTGAGAGTCCACCATGCCTTTGAATTGGTGGAGGTTGTGGAGTTCGGTTTGAATCTCCTCTCTAGTGGGATTGGCATCCCACATACACTCCTCAATGTCCTCAAGATGAAGGGACATTGATGTGGGGAGTGAATGATCTCCATACAAAGGACCATGAATGTCTTTGTGAATGGGGATGGAAGAGAGAGGTTTAGGCCCTAATGGGGCGTTTGGGTCAAGAGATGACCGAGGTGACTTATGAGCCATCCGCTCAATTGAGCCAAAGGATGGAAATGGTGGTGGATGATTTGGCCTAGGAGGCAAGTCATCCAAGTCCTCCAAGAAAGGATTTAGGGAGGTTGGTGGAGTGGAAAATAACTCCATGGGAATGAGAGTTGGAGACCTTGGTGAAGGTGGTGAGGGTGTTTTGGATGTTTGGATGGGTGCCGGTGGAGGTGAAGTTGGTGTTTTTGTTGGTGGTGGAGTGGTGATCACAATGTGTGATTGAGTAGGTGTGGCTAAGGTGAGGTTTGTATCATCTCGGATGGGAGATGAGATTGTGAGTGGAGAAGACTCGGATGAGGAGCTAAGGTGAACAAAGCAACAAGGCCTCACACTAATTCTAGCGGTCTTCTTGCAAGGTTTTGGAGATGATTTTGTCATTTTGACTTTGGTTTGTCTTTGCTAGATGATAGTAAGAATGAAGAAGGTGTGAGGATGATCATGGTAAAACCTCTCAATTTATAGAAGTGAAAAATCATGGAGAAATGTGTTTGATTTGATGTTAAGCCATTGAAGAGATGAGGTTCCTAATGATTTGGAAGTGGGTTGAATGCTAGTCATATCACCCAAGTCAAGCCATTCAAGAGAGATGGAGTGAAGAAGAAAAGATTTGCAATAAATGTGTTCTAGTGAGTGGAATTTCCTACTATTCAGATCACCCACTCTGTTTGAAGGTACCAAAAATTTGGTTCCTTCCTTTATGCAAAAGGGCTCCTTGGGTGGATTTTTCAAATTTTGAATTTTGGTGGGAAATGGATTTCTTATATACTTAAGTGAATTATACTAGTTCTAATAAGGGTATAAGCAAGTTAGGATTGATTTATAAGCATTGGATGGTAATTTGGAATCACGAAATAGTCGAAATTGAGAAAGTTACCTGAAGGATCCACGGCACCAAAATCATACACGGCCGGAACCCTAAAAGGTCCGTCCCTGGTCCTTTATACAGAATACTGGCGGTACCAATTTACATAACGGACGGTACCAAAATTATGGTGCCGTCGATCCGTGAAGTGAGAAAAATGGACAGAGTTCGTTTTTAGGTGTGGGGACTTTTCGAAACCCTGAAATTCTTCTCAAAACATGTTATACTAAACATTTCTAGTTAGGAAAAGTAGATAACATATATATAAACATAGTGGAACATGTATTTTGAGCAAGGCTTATTGATTTTCACATTATAGTGAAAATGGGTAAAATTTGATAGCATACTTGCGCTATCCCCTTGCATGAAATTGTTAGCATTCACCATTGTTTCAGGTTATATTATCATCCTACATAATAAAACAACCAAATTGTATCAAACATTAATGATAATGTATTGTTCCAAACGCTCCTTAAAAGTACCCTTATTTGTCCAACTTCTTGTAAATCTTGTTCATCATCCTACCAAGGCATTTGAACATTCCCTTAGTTTGCTTGAACTCCGCGGATTCATTCTCTATTTCGGGAAGAGACGCATAATACTCATGAGGCGGAAGGCGAGAGCTTGGAAGACCATCCTCGAAGCTATTTGATGATGATGATGATGGAGTTGGAGGTTTTGCTCTCTTGCCTTTTGTCTTAGCAACTCGTGCATCACTCAAAGGTACAAAGATGTGAGGGATGAGCTCATAGTGAAGGTGCATCCCTTTTGGTGTTGGTGGAATTGGTGCAAAGTTTCTATAGAGACGGGTGAGGAGCATCCCGTATGGAAGAGCAACCGATCCTTGAGTTGGAATATCAATCATTCTCCTAGCTATGTAGTAGGCTAAATTGAATGGTTGATGGGTGGACAAGTTGTAGAGCATATGACAAAGGCAAGCGTTAATGTGATCCCTATTTCCTATGGTGCTAATGGCGTTGGCTCTAAGTAGCTCCTCCCATTTCTTAAATTCGGGCTTAAGTTCATTTAGCTCCATTCCATATGGATCTCGGTTTACTTCTTTTCCCTTTAGGGTAACTCGGGTTGGTCACTCTTTTGGGTTAAAAGGTGTTCACGGATGACATCCTTATCGGCCAAACGGGTTTGGTAGGGTAGAGAGCGGTCATTGATAGCATCAAGAGCGGTGAGTGACCATTTATCCGAGTAGAGACAAGTTCCTCGGTTGGGAATTCCTAGCACTTGAGCAAAGTTGGCTAAGGTGATGGTGTAGTCGTTTTGATTAATTCTAAACCTAAGACAAAATTCATCATCGTCTTCATCACTAAAGCCGGTCACACTAGCATAGAATTCTAACACAAACCTAGGACAAATTGGTTCATCGATGTCAAGAAGATAATCGAATTGAATGGCGGCTAGTTCTTCACGAAGGTTGGTGTTTTCAAGGAAGGATGAGTGAATGGTTCTACCCTCATGGAAATACCTTGATTCTAGACCCCTAAATATTTCTACTTGTTCTTTGGTAAGTCCTTTGGTTTTGTGGTGTTTGGGAATGTAGTTAAGGGTGTCTTTGTGATCATAGAATCTTGCGGCTACCATGGTTATTCCTAAGGACAAGAGTTAATATGTTAAAAAATGAGAATAAGTTTTAACGTTTTTGGTTCTAGTGTGTGCCTATATGAAAACAATTTGGAGTTGCGGTTATCTCGACTCATTTTATGCACAAAGATGGTTTTAGTGGGGTGTTTGGCAAATACCATGAGATAACCCAAATGCTCCTAATTCAATGTGGCTTCATTTGAATATACCCGGGAATGCATATTAGTTATGCAATACCTTTAGTATTCAAGAGCATGCAAGTGATGAAAATTTAACGTTTCTATTTGTATTAGCAATGAAAATTGTTTTCCTACAAGTGAGAAGCTTTTCAAATTTTTTGACATGGGGTGTTTGGTTGTTTGAATAGGGCCTTATATTCATTATCTATCAATTAGTGGGAAGCATGATTTGTTTATGCAATATGATAATGTAGTACCTAATTTCAATGACTAGTTATGCAATTTGCCAATTGAATTCATATTTGGTATAAAAGCATACATAGAACCCCATGTAATGATTTGTGATAGTTTTGTGCATAAATAAGAATCCTAGACTCAGAATTAAGAGATGAAATGTAGTTAGGATACTTACAATGATGTTATCTTCAGTGATTAGTGAGTTGGGAGATGACAATAATGAGCTTGGTTTAAGTTATACACGTTTTGGTAAAGTGGGTTTTGAGGAAGAGGATGATTTGTATATAGCGGCTTTTGCTTCAGTAGACACCACGGACCGGCGGTACCAAAATTTGGTTCCGTCTTTGTTATCGTTTGGTGTCGTGGCTACTGAGCAGTACAAGACAAATTTGTTTAGTTTTGACTATTCTAATGTTTTGGGCTATGTTTATCCTACATGTTTGGTTCCATTAACCCTAAACCAAGTCTAAGAAGATTAAAAGGTTCTCGTTTAAGAGGCTTAGTTAAGATGTCGGCAATGTTGTCTTCGGAGGATACTTTCTCGATTGAAATGTTTCCTATTTGAACATTGTCGCAAGAAATGATGGCGGATTTCAATATGTTTTGTACGAGCATGTTGAGCGGGATTCTTCTTGAGATCGATGGCTCTTTGTTGTGCAAAAGTATCACAATGTCGTTGAGATGAATTCCGTAATCTACGAGCTTGCTTCATCAAAGAGCTTGTTGACATGCTTTTCGGTGAGGCGTACTCGGCTTCAAGAGTTGAGATGGCCAAGGCCGTTTGCTTCTTTGCAAACCATGAGGTGAGACAATGTTCAACAAAAGTGCAAATACCACTTGTACTTTTTCTATCGACATAGTCACCGGCATGATTCGAGTCGGCATACACTATGGTTTCTACACCCGTTCCTTTGGGATACCATAATCCTAAACACGTTGTTCCCTTAATGTATCTAAAAATCCTTTTTAGGGCTTCTAAGTGTGATGCCTTTGGGTTTTCTTGAAAGCGAGCACATAGACAAACACTAAACATAATGTCGGGTCTACTAGCCGTAAGATAGAGTAGGCTACCAATCATTCCTCTATATTTAGTGTTATCTACGGATTCACCTTCCTCATCCTTGGTTAGTTTAGTGTCCGAGGACATGGGTGTCTTAGTTGGTTTGGAATCTTCAAGACCAAATTTCTTAAGCATGTCTTTTATATATTTAGATTGGTTAAAAAAATATGCCATCTTCTAGTTGTTTTATTTGAAGTCCTAGAAAGAAATTTAACTCACCCATCATACTCATTTCAAACTCGTCGTGCATGATTTTAGAGAAATCATCACATAATTCTTGACAAGTTGATCCGAATATAATGTCATCATCGTATATTTGAACAATGATAATATGTGATTCCTTTTTCTTGGTAAAAATAGTATTATCTACTAATCCCATAGTATATTTGTTATCAATAAGGAAAGTCTTAAGTCGGTCGTACCAAGCTTTTGGTGCTTGCTTAAGACCATACAATGCTTTCTTGAGTTTGAAGACATGATGTGGTTTCTCAAAGTCGGTGAAACCTGGAGGTTGAGCAACATACACTTCTTCGTTAATAAACCCATTAAGAAAGGCACTTTTAACATCCATTTGAAATAATTTAAAATCATAGGCACATGCATAAGCAAGCAATATTCTAATAGACTCAAGCCTAGCTACTGGTGCATAAGTTTCATCATAATCAATCCCCTCTTGTTGATTATAACCTTGCGCTACAAGCCTAGCTTTGTTTCTAGATACTATCCAATTTTCATCCATCTTTATTTGAAAAACCCATTTTGTTCCAATTATAGTTTGATCTTTAGGTTTTGGAACTAATTTCCAAACATCATTTCTAACTAATTGGTTTAATTCTTCTTGCATGGCAATAACCCATGATTCATCTTTTATTGCTTCATTTATGGGTTTTGGTTCAATGGTGGATACAAAGCAAAAATAATTACTTTGATTTTGGGCTTGTGACCTTAAGGTTCTTTGATTGAGTAGTCCTATGACTTTTTCTTAAGGATGACTTTTAGATTCTTTGATGTTGACAATTTCTTTATTTAATGGTTCATCTTCCTTGTTATTATTAATTATTTCTTGACCTTCTATCATTTGACTTTCAACTAAGTCATCATCTACCAAAGGTGATGTCTTAGAGGGAGGTGGACTTTCGTCGAATGTTATGTTCAACGATTCCTCGACTATCATTGTTTCTTTGTTTAGGACAATGTAAGCTTTACTAGTTTTTGAGTAACCAAGAAATACACCTTCATAAGACTTTGGGTCAAACTTGGTGAGATAATCCTTAGTATTAAGAATAAAGCATTTACAACCAAAGACTCTAAAATATCCTAACGTTGGCTTTTTACCTTTATAGAGTTCATATGGTGTTTTGTTTAAGAAGGGACGTATTAAGACTCTATTCAAAATATATGTAGAAGTGTCAACGGCGTTACACCAAAACTTTTGAGGAATGTTTTGTTCATTAAGCATTGTTCTACTCATTTCTTGAATTGTTCTATTTTTACGTTCTACTACTCTATTAGATTGAGGTGTTAGGTAGGCGGAAAAGTTATGTGTTATACCATTTGTATCACAAAAGTTTCCAAATTGAGTTTCGTTGTCAAATTCCCGACCATGATCCGTTCGGATCGACACAATTTTGATACCTAGAAGATTTTGAATTTTCTTGCTAAGTATTTCAAATTTATCAAAAGCTTCATTTTGGTTTTCAAAAACAACGTCCAAGTAAACCTTAAGTAATCATCTACTATGACCAAAGTGTATAAGTTGCCTCCATAGCTTCTTATAGCGGATGGTCCAAACAAGTCCATATGTAATAATTCTAGACACTTAGATGTGGACACCATATTTTTAGATTTGTGACTACTATGTGTTTGTTTACCAATTTTGCAAGCGCCGCAAAAGTGTTGGTCATATTTAAGTTTTGGTAAATTCCTAACCAATTCTTTTGAAGATAGGTTTTGTATAAGTCTCATATTAGCGTGACCTAAGCGTCTATGCCAAAGAGATGAGCTATCATCTAATGTTGTTAGGCAAAGTTTGTCATTATATGTTTTATCTATTTTCATGACATATATGTTATTTTTCCTAACTCCTTTAGCTATGGTGATACCATCTTTTAGTATTTTACTACCATTTTCATCAAATAGTACTTTATACTTTTTATCACATAGTTGGCTAATACTAAGTAGATTAAATCCTAACCTATCCACATGAGCAACATTTTCAATAGTTAAGGAGTTATGAGCGATCGTACCTTTGCCAATAATTTTGCTTTTGAGATTGCTACCAAAGGTGACATTACCTCCGTCATACTCTTGGTATGATGAGAAGAGACTTTTGTTGCCCGTCATGTGTCGTGAGCAACCACTATCTTTTATCCATTCATCAGGTTCCAATCCAACTTTCAAGCATACCTAAGAAGCAAATAACTCAAGCATTTGGTCCCCAATATCTCATGGGTCCATTTGGGTTACACATACCATTTATTTGATTCATGTATGGAAACGATGGGTAAGAGTTCCATGGCATGTAATCTGGAGTTTGATATGGTCTAGGAAAGTTTTGATTCCAACCATTGTGTTGGTAGTTGGGTTGTACGTTGTGGTTGCTCTTAGGAAAGGGGCGTTTGGCAAAAGGAGTTTTATATCGTTGTTGAGTAGTTTTTGATCTAAATTAATTATTGACAAGTCCTACTCTCAAGTAACTACTGGTTTTAGTTTAATACTATTATTGGTTTTCTTTGTTATTTTAACAAATTGATGCGGTCCGTATTGCGAACATTCTGAAGTACCCACGGCACCATTTTAGACAAGGGACGGAACCCTTATTTTGGTTCCGTCTGGTCCGTCTTTGCATGCAGATAATTTTGACAGAATGTTCGTCCTTTTCGGCCGTTTTATTTTGACTCTTTGGAATTAATACTTCATTAAAACCTAGCCCATTCATGTCTCCCGGTGTTTTATGAATTTTAACTATTTCATCGGCAAGAGCGATGTTCTTGTTAAACCTTTTAAATTTAGAATTGTTTTCTATTAAAACATCTTGTGTGAGCTTTAGTTTTTCTATTTCAAGTTTAAGCTCTTGACATGATTTACAATCATCGTCATTTGCTTTTCCTTTTTCTAGTCGTTTTGTTTTTCTTTTAACTCATAAACTTCATTTTCCAAAAATTCCTTTTTGGTTTTAAAAATTTATTTTTAGTTATGATTTTTAGACTTAGCTCACACAATTGATTATATTGTTTTTGCAAAGTGTCATCATCAATAGAAGAATAAGAAGAGTCGGAAAGTACCTCATTTGACTCATGTGCCATTAGAGCGATCTCTTCTTTGCTTGATTCTTCATCGTCTTCACTATCACTCCAAGCACCACTTACAAAAGCTCGTTGAGTTTTGCTTTTAGGTGGCTTGGGACATTCTCCTATGAGGTGACTTGCATCACCACATCTAAAACATTTTCTTTCACCTTTACCCTTCTTGTCATCCCGATCCTTTCGGAATGGCTTCTTTTCTTCTCGAGGTTGTCTTACGAACTTTCCTCTTCTTCTAAAGAACTTCTTAAAATCTCTAACGGCCATGGCATATTCCTCATCTTCGCTATCGGAGCAAGATTCGTCATCATCACTTGATTCCGCTTTTGCTTTTAGAGCAACGGATTTGATCTTCTCCCTTTTTCCTTTGATGATCTCCGAATCTTTCTCCATCACTATTTCGTACTTTGAGGTTACCGATCAACTCGTCTAGTGACATTATTGAGAGATCTTTTGATTCCTCAATGGCGGTCACTTTAGCTCTCCATTTGGGATGGAGTGCTCTAAGAAATTTCCCGACAAAGTTCTTACTACGAAAAGATTCATCAAGTGCTTTAAGTGATGTAATAATAGTGTTAAAGCGAGCAAAGCCACAATCAATGGTTTCATCTTCAGGAATAACAAATTGTTCATATTGTTGAACAAGAAGATCAATTTTGTTATCCTTGACTTGTGAATTACCTTGATGTGTAACAATTAAAGATTCCCAAATATCTTTGGCGGTTTCACACATAAAAATTCTTTCATATTCTTTTCTAGGTAAAGCATTATAAAGCATCATTTTAGCTTCATTATTTTTAGCAACTAGTTTCTTTTGTTCATCAACGGAAATATCCTTTGTTGTAGAACTAAAATCCCTTTAACAATAATAAACCAAAGATCTATATCTTTTGATTTTACATATGTTTCAAAACGGTTTTCCAATAGATAAATCCATTGGTTTCAAAGAGTGGTGGTCTTTGCATAGATTGCCCTTCTTTAAAGTTTTCAGAATCCATGGATCGTTTCAAGTTTATAAAATACAAGTTATTTTAGAAATTCTTGAGCAACGAGGCTCTGGTACCAATTGTAGAAAACTAAAAGGGGGGTTGAATAGTTTACCAATTAAAAACTTTGTTTTGAAACTTATTGTAAAGATCAATTGATATTGATCTTAGATATGTTAATGAAATATGCAAGCAATATGTAAGAAGTAAATAAGGAAAGAAATGATCAAACCACAACAAGTTGTTTATAGTGGTTCGGTCTACAAGGACTCTTTTTCCTTGCCCTACTCCACTCCTCGAGTCTCACACTCGAGAGTTTAACTTCGCTAGTCAACAAGCTCCTTTCACCGGCGGAGAAAACCTTTACACTTCGCTCACACTATTTCCGACACTAAGCTAGATGTCGAGTTCTTTCCAAGGGTACAACCACTCCCACACACAACGTATTTTGAGGACTAAAATACTAACCACTCACACTCACAAGATTATGATGGTTTGATACAACAATGAAGTATGAATCAACACTAGATCATACAACACTAAACAAACAAGACTTCCAACTTCTCGTTGAAGCTTGAATATGACTTGATCTTCTTTGCTACAAAAGAGATCACTAATATGATATGAAACCGAGTTAGAAAGGTTAGAGAGAAGATATGTATGAGAGTATGTTAGAAAGGGATGAAAAACTACTTGGCTTGGCATTGCTAGTTATAGCCAAAGTGGATGAGGGCGTCCACGGACCGCGGAACCCTTAAAAGGGTTCCGCCCGTGTACCATTTTGGTACCGTCACGGCAGTCAAGATATCAAATCTTTGCTAAAGTCAACTCTATCTAAGTGAGATTGTGTAAGATATGAAGAGTACAAATCCACACAAAATATCTAATGAAATCTTCCAATGATTTCCATGATGCATTACATGATGTCATATGTTGTATTTCTATTTTTAGAAATATGCAAGTACATAAGTAGTGTTTGGTTTTAAGAACCTAACACATTCTAAAAACTACTATCATACATAATGATTAGAGTCATATCAAGATGTTACTAATCATAAATGTAAATGCTTGAATGATGAATATATTGTTTGAAAAAGCTTGTTTTAATATCTATTAAACTTGACAAGCTTTAAGCTTTTATACAAATTAAATTTACTTTTGTCGTTAACAAAACTTAGGTAAAGATCAAAAATATAAATAACGTTTAATGACGATATTTGTATTAACAGTTACCACTCCACTTGACGAACGGTTGGACATTTTGGAAAATATGCTTGGCGAACTCACTTTTACTAGAAGACATCATGTTATAAAAAGTACTCCGTCATTGTTAAAAACGACCCTCAACATGGTCCCTCGTTGCCGTAGTATGTGTCTAATAGAAATATATTAGTTTTTCTTATATAATATAGTTACGGCAACTTGTTTAAAATGTGAATAACTTAGTCGTTATAAGTCCGTTTTCTACGTTCTTTATATCCACAGAATCGTGATAACATATACTAATATATTTTTGATAATTCGACACATTTTACAACGCTTAAGACTCATTTTTGACTCGTAAAAAGTCGAGACAGCATCCTGAATTTTCTGAAACAATTAGTTTTAGGTGCGTCAAACTTGGAAAATTCATAACTTCTTCGTTATAACTCCGTTTTAACCCGTTCAAGCCGCCACGTTTTGGATTTTAAAGTATATTTTCTGAATATCTAGCCCAAAATATTTTACAAACTGTCGAAATTTCCAGATTTCAAAAATATGGACAGACCCTTATGTAAACTTGTCGAAATGAGTTTTTCTCGCGCCAAACCTATTCTAACCAATTCAAAACAATTCCGAATCTATTCTAATCCTACCATACACCTTCTTAGGGTGTCATGGGTTCCTAGACATCATCAAAAATGATATGTTTCAAGGGATTCATTATAGGATAATTATATTACATAATAAGTAATAAAAACAACAAAAGTGATATAAATTCATATGTAACATGCATGTTTTTCTTAAATATGATAAAATGAACATAAATTAAATATGAAAGATGAAATTGAATATGAGATGCTTACTAGTTAACTTGATGAGGTGAAGTGACAAAGGTTTAATCCTAACACCCAAGGTTTTTATTTCAAAACCTTACTTAGAAGTGTGTCTAGATTGTGATGAGCTTGACTTGAAAATATTTTGGTGATCCTTCTTGATCCTTATGGTGTGGCCGGTTCGTTGTGATGAAGAGGAAGAGAGAATAGCTAAAATTTCACCTTTGTATTTTTATGTGTATGTGTTTATGTGTAGTATAATTTGATATATGTACAATGTAGTAGATATTTAGTTCAAAAGAGTGTGACTCATCCCCCTTGTGTCGACAAGGGGGTAATTGGATTAGCTTGTACACATTTTTTTTTTATAATTATATATGTGTAGTAGAATGTATAATTATTTAAGGATAATTAGTAAATTGTATATTTATTTGAGCTTTTAAGGTAGCGTTAACTAAAAATAAATTTTAACGGATCAAACTAAAACATATTAAAGTCATAAAAATTATAAAAATACATTTCTTACAAAAATTGAATGAAATAATAATTATCGTGTAATATTTACAAAAACCGTCGTAATTATATAAATATAACAATTTATATACAAAATAAGTTGAAACATCGGGTAAACTAATGATATAATTTTTATAGTCTTAAAATGAGTATAAAAATATATTAAGATTATTTTTGGAAGTGTCGGATAAATGTTTCAAAATAATGTTTACGCGATAGCGTTTATTTAATAGGAAAAATAAACGTTTAATGAATAAATGCAAATCCATGCATGAACCGATATGAAATGATGTTATTAATGTTATGTAGACTAAATCTAGTCTATATGAAATATCCTTGATGATATGTTCACGAATTCGCAGCTACACCATTAAGGTTACGCGAATTTGATACTCGTAAACGTAGTTTACGATAAATGATGAAATAGTGAAACTTTTAAAGTTTGTAAAATGACCTGAAATTACGAGTTGTCACAAATAACATCGATGTCCCCCACTATTTGGCGAGATTTATGGGCGGTGGTGCTAAGGGGTTTACAGCTAGGAGCCCAATTCAGGGGGCTCATTTCATTAGGAGGTTGGATAGGAGCTATGATTTGATGACCGATGCAGCTTTGGATCGGGTGTCCCGTGGTAGGGTGACTAGCCTGATTGGGTTGAGTAAGCTAGTTGAGTTCTTGATTTGCACCCAGGACGTGTATGGAGTGATTGAGCTAGCTGGGACTGCCCCGAGGAGAAAATTCGGGGAAGGTAGTAGTGCTGGTGGTGAGGCCGAAGAGGATGTTGAGGAGCGTGAGCCTAGGGGTCGAAGAAGGGCACACGTTAATGTGGGGGAAAGGTTACAGATCAATGATAAGAGGATCGAGGGAATGGCTACCCACTTCAAAGAGGAAACTGATAGCCTCGGGGTGGGTTTATATGGTCTAAGTAACCAATCTGAGGGTTTTGCAGGTACCATGGATCAAGTGCAGCAGCTCCAGCAGGACTTCTTTCACTGGAGTGCAGATCGGACAAGCCAAATGCTCCAGAGCATGCACTTGAGCCACCCTAGATGGCAGGGACCGGAGTATGTGTACTAGCCCGACATCCCTAACATTGGCATCCAAGGAGGAGTGGCATTCATGCAGGCTGAGCCCACTCCTGGTAGCACCACAAGCACCCCATTCAATCCCACCCAATTTCACTCCATGGATCACGATCTACACAGGGATGATTGATTCCCCTGTTTGTTGGAACAATTTGAAACATATGTCTGTAATAACTGAATTATTAGGATATTTGTATGCTTAATTATCGATTGTACCCATGGGGTACAAAATTTTCCATGTTTTCTATGCAGGTTTTGATTCTGTGATGGAATTACGGCGTAACCTTTAGGTCAGTTACGCCGTAACCCTTGCTGCAGTAGGAAATATTTTTGGCGATATAATAGTTAAGGCGTAGTCTCCGGAAGCGATACGCATTAGCCACCCCATGACCCACCTTCAATCTTTAGTGAGACATCTTGGGCAAGCATTTGAGAGGGGAGTTTATTTCTTTCTTAATTATTTTTTCATTTCTATTATATTTTTTCTTTTTCTTCGTACAAATGGGACTTTATACACTTCAAGTGGGGGGATAGGAATAGAAAAGAAGTGCATGATTACTTAGCTTACTTGCCCTAATTTTCTAGTTGGTTTTCAAAATTTTAAGCTCATTTGAAATTTTTTGTCATATTTTTAACCAATCTAGAATTACATAAAGCCGAGCACACTATATCCCTTATTGCCATTGGTGAGATTTAGCCTTTCCATTTTACCCAAATCTACCAAATATTGAGTGTGCCGATAGTATTGTAAACTTTAGAACTTGGCTTTTACATCACTTCGAGACCATAGACGAGTAGTGTATCAAGTTAGCTTGGTGCATTTGGAAAAGGCGATTTGAAAAAAGTAAATGTTTTAGGATTAAACCAAAATAGCCCATATGTGTTCATTTGTGTGTGTTTATCGATTAGTCACATTGACTTTTCGACCTCCGTGTTAACCCTTTTTGTTGCACTCACCTTTAGTGCAAGATACCCCTAGTTACACCCCTTTTGAGCCTATCCTTTCATTTTCTAACCCTTATGTTCGTTACACCCTTACACTTTAGCCTACTGTGTAGTCTTACCTTTTTATCTTGAAGTCATTGTTCGCCCTAGTTCAAGGTTTGAAATAAAGTTTCGAGAGGCGTACCTAATCATCTACATCTTACTGAAGATCGTCAAAGACCCCCAAGTTATCTCCTTATGCTCAGTTCAAGTGGGGGGATGTATGTGTAAAAAAATTTAAAAATAAATAAATAATATATATATATATATATATATATATATATATATATATATATATATATATATATATATATATATATATTATTTGTGTTCTGATAAAAATTATAAGCACTATATGAAGAAATTGGCATTGAGAATAATCTTCTCGATCACATTCGAAGGGAGGAAGAATAGTTTAAGAAAGAATAATGGTGGATTCCAGTGATATATATTGATCATATAAAGACGAACCTCGGATTAACAGTGGGGCGATGGCAACTCGGTTTTAAGTTAAGACTATTTGTTTCCTTTTTCTTTTACACCCATTAAAATATATCATGCCTTACCTTACCCTTTTTGTCGTGAAGAGTGTCTAGGTGATGCAGTGTTAGATATAGGATTTCAAAAACACATTAAACCATAACCATGTGGGGCGTTAACAATGTTTAGAGAGAGAAAGTTCTAGTGAGAGAAAGGAAGAGAGTTGGGAACTATGTGAAACAAAGAAAAAATGATATTGAAGCTCCAACCCTCTACCTTGGGAGGTAGAGGGTATTTATAGTATCTTAAAAACATACGCCACCTACGGGCTGTGGATCAGGCATATAGTGGGTAAAGACCCGTCCGTCCTCCACGGTGTTACTAAACTAAATACTACTTAATCATAAAATACCTATGACTACGAGCTCTCTAATGATTACATATACTTGAGGTGACCGACTCTTTAATACTTGGAATTTCTGATTCCTAACAATCTCCCCTTTAGGGAGGTCACCTCAAACACACATTAAATTCCTAACAATATCCCCCTAAGGGAGGTCACCTCAAACACACATTAAACTTACATTGAATACAAACTGATATTACATTATAAATTGTTCTTGCACTCTTGATGTATTACTTTGCTCTGAAGCTCGTAGTCATTGATTCATCACATTACATGTTTGGATAATCCAAGTGGAGGTCTTTTTCTGATCCACGTGATAATGAGTTTTGAGCCATCTTTGAGATCATCAGCCCCATTAAATCTCTGACTCTTCCTATGTGGTGTTGATAATATGTGATGTTGTGACATTTGGACCGACATGCTCACATTCTTCATCATGATTTCTTCTTATCGAGTACGGGAAGCTTTTGTTGATTCATGATATTGGCTGCAGCGTAGCAGAAGCATGGAGTGATAATATCAGAGTCTTTGATGCACTTATCATGATTTCTTTAGAAATGAATGTGTTGTGTGAGCATGCGGCTAAGGATTGACCGCTCCATTCTGATTAGCTGCAAACGTCGGGCGTACCTGCATACAACAGTTAGCAATAAAGCATACGAAAGTGTCTTTGATCACTTTCGTTGAATTGAGGTACACGCCCACCGGTTCCCGTTGATCGAGTACAAGTCGCCTGTGATCGGTATAATTCGAAGAATTTCCTTGACAGGGTTTCGCAGTTGCTCTAGCCGTTCTTAAACCGGAGCGTCTCAAAGAAGACAACACGGAGTGAGTGAACCAAATGAATAGAGATTCACTGATTGATGAAAAGAGATTTGAAAAACAATCGTGTATCGCTCAATAGAAATATTTTTTGCAATACAACGAAGTTTTAGTGAAAAATCATTTATCAATCATAAACACCTTTTGATTTGAAATAATTGTACACAGTCGATGTGCTTAGAGAAAAGAGTTTTTAAACACAACAACCGGTTTTTCAAAGGCATCCGTCAAACCATTTTCTTGGACCTGGATTGATTCAATTTTGAATCGCTCCACTGATGAGGTCCATATGACACAATCAAGTATTGGCAATACCACAAGGATAGTGCGTAGGACTCATAAGATTTAATCTCACATTCCACATTGTGTGAAATAGTGATTCTTCAAGAAATAAGTGTCCTAAAGAGATTAATTGATGATCACGTGGCTCTAGACTCAATTAGTGCTCTTTTGGATTCCTGTGCCGGAGACTAGGGAGAGGGTCTCCTTCTTCAATATCAATAATCTCTAAGAGAGAGTCGGTAGATTATGTAGGTTCCTCGTGAGAATGAAACAAGCCCTTTTAAGAGGAACTTGAGTAGCTTGGGAAGTTTAGTGCAGTGCGTCACTGGGTCCATGACGTCTTGTCTTCAATACCAGTGTTACCTTAGTAACCACCAGTAGCATATGTATTGAACCCGGTTTCTGCCCTAAGGTTGAATTATTGGAGGGCTATTTCTTTTCACCCTTTTCTCATTAATTTCTTTTTCATTCTTCAACCCCTTCAGTGCTTACCGAGACTTCATGACTAGAACCTTGTTGGGTTTATTCCAGTACTAGCTCAGTCTCAGTCCGCACTCTTCCCATATCTCATTTATCTCCTTTTATCAATATACCTAAGGACTCTACCCTATCTAGTGGGTTGTCCCTGGGTAGATCCCTCCGGTTCTGGCGGATCATGGGAACTAATACCTAACCTTATCATCCTTATATCACCATACATAATGTAAAGTTGGTCGGTCTTTTTGGTATTGTTCATCTGCCATTGGAACCAATTGAAAACCATTTGAAAAATCAATTCAGATACTTGTGATATATTATCAAAGCATTTTGTACCTGACTTGTTTTGATATTTTTAGAAAAAGAGCTCCCCCTCAACATGTGCATCATGTATTTGAAATCGTTTGGCACACGGAGGCAAGAGAAAGAATTAACTTCTTTGATTTCCAATTTCTAAAAGATATCATCATCACTTCCCAATCCATTTGATTAAATACATCATTTTGAGGAAGGATGAGGTTTTCAAAAGTTTGCTCCCCCTCAATATGTGCCTCGAATTTTGAAAGAATTTTGCACATATTAGAGGGAACCTGCACTTAGAGACAATTCAGACACATTTCAATAATTTGAGGTTTAAAATAGTTGCTTCCCCTCAACATGAGCATGGAAAATTTGAAATCGTTTGACACTTGCGGCACATGTGGGGAGGCGAACATGCTAAACACTTATGAAACCATTTATCAAACAATCAGTTTAAGTCCAATTTAAATCACAAATTCTCCCCCGATCACAATTATCAAATCATTTGAGATTTGTGATCTCTGTAGATTTAAATTGATTTTGAAAGCTTTTAAGGAGAATTATGACTTGATTATGAAAGCGTTTTAACTGATAAGGATCGGATTTTTAGACTTTAAACTCCATTGGTTAAACATGCATGATTATCTTTTGAAAACAATTGTATGACAACTAACTTTTTGAATTAATTGAAATCATTCTCCCCCTCAATCAATGACATAGGTTGTTGATTGAGAAATAGATATTTTGACAAATAAGTCCGGATGATTTTCAAAACTTGAGTCCGAGTTATTGTACAAAGCAATTAGTTTTCAGCAGATAAATGTTTATAGAATCAGAGCATGAGATTTGAAAAACAAGATAAAGCATGGCTCTGTTCTTTCTATGAAAGGCGGGTTATTGCCTGAAGTGACAATAAACCATCATTTTTCTTCGCCTCATTTTTTTTAACATTCGAACAACATCTAAAGTCCCGTATCATTCTTTGAAAGACAGCATAAAGACCATAGATGTTATCGAATCGAGAAAAACATGACAAAATGACAATATTTTTGAGGATTTTTGAAAGTTTTATAATTTTCTATTTGATTTTTGAAGGTTTTGTAATTTTGTATTTTGCTTTTTGAAAAAATATATACAAAGAGATAGGTGAAGAAAGACCTATACTCCTCGTCTTCCTCCTGAAGACGTTTGAGTGTTTCTGGTTGAAGGCTTTTCAAGCCAAGTCGTGGAAGAATAAACTCAAAACGTTCTCTTGGAAGAGTTTTGGTGAAGATGTCGCTAAGCGGTATTGATCCTCACAAAATAGAGTTCCACCACACCTTTTTCCACTTGTTTCCCGATGAAATGATGTCGAATGTCGATATGCTTTGCTCTTGAGTGTTGAACGTTGTTGCATGAGAGAGCAATAGCACTTTTATTATCACGGTACAGAGGGATTTTGTTGAATACAAAGCCATAGTCAATTAATTGAGATCTCATCCATAGGATTTGAGCACAACAAGATGACATGGCTATGTATTCAGCCTCTGTAGAGGAAATAGAAGTACTCATTTGCTTCTTTGAAGACCGACTCACAAGCTTATCACCCAAAAACTGAGCACCTCCGGCGTACTTTGACGAGTATCTTGACACCTTCATGATCTGCATCGCATATCTTTGTTAGTGACATACCGGTGTCCTTCCGGTACCAAAGTCCCATGTTGATGGTTCCTTGGAGATACCGAAAGACCCGTTTAACCGCTTCAAGGCGATTTTGGTAGGCTTAGCACGGTATCTAGCACACATGCATACAAATGAAACGAATATCAGGTCTACTGGCTGTGAGGTACATCAGGGATACGATCATGCTACGATATTTTTTTTGGTCTACCATGATCCCTGAGTGGTCCTCATCCAGTTTAGTACGCTCAATCATGGGAGTGTCAACAGGGTCACTAGAATCAAATCCAAATTTCTTTAGAATCTCATTTGCATATTTAGATTGATTTATGAAAATGCCTCCGGGACTTTGTGAAATTTGTAATCCCAAGAAAAATGACATTTGTCCCATCATCGACATTTGAAATTTAGAACCCATTTCATTTGAAAAACGGTCACACTCATTGGGGTTAGTCGAGGCAAAGATGATATCATCAACATAAATTTGAACGTGAATTAAGTGTTTGCCTGACTTCCTGGTGAACAATGTTGGATCAATGCTCCTTTGCCGGTAGAGAAGAAACTTTGATAGCGTATCATACCATGCCCTTGGAGCTTGCTTTAAACCATACAGAGCCTTCTTCAAACGATAAACGTGAGTAGGATGCTCTGGATTCACAAAGCCTTTAGGTTGGCTGACGTAGACGACTTCTTTAAGATCTCCGTTCAGAAATGCCGTCTTTACATCCATCTGATAGACTATCATATTCTTACTTGCAGCATTAGCCAAGAATATTCTAATTGCCTCAATTCGAGCCACAGTAGCAAATGATTCTTCAAAGTCTATACCCTCCTCTTGACGGTATCCTTTAGCAACCAATCGAGCCTTGTTCTTTAACACATCACCATGCTCATCAAGTTTCACTTTGAAGATCCATTTTAGAGCAATGATCATTGCACAATCTGGAGCAGGTACTAATTCCCATACATCAAGTCGATCAAACTCATGAATTTCTTCTTGCATGGCATTGAACCAGCTGTCTTCATTCATGGCGGATTTAACATCTTTTGATTCGATCTTAGAGAGTACGGAGTTGAAGAAGCACCATAAGGCATCTGTTGCAAGTTGTTTCGTGTGGATACTAGACGAGAGGGATTTCCAATGATGTTGTCTAATGGATGATCGTGAGTCCATTTTCTGAGGTATTCATGTGCCTGTTGTTGAGGGACTGAAGTAGCAGAGTCGAAGTCTCCTCAAGAAGATGGTTCGATGATGATTCAGGAGCAAATATGTTTTCAAATGGAGCATCTTCGGGAGTAGCAAAGGGATTGACTTCATCCTGTGAATCTGAAGCATTTCCATGATGTACACTTGATGATTGAAGATTTGTTGATGAAACAGATTGGTCAGCAGAAGGCGCTTCTTGGCTTAATGACATAGAAGTTGAAGGGTTAATTTCATTGACGGGGGTAAAAGCGCCTCTGTTGATTGAATTGTCATATCATTGTTACTTGGCTCAAATTTTTCATCAAACATTGGATCAAACAGTTTCTTTAAATCATCTTCTGAGGGGGGGGTACATATGGAGTTCTTGAGAGGAGTTTGGTACAAGAGATGAACCAATGGGACTACTTTGAAGTGCGGGTCCTGAATGGATTGTCCAGAGCCATTTGACCGGTCAGCTCATCAAACGTGGCGTGAATTGTTTCCATGATATTTCGGGTTCTCTTGTTGTAGATTCGGTAACCTTTCTTTTGGTGCATAGCCTACAAAAACTCCAATGTCGCTTTAGCTCAGTTTTCCTAAATCTTGACCATCATTGGTTGGATAACATAAAGCACCAAACATACGAAGGTATGATAGATCAGGTTTTCTATTATGGACAAGTTCATAAGGAGTCTTTCCATGAGAAGTGTGAATTAGAGATCGATTTTGAGTGTAACAAGCAGTGGCAATAGCTTCAGCCCATAGAAACATTGGAACCTTTGAGTAAATTAGCATTGTCCTTGGGGACTGATTCCAACATTTCCATAAAATTCATTGAGTTCTTTATTAACAAACTCAGTTCCATTGTTAGTACGGATGATTCGAACTATTTTGTTGCGTCGGATCTGAAGTTGTTTAATGAGTTTAATGATGACATCAGGAGTTTCATCCTTCGTCCTAAAAAACTTAACCCAAGTGAATCTGGAGTAGTCATCAACCACTACTAACACATATCTCTTCCCATTAATAGTTTTCACTCTCATTGGTCCACATAAGTCCATGTGAATTGTATGGAGAACTTCTGTGACTGAGTTTGTAGGTTTGGGTTTATGGGCATACTTCTTGCTTTTTCCCAATTGGCATGTTGAACAAAGATGATCCTTTTCATACTTAAGTCTAGGTAGACCTACAACTAAGTCCTTTCTGGAGAGATCATTGATGGTGCCAAAGTTTAAGTGATTGAGACGACGATGCCATAACCATGACTTTGTTTTAGAGGCCTTTGACAACAAGCAAATTGGAGAAGACTTCATCATATCTTCGATAGAGATGGTGTATAGATTTGAACCACGTGAACCTCTTAAAAGTTCCTTACCATCAAGTTCTCTAACGAAACAAGTATGTTTTCTGAAGGCTACTTCTAGATCAGAATCGCAGAATTGACCTACAGAGAATAGGTTATGACCAAGACCTTCTACATAATATACCCTGGAGATAACACTTTTTCCAACAACATAATCTCCATAACCCATAATTGCACCGAAATGATCATTCCCGAATCTAACTGTCCCGATGAATTTGCTCACGAAGTTCATGAGCCGTGACCGGTCTCTAGTCATATGCTTGAAACGACTGATTCCGGTACCACGTAACGATTTGAACGATCTGCAGTTGAACACAGACAAGAATGGATAACTGGATAATTGGGATCCTCATGCAAGAATGGGTTCCACTTGGTTAGTCATAGTAATTGGAACACCCACATTAGAAATAGAAACATCCATATCAGAAGTAGAAGCAATGGAATCATTGAGAATAGATGCAGTGCTGGTGTCTATATTTGACCTATTCAAAGTATGTTCACTTCTTAAGGGAATAGTTCTAACAGTAGGCATCCATTTTCTAGTGGGCATAGTCTTAGCAGTTTGAGGACAAAACTGATTATTCTTATGGCCAAAAGGTATCCAATAATAACCTATCTTTATAAACGTTCTTCCTGTGGGTTTCCACTGTTTTCTAACAATCTTACGTCTTTGCCTTTTAGCCTTCTTTACACGATTATTAGTATTAACAATTTTAACGGGCATTTAGCAAGATTAGACAAAGCATTCACACCACATTCATGATTAGCAACGGAATTCAAGCAGACATCATTACAAGGTTTTCAAATAGTATCGAATTGAATTAATTACGATGCCTATGGCTAATACTAGAATCAACACGATTCGTTTTATTTGATCCAAACTTAAAGTTCCTAGATTGGTCTTCTACTCTCTTCCAATGCACATTCTTAGCTTGCAAGGTCCTATCATTCCTTGTATTGTCTTGAGACTTTGACTTGCTTGCTTTAATGTCATTGATTACTCTGTAGAGGGAATGGGAACATTAGTTGGTTGATCTAATTTTTGCATTCCTGAACTTGATGTGCAAGGATCTGAACTACTAGAAGGCACATTAGTGTTTACTTTCTTAAGACTGTGATTTGAGCTATTTGCAGGCACACTAAAATTCACTTTCTTAGCACTAACATATCTTGAATCTGAACTACTTGAAGGCACCCTAAGGTTGACATTCATAACATTGGGCATAGAACGGATTTCATGCTTGGCACTAGGCATAGAACAAGGCATCACAGCTTTGCCTTTTGCACCTAAGAATTTTTGACATGTTGCAATTACACATTCAAGCAGCTCTTGAGATCGTTTGGCCTGGAGGCAAGCAAACCTAATTTCTCTATCAAGAGGTTTATTAATGAAATCCTCTTCAACAATCTCACGGAGACATTGTAGACTATCCTTAAGGTGAGCACAATAGTCATGAAATGCAGGTTCATTATTCCTAAGATGAGGAGGAATATATTTAACCATCACAGTGTATTTGCAGTCTAAGGGTGACTTTGAAGCAACATTCTTATTAAAAACAAGTGGCAGTTTCCCATTTTCCTGACTTCTCAGATTCTCAATTTCCTTTTGTAAAGACGTTATTTTTCGTTGTTTTGGTCACGAGTGACTTTCATTGAATCATATAACTCTTTAAAGTGTCGTTTAACTTTTTCATTTTCTTCTAGAAAACTCTCGTTTTCCTTTTGTAAGGCATTAACTAAGTTTTGAAGATGAAAAGTTTGAGAGTGTTGAGAATCTAAAGGAGGAGGCATTTGGGATCCAGTCACATTGTTCTTTTCACCCTTTAATTGAGAGATTTGGGCTTTCAACTTTTTGATCGTGTTACAATGAGCTCGAATCTGTTCATCACATTTGCTAATTTCAAAAGCGCATCAAATTCAGGAACATCCAAGGATGTCTTGATATTTGAGGTTTTAACATTTTCTTTTAGATGTTGATATTTTAGTTGTAAATCAAAATGTTCAACTTCTAGTTTAGAAAGATGCTTTACCAAATTATCGTGATCATCCCGATCAATTTTCTCATTAAGTTTCCAATTAATCTTTTCAAGCTCAATGACACGATCATGGGAGACTTTCAGAGCAACCGATAATTCATGAAATTGAGAAGCATTAATGGAGCAATTGTAGCATGTAAAACACATCTTGAGCAATACATTCAGAAATAAGATTCTCATTCAAGGTATGCAAGTTCTTCCTCTCAATCTCATTATATTTTAATGCTCGCTCATAGTCACTAACTTCAACTATCATTGCATCAAATTCCTTTTCCATTCCTTTAATATCTGAATTTATCCCCTTTTAAGACTCTCAAAATGATCTTTTAGTAGTTTAAAGAAAGGCATGACCTCAGTTAGATAGCATTCTTTTGTTTGCTCAAAACCCCTTTCCCCTTCAGTTATCCCAGTGGGTGTGATCCTTTTCTTACAAGTTTTCTCAAAATCGACAAATAGTTGAAGAATAACATATTGAGTGATTAAGGTCTTGCTTTTAGTGGCAATAGTCCTAGGAACTAAATGCATTGGTGTATTGGGAGGATACACAAGCGCTGAAGGCATTTTCCTAAAGGGGGGGTTCGTTTCAACAAGATTCTCTGCTTTTTGCTTGTCTAAATCCTTTTTCCAGAAAACTTTTTCAGGTGTTAATAACGTTTGAGGCTTAAATTTGTTTAAGGAGATCCAGTTTTCCTTCTTGTAATCATGGGGTTTGATCGTGATGTTATTTTTTGCATTCATGATCTTCTAGCTTCTTATTCATTTTCACCCTAGATGCATCATCTAATATTCTATCTTCCTCAGAGCACTCAACGCAACTAGGTTTCTGTCTAGGTTTAAGAATCTCATTGCCATCATATATTACATTTTGAGCCTTTAGCTAACTTATGTACTCGTGGTTGGGTTTATCTATAATGGGAACACTATGCTTATCGCTTAAAACTCTATGCTTAGTGACCATGTGAGCAGTCTGAATGGTATTCCCTTGTGCATACAACTTATTTTCAAGCTTGTTCTTCAAAGTTTTTAGATTAGAAAAATCATTCAAAAGTTTTGATTCCTTGGCATGAAATTTCTGCTTAAGCACTTTAACATTTTCTTGAAGTTCTTGTTTTTGCTTAGCAGCTTTTGAAAGTTTTTCTTGTAAGGAATTTAACTCTTGTTTTAACACTTCTTCTCTAAAATTACTTTTCTAATGATTGTACGCATTTGGTCATCCATTTCCTGCTCACGTGTGGTTAACTCAAACTTAGCACGTTGTTCATAAATAGCAACTTGTTCTTTATAGGCATTCAGTTCAGAGATAATAGAATCATCAGGGGCACATGCAGTGTATTCATCAAAAACATAGTCATCATTGACTGCAGGAGATACATCACTTGATACAATCACACTTTCACTTTGTTTCACATATTGATCATATGGGACAACATTGATATTACCCATATTTTCAATATTTGACTCAATGATTTCAGTTGATTGTATTTCATTATGCATCTTTTGTACATCAACTTCATCATATAATTTTAATACCTCTGAGATGATTTTGTCTTTAGATGGTCCAACTTGTGGTGAAGAAGAGACCTTAGGAGAGACCATTGGAGAAATGCTAGCCATGAAAATTGTTTGTGCATTAGGTCCATCATCAACATCAGAGTCGTATGCATCACAATCACTACTTGAAAGGCATTCTGATGATTGTGGCCTATCTCCTGAACGCTCATCCACATCTGCATCATATGTCTTGGCATTTCCTCAGCAAGAAATAACAACTCTTCTTCATCCAAAGCTACACCATTATCTTAGGCTTGAACAAGCAACATCTTACCCCTGAAGTATTCAGATTCGAGGGCGTTTTAGATGTGCAGTTCCTTGCAATGTGTCCCTCACCTCCACACGGTTGTAACACTTGATCGCTTGACTTGTCCTTGATTTCCATTCCTTCCCTCGTTTCGATTTGTCACATAGCCTCTACCAACTCCACCTCTTCCTTGTTCATACTGCCTTTCTTGAACTGGTTGTACTATAACCTTCCCTTCTCTAACAGTGGCTTGATTGTGTGGATTAGATGTTGTTCTGAGGTTATTGTTGGTGTGTGGGAGAGAGTTCATGTTTTGACTAATCAGGAGAGCCAGTTGATTAATGAAGTGACCCACGTGTGCATCAAAGATCGGCTTGTTTGAACATTGGATTCGGAATGAGTTTGTGAGTTCCATCACCCATGGGTATAACTTGTGAAGCTTTAGTGGTAATCCTAATGTTTGAGTAGAAGGAAGTTGAATCATTTGATGAGCTTGTCTCTCCCGGATTTGTTTTGAATTGTTCAAGAATCCTCTTTTCAAACATGGCATGTCTCTCATTCTGAAGAAGGAAGGCATAGAGTTGCTCATAGTTTGTATTCTTCAATCCTTTGGTTAGCTTCACAGAGGTGACAAACTTGTGCCATTCGGGATTCATGTTGTTCACAAACTTTGAGTTCAACTGAATGTTTGGCATAGTCATTCTGATGTTCCTCATGTCATTAACAAGTTTGTGGAATCTCACGTAATACTCATAGACACTCTCATCCGGTTTCATCTTGAAGTGCTCAAATTCATCATAGAGTTGTGATTCTCTGTCTTCCATGGTTAATCCAGAACCAGAAAGAAGCATCTTGACATTATCCCATACAGCCTTTGCTTCAATGTTGTGATTGATAAGCTTGTAGATGTCTTTTGGAAGACCTTGTAGTATGATGTTAGAAGCCCGATATCAAAGATCGAATCTCTTTTTCTCTTTATCATCGAGCTCATCATATGTCTTTGGTCTGTCTATTCCATAGATCATTGTTCCATCAGCATTTGTATCAATTAAGTCTCTAGTAGTCTCAACTCGATAAGGTCCTTCATCAATGGATTTGAGAATGTTGACTCCATTTTCCTTTCCAAGACAATACAATCTGATTCGTTGAGCCCAAGAGTCATAGTCAGTTCTGTCAAGCATGGGTGGATGAGTATCTGAACCAGCTGCTTGAACATCCTCGGCAACAGTGGAGATGATAGTAGGAACGTTGTTAGACATGTTTCAAGCTCTACGGGATTTTACTATTCTTTGATTAAACCGAGAAATTGATTCTTTCACGGGATTTTACTAAACCAAAAGAACAACCGTAAGAATGTATCACGAAGAAGTAACAAGCCTAAATGAACAAGTAGCTAACCACACAACTCGCTAAATTATCAACTCGCTTAAGCAATTAACTCGCTAAATAGCCAAGTCGCATTAGCATCAACTCGCAACACTGTCAACATGCTTAATGAATCAAGTCGCTAAATAGCCAACTCGCTTTAGTATCAACTCGCAACACAATCAACTCGCTTGAACACCAAGTCGCTTAAATTAACTCGCTAGCTTTACAACTCGCTTAATAGCTAAGTCGCTTTAGATCTCAAGTCGCTTAAAGAAACAACTCGCTTAGAACCCAAGTCGCATAACAATCAACTCGCTAAACAGCCAAGTCGCATGTACCAACTCGCATCCAATAACAAAGCAACTCGCTTTGAAGAACAAGTTATCCGAGACTCAACTCGCCGCATAAACTTAAAAATAACCACTTTATCAATCAAAACAACCAAACCACAATGATTTAAGCCTTCCAATTCAAAACATAAACACATATGATGATCCTAAACACAAAAGTACAAGCAAAATTCAAACTTTAACACTAGAATTTGTCCAAATGAATCAAACTCTCCTAAACCTTTAATACCCCAAAACCTTATGAAATCCACCAAAACAAAAGCATGAAAGATGAGTGATCAAACCATGGCTCTTGATACCAATTGTTAGATATAGGATTTCACAAACACATTAAACCATAACCATGTGGGGCGTTAACAATGTTTAGAGAGAGAAAGTTCTAGTGAGAGAAAGGAAGAGAGTTGGGAACTATGTGAAACAAAGAAAAATGATATTGAAGCTCCAACCCTCTACCTTGGGAGGTAGAGGGTATTTATAGTATCTTACAAACAAACGCCACCTACGGGCTGTGGATCAGGCATACAGTGGGTAAAGACCCGTCCGTCCTCCACGGTGTTACTAAACTAAATACTACTTAATCATAAAATACCTATGATTACGAGCTCTCTAATGATTACATATACTTGAGGTGACCGACTCTTTAATACTTGGAATTTCTGATTCCTAACATGCAGCGAACAATCCTTGATGTCTTGGCCATGGATTTGGTCATGTATCATTGATTTTGTCCACTTCGCCGTGACACGTTAGTTCCCCAAAGCCTTTGAATCACTATAACCAAACATTGCTTTCTAAAATCTGTCTTAACCTTAGCTCTAGTGGTGGAGTTGTGTGTAATTGCCAAGTGTTAGGTCACCATAATGTAACACAAGCATCAATATGTAAGAAATAGATAAGAAGTGATCGGATGAACACAAACAAACACACACGATATAGAGAGAAACAAAGGTTATGCGTAGGTGTGATATTGAAAGTGAACAACCAACCTTCAAGTGAAGGTTTACAAAGGTATTTATAGGGGAAGGGACTAAGGCAACACTACAAGTTCCCTTCCTTCCTTATAGGACTTGGGCCAAGGCTTATGGGCTTTCTACGTAACCCTTGCCATTAATACAAACATAAAAGCCTAATTAAGCAACCTATTACATATTGATTACTAACACTTGAAATATAGTTTAGGAGTGATTCCAACAATCTCCCCTAAGTGTTGGTAATTAATGACTTCAGTAATCTTGAAAAGTTGTTGAATGTGATGTAATAGTTGCTTTGACATCTTCTGACATTCTTCTTTCTTAAGAGAAGAAGTGTCTTGATTCCAACGATCTCCCCAGTGTGAGGATCTTGTTTTTCTTTGAAGTTTTCAGCTTTGACGTCTTCATTTATCTTTGTTCTTTGTTCTGGTGTGGATATAGTGATGTTATGTTGTTGTAATCTGCATCAGGTTAAACCGTTGCTCAGGTGTCTCCACATCCTTCTCCAACATGCTCACACGCTCTTTGACGTTGGATTTCAGGATTGATGTAGTTCTCTTTAGTCTTTAAACTTTGTAGATTCTTTGGCTTTTACTAAGAATCATTCTGACTTTTGTGTTGCCTTTCAAGAGAACTTCAATTTATGTTGTTGTTGGTATGAGCATGTGGAGAATCTGCACGATCATCTCCTAGGAGCATCCATAAGAAGAAAACATAAGAATGGGTTAGTGATAAACACCAATCGATCATTGTGGTCGTTTCTTAGAGAGTTGACCACTACGATTGTTCTTCTGATGAATGTCTTGATTCCATTCACCTTGATCGGGCGAATCAGCCGTCCGAATCCCATCAGGGATAGTTGGCATTACATTGAACAAGTTCAAGTAATGACCCACATTATCAGGACTCGATTCTTGAAAGGAATCTCCTTAGCAGGATTTCCAGCACTTACAAGTTCGAACTTCGAGCGTGTTAACAGTATATTGTGAAAACACATCTCTAATTCTAGCAAAGGCTGTTCCTGAACTGGAGTCCCTCAAGTAGGATAACACGATGTACCGAAATACACCTACAATTCAGGTGAGTCGCTGAGGTAAACCATAGCATCACCTCACGACTGTAGACCGTTTGAGACAACACTAAGCGTAACCCACAAGGAGTTACCAAAGCGACCTGCTGTCAGGGATGTTTGATGTTGACCCTGGCAGGAGTTTCCATTCAATCACTGAGGATCATAGTTGTGAACCCCTCATAAATGTTCTCGACAGATTACTAAGATCTGTGTAGGACTCTAGAGTAGTATCACTTGCGTCCTTAATGTTGAACGACAAGTGATGAAATGTCAAGTGTTCCTAAGAGATCTTTTGATCAATCTCGTGGCTCTAGACTCAATAGTGCGCTTTGGTTTTCCTGAGCGGAGACTAGGGAGAGGGTCTCCTTCTTCAATACCAGCAATCTCTAAGAGAAAGCCGATAGTTTACGTGGGGTTCCCTTTGAGAATCAAACAAGCTTCTTTTGAGAGAAACTTGAGTGGCTAAGAAGGTTTAGTGCATGTGTCACTGGGTCCATGACAACTTTAATCTTCAATATCAGTGTCATCTAGTGACAACCAGTAGCATATGTATTGAACCCGGTGTCTGCCCTAAGTTGAATAATTTGGAGAGCAATTTATTTTCACCCTTTTCTTTACTTTTCTTTTTAATTCTTCAACTCCTTCTTTCTCCGATTCTCATTTTCTCCTTTTTATAATCATACCTAAGGACTTCTAAATTCTAACTATTTGGTGGTGTCCTTGGGTAGATCCCTCCGGCTCTGGCGGATCATAGGACGGTTATTCCTAAACTTAGTCACCTTATAACTCCATGACTATCCTAAGTTGCCATAAAACCATTTTCTCGAAAATCTCTCAAAGTGTTTATGAGTGAAAACTTTTTATAACACTTTGAGAGTTTTGTATTTTCAGAAATACTCCCCCTCCACATGTGCTGAAGTATTTTGACAGAAATCTGCACAGTGAGGGTAGAGTTCGCACTTTTGAATTGATCGACTCAAGATAGACAATTCCCCGCGAGACACGGTTACGTTGAATAGTTAAAGAGTTGCATTGTCAGCTTTTAGGTGACAACTAGCTCTAATAACTACCTTGAAGGTGTGGAAAAACCTTGAAAGGTTGTCAAACCCGTCAAGGTTCATGTCTATCAGGAGTTTCTTGAAAAGGTACAATCTACTCAGATAAGTCTTGGAAGACAAATCTTTTCGATGTATGACAGTTCAGTTCTTGTCAATTCACGGGTTAAGTCTTAGTCACACGAAGATTCAATCATATTTCCAACATATTTGTATCACACAATTTTTCTCCCCCTCAAAAATGGCATATATGTTATTTTTGATGAAATTTTGATATCGAATATGTCCATTTCGAGTTTTGTGGGAAGATTTCCACGAAGAACAATTTGTGAACAAAGATTTTAGAAAATACTCCCCCTCAACAAGTAATATTAACTTTTTGAGGTTTTGAAAACATAAGGGGAAGTACTTGTTCTTTTGAGTAAAAACTTTGAGAAATGAAAGTTTTGATAAGTTTTAATCAAAAGTAAGAAGCTTTCGCTCCTTTTATGAGGATTGTGGGACTGATGCGTACCACAGGGTCCTTTCATTACAAGTACGGGTTGTACACTGTTATGTGTGCACACGCCATCGTCAAAGATACAGATCATAATATCCAAAAAATCAATCAAAGAAAATTTAATCAGTACCAATCAATCCTTCAATGAGACCGGGAGTTCTTTCTTGTCGTTGATAACCGGTAAGAGAGAAACTCTGGCGTCCACCCACAAAGCTCTCTAGATTCCTCATCTGATCATGATGAAACAGCCTTTCATCGATCCTCTTGATAATCTTCTTCACATCCCTCCTATCCATAGAATTCCACCTCTTCTTTGACCCAATTCCTTCGTGAATCTCCTTTAACCGATACGCTAACCCATCACAAACCTTCTTTAAAGTATGATCACAGAACTTGTGAAGCGTGAAGTTCACTACGGTAAACAACTCCAAACTTTGGTTTCCTTACAATGGTGTACTGAGCGACTTGGTTGATTTCGGGAAAGTGTAGCAATGCTTTGGTGAGATTGACTTTCTTCTGATAAGATTCAACAGCCAATTGAAGGTCTTCAACACGTTCTTGGATGACGATGCTTCTTATGAATATCAACAAGGACTTGATGTATTGCAGCTGGATGTTGGTGGAGAAATGTCGCATTCGACCTTGTACCTTAGCCAGATACATGTCTTCAATGTCGTTGAGCGACAATCTCGGAAAATCAGCTTTCGTAAAATCATATTCTTGTTCGTCTTGGCTTTTGACTTTGATTGCTTCCAGGAAAGAGTAATCCCACTTTGTATCCAGACTGACATTCATTATAGAAACGATCCGTTTGTCACTGTACACCTCTTTGTTTGATTTTAGTACCTGGCAGCTTCTGTAGTAGAGTCTTCTTCTTTCAGGCCAATGATGAATTCCATATTATGCATCGATGTCATAATTTACCACATTATCAACAAACATTCTTGTGGCCTCTTCCTCGATGGCAACATTATCGGAGAAGACTGTTGTCGGGATGTTGAAGGTGAGTGAGGTAGGTGCATTTCTTGCTTACATCGCTACCGTGTTGAAGAAATTCCAGGTCGTTGTTGAAGAAGTATTGGTAGGGAATTCTTTGTTGATCAGGTCGGCCAATGGTTGGTAGTGGCCTGGTCCAGTCTGTGTAGTAAGGATTCTTGTCAGGTCTTGTGAAGTCGATGTTAGATTCAGGGTTGAGCCAATCAATATTGTTGGACATAGCTCGTGCGATGTTGTCGAGATGATATTCGACTTCAATAGCACTATCGGAGCTGTCCTTAAGTAGTTGAAACGCATCGTTCTTGATTCGGCGTAACTCTCCCTTCGTCATTTTCTTCACTTAGAACTTTTCTTGAATAATCTTGACATGCTCCATGGTTCGACCATCTACCGGTTCTTGGCCTTCCGGTAATTGAGGGGTTGCATCAACAAGCTTAGAAAACCATTCATATTCGTCAGTTTCATCTTCATCTAGCCATGATACAACTGATGTTGACCTTTTCTGCTTAGGCTTGGAGGATGATTCTTTAGGCTGCTTGGTTGATGTCGGAGAGGGGGGCTGTTTTTTAGGCTCAGGAATCTCTTCGTCATCACCACCAGTGTATTGGAAATGATCACTAGTTTTCTTTGATACTGGTGAAGACTCAGAGTCCCGAGGTTTATCAGAAGTAGGAGGACGTTGAGCAGTTCTTGTGGTGGTGGTGGTCTTTTGGGGTGGTGGAGGCTTGGAAGAGGATTCGCCTGTTTCTTTTGGACGTTTAGGCTCGGAATCCTTGCGCATCGTCATCATCTCTTGGTAAACAACCCAGCCGACTCTTTACAAGATGTCTTGAGTTGATATTCGGTAATGCCTCAAAAAGTTTTGCTTCGTCAGAAGTGAAAGTTGTAGATCGTTGAGACATTTGCATAACCAGCTTAGAAATCAATTCTGCATCAGTGACAACAGAAGACGGAATTGGTTTGATTTGCATGACCGCAGGGGTATTTGACAGTGTCTGCTTGACCAATGACATGAGATAAGGATAGAGTTGTCTGGCGAACATCTCTTTTGTGACTCCAGGGACGAGTGTCGATAAGAAACTTATGAGTATAGTCTCTAATCGTCTTTTTCCATTTCACCCCGTATATCTCGGTTGAGAAATTGCTTGATCTGGTCTCTTTCCTTCGAGAACTTGTTCATTACATTTTGAAGTAAATTAACTCGTTGCGGCAAGCTGATTCAATTTCTTGTTGACCACGTTCGTTTTCCTTGCTTGCTGACAGCCTTGACAATCTTGGTCTTGCACGTGATGCCCAAGTGTCGTTAGGTTTCTTCTTGATTTGGAGGATGATCTGGTGGTAGAATCTTTGGATGGTGGTGGTGATGAATGAGATGATGAGTCTGATGAGGATGAGTCATGAGATGGCTCTGGGTCTTTTGGTGGCTCAGAAGTTTCTTCAGGGTTGTTTTTAGGATTATCTTGAAGATAATTATCAACTTCTTCTTGAGCTTTAGCCTCTTCTTCGGCCTTTTCCCTAGCCTCTTCTTCAGCTCTCTCCCTAGATGCTTCCTCTATGTCTTCATCAGTTATCTTCTCATTCTTCTCTTGTTCCTCTTCTTCAAAGTTGAAGATGATTTTATCTTCTTGCTGTTGTTGCTCAGTTGATTCATGAGTGGTGGTACCAGTTCCCTTATCGGGTTGATTAACCGCATCGAGAACTGGTGTGGTTAATGCACCACCACTGGAACCTCCAGGGCCTCTGGTTTGTTGAAGATTAAATTCCGTAGCAGCATGTTGAATCCTTACATGCTTAATTGTTTTGTGGAGAGCTTTCTCTTCATCGTTTGGTGGAATTTCATCATCCGAGCTTTCTTCTTCTTCCTCAGCAACTGGAGTCTTTCCCTTGTGTGTTTTGGGACTGGGTGGTTGCTCATCGGACCTCAGCGAGGTTGTTTCATCAGTAGCAGATTCAGAATAGCGAACCACCTCATCAAACTCAGTATCCTCAGAGTCTTCGTCCTTTAGCTGAAGTGCCGGTTTAGGATTAGGAATGGCACCCTTAGATGGGACTTTTCTTTTGCAAGGAGGATTCCTCTTAGGATACTTGAGGGCACTCCCAGTGCTTACTACACTTCCAGCGCTGCCTGATCTTCTAGTCTTCTTGACTGGAACAACAGAAGTCTTTTCATCCATGAACCCGACTTTGCCCTTACTCACGGCTTCAAGGTATCAACGATCGATGGTAAACTTTGATATCATCGGTGACAAGGCAATCCGGAGCACCTGCACCTTGTTTCTTTGTACAACCAGAATGAGGAGTCCTTGAATCGACAATGTTTAACGTGTTGTAAAAATCGGTCAACTTCGGCCGTTCATACGAAAAAACAGAATGTCATTTAAAATAATAATAATTGTTGGGGATCATATATTTCACTTCAATGGGTCATAATGAGTGGTTCAAGGAATGTCGGTTAAGACCTAAAAAGTTTGGTCTCTAGAAATACCAAAAACTGCAAGAAATGATCCGATTAATCGACGCCTGCAAATACCGACGATTTTTAGTGTATATGATAAAAGGAACCTTTGTCCCCTGGCTTCTTGAGATGGGACATCAGGTCTTCCCATATCAGACTAGCAAAGTCGATGTGTTTTTTGTTGACCATGCCCCAAAAGGTTTGTAAGTGCATGAGTTTAGGATGCTCATGACCGCTGTCTCTTCCAGAAACAGACTTGGCGATCATGATGTATAAGGTCCTCCACGGTTGAGGAATGTTCTTTAAATCGACCGAGGAGTGCTTGGTTATTATTCCAGCAGCTTCATCATAGCCAAGATCGACCATGAATTGTAGTGTAGCCTCTTCACTTGGAGTTGGTACATACTCAGCAGGTTGGATAGCAGACAGAAGAAGAATTGTTCGCAGATCTGCAACAGCGACTGTGACTTCCTTATCATTGAGAGTCATTGTTACAGCATCTTGACCATCAACCTTTTTCATTGTGTGCCAGAATTGATGAATGTAAATTTCTGGCACAGTTGCTGAGTTGGTGAGCATATTGTTGTAGGGATGAGTTTTGAGTATGTCCACAGCAATCCTACATGAAGACTCTGAGCAGGTGAAGTTCTCAAAATCGACCTTGAGGTTGTTATTTTCAATCTTCATGTTGTAATCAGTTGGGAAGATATCTTCCATTGTGATCTGAAAGATATTGAGACAGAAGAACCAACATATCGAAAGACATTATGTTAGTCAAAAGTTGATTTTATTGTCCAATTATTGAATTTGTCATGTTAATGAATGTTACGAGTCCAAAGTCACTTGTTATCCAATAGTCCAAATTTGTCATGAAAAGTTACGTGAGTATCTTAATTTTGAATTTTAAAGTGCAAAGTTTCACTCATTTACACAACATTTTAACCATTTTTTGCTTATTAGTGACATTTTGGTCTTGTGATGTTATGAGTAACTTATTACAAGTTTGTACGCGTAACATTTCATAAGTTAAGTTATAATTTTAGCTTAAGCGTAGGATTGTAAGCTTATGCGTAAACAGTTTAACCATACGCGTAGGATTAAGCTTATGCGTAGGAGTCACTCTTACGCGTAAAAATGGGCTCTTAGCATTAAGCTTACGCGTAAGCGTAGGTTGGGGGCTTACAAGTAAGGTTTACTCGTAAGAGTAAGCCTTATGCTTAAGAGTCCAAGTTTACGCATATCCTTCACAGGATACGCGTAGTCCCATTGTAGACCCTTACGCGTAAGATTTCTCTTATGCATAACATATACGCGTAAGGTATTCCATAAGCGTAGAATCCGTTATAAACCTTGATTCTGAGTTGGTACGCGTAGAAGCCTGAAATAAATTAATCATAACACTTCCATTAACAATTTATTCAACCTCACATGGCATCACAAGTTCTATCCAGTTACGCGTAGGAACCAAGTTATGCGTAACATAAACCCTAGAGTCAAATCCTACTCATAAGAAATCTAGCTATGGAAAGTGTACCAAATGATTTATGGGAAGTCTTAGAAGCCATATGAGTTGTTATCAACAAGTTTTAACATCAAAAACCTTATGAATCAAAAGTACCCAAACTAACGAGTACATAAACCCTAAATTCCAATTATACAAAGTTAATGTTTCTGGGTTGAATTCAAAGATGTATTTGGTTAATTAAACATGTACCCAACATATCTCAAGCAACTAATTATCCTAAAACACTCACAATAGAAAATAACCAAATCCACGCATAAACCCTAAGTCACGATTATGATCAAAAACGTTTTTTGGGTTGATATTTTTGATGAAAATGTTCATAAAACTTGTTTTTAATCACTTTGACACAACCTTTTTCATCAGAAACACCCCATGGTGATTTCATGTTCATACGCTTATGCGTTGAACACAAAATCACCCTTAGTTTAAAATCTAACCGTTAGATTTGAATAAGGTTTAAAACCAATGTTTGTAATCATTCAATGAATCTGTTAACACTTACAAATTTGAAGATTGAAGCACGGATTTGATATTGAATGTTAGGCGTGGATTTGGTTTGGTGAGATAATAATGAAAGTAATAAATGTGGAAGAAGAATTAGGTGGAGGTTTTGTAAAAAATAAGTTTTAACTTTTGACAAGTATGGCCCCTCCACCTTAACCATTTTCATCCACAGCCCATAACATCCATTTTGATTAAGCAAGACGTGATAGTTTGGAAAAAAACTTGACGAGACACCCCCTCGACTTTAGAAATAGAGAATGTTTAGAAATTAGAGTCCGAGGAGTGTTTTAAAACAAGAAACGTATCCACCATTCTCAAAGATACAACCAATTTAGGGTAACATGCAAGTACAAGGTTTTATGAAACTGAAAAATATTTACATTCTCCCCCTCAACACTTGTCCGAGAAAAATAATGACATGTTTAATAGAGCAAAGTGTTGACGGAATAATTGTACTTGCAATGTTGGATGAAATTTAGATTAGAAGAATATTTTTGAATTTTATGAGATTTTATATTTTTCTATTTTTGTTTTTGATAAATATTTACAAAAAAGGTTTTGGTGTTTGACTGGTTTTAAGATTGTGTTAAAAGTTCGTCCAGTTCCTCTGGAGTCAAACACCTCATGCAAATCTGGTGGACCAAATCAGTAAACCTAGCAGGAGCTAAGGCTTTGGTGAGAAGATCTGCCAGTTGGTGTTCAGTACCCACAAAATATAATTCAACAATACCCTTTTTCCACATGCTCCTTTATGAAATGATATCGAAGATCGATGTGCTTGGACTTCGAATGTTGGACGGAGTTGCATGAGAATGCAATAGCACTTCGATTGTCGCAGTACATCGGGATTCTGTCAAATATGTAACCATAGTCTTTGAGTTGTGTTCTCATCCAAATGACTTGAGCACAACACGCCGACATGGCTACATATTCTGCTTCGGTTGAGGACAACGATGTACAATCATGTTTCTTCAATTACCATGATACCAATTTATCACCAAGGAATTGCAAAGCACCTGAAGTACTTTTCCGAGAATCTAAGCAACCTGCGTGATCAGCGTCTGAAAAAGCTATTAGTTCAAAACCAGAATCCTTCGGATACCAGATCCCCAAATTAATGGTTCCCTTGATGTATCGGAGGATTCTTTTAGCCTTAGAGAGGTGAGTTTCAGTTGGTCTCGACTGATAACGGGAGCAAAGATATACAGCAAATACAATGTCAGGTCTACTGCTGTTAGATACATAAGAGACCCAATAATACTTCGGTATTTGGTAGGGTCAACCAATTTCCCATGTAAATCAGCATCCAGTTTCTTGGTATGTGTCATTGGTGTGGCATAGGTATCACAGCTTTGCATTCCATATTGGTTTAATATTTCAAGAGCATATTTAGACTGGCTAAGGAAAATACCACGGGGTGATTGATGAACTTGCAGTCCTAGAAAGAACGTAAGTTCACCCATCATGGACATTTCAAAATGTCTTTTCATAAGTTTTGAAAATTCGTTTGAGTACTTTTTATGTGTTGACCCAAAAATGATGTCATACACATAGATTTGAACTATTAAAATGTGAGCCCCGTGATATTGAATGAAAAGTGTTGGGTCGACCGATCCTTTAGTGAAATTATTGGCAATGAGAAAGGATGATAACTTATCATACCACGCCCGAGGGGCTTGTTTGAGACCGTATAGAGCCTTTTTCAGTTTGTAGACGTGATTAGGAAACTCTGGATCAACAAATCCTTCTGGCTGACTAACATAGACCATTTCCTTCAGTTTACCATTCAGAAAAGCGGTTTTGACATCCATCTGATAGACCGTGATGTTCATGTGAGCCGCAAATGCCAGAAAAATCCGTACAGCCTCAAGTCTAGCAACTGGTGCGAACGATTCCTTGAAGTCAATCCCCTCTTCTTGTCAGTAACCCTTAGCCACCAGAAGTGACTTATTTCTGATAACCGTACCTTTAGCATCCAGCTTGTTTTTCCAAATCCATTTAAGACCAATAACATAGACCCCTGTTGGTTTTTCAACCAATTCCCAAACTTCAAGGCCTTTAAACTGATTAAGTTCTTCTTGCATGGATTCATTCTAGTTGTCATAAGTCATTGCTTCTTTGATGTTTTTGGGTTCAGATTGGCAAACGGTAAGTGCATAAATGCAATGTTCACCGTCAGTATGAAGGCGTTGTCTAGTTACGACTGGTTGATTCGGGTTTCCAATGATGTTCACAAGAGGATGGTCTTTAGTCCAACGATGTGTGGAGGGTTGATGTTGATATACATTATGCAGATTGGGAGGATTCAAATGGCTTGTAGATGATTCCGCAACATCTGAAGAAGCAGTTGCATTTGCGAAAGGGTTAAAGAACGCATTTGGATCATAATCTGCAGGTGTAGGTACATCATGATTCAGAAGATCATCAGTTGGTTCAGCGTCATTGGATGCGGTTTGTTCGGCTGTTGTTGTAGAATCAATTGGAGGTGCTTCTTCAACAGTTGTTGTTGTTGCAGGTGTATCAGATATTGGATTATTATCAGGTTGAGCAGCGGAAACATTTGATACATCTGGAGCACGTTGATGAATATCATCACTAAACAGAGGAGCAAATAGCTGTTCCATTTGACGACGTGTAAGCTGAATGCTTTGTTCAGCTGATGATGGGGTTTTGGGGAAGTTTAGACGGTTATGTCCGGGTTCCAAGCTATTTTGCTCAGAAGCCATTTATGTAAGCTCATCGAAATTTGCATGAATCATTTCCATAATCTCCCTTGTACGACGATTCCAGATCCGGTATCCTTTAGAGTTTTCACAGTATCCAATAAAGACTCCAATGTCAACTTTAGCCTTGAGCTTACCAAAGTCATCACGATCATTATTTGGTAATAAAAAGAACCAAATACATGAAAGTGTTTTAGATTTTTATTTACAGTTATGGATAAGCTCATAAGGTGTTTTGTTGTGGTGTTTAGTAATCATTGAATGGATTTGAGTATAGCATGCAGTTGACACAGCTTCTACCCATAAGTAATCTGGAAGTTTCGCATTGATTAACATCGTTCTTGTAGCTTCCACTAAAGTACGGTTTCGGCTTTCAACAACTCCGTTTTGTTCAGGTGTTCGTGCAATTGATGTTTGATGCTCAATTCCCACTTTCTCATAGTATTCACGAAGAGTTTGATTCACAAATTCAGTTCCTTTGTTTGTTCTTATCTGTCTGACGGTGTTCCGGAGTTGAACTTCAATTTTCGTGAGAAAGGTGATGATCATCTGTGGAGCTTGATCTTTACTTCAAAGAAAGTAAACCCAAGTCCATTTTGAGTAGTCATCGACAATTACCAAAATGTAGCTTTTGCCATTAATCGTCTGCACACGCATCGGGCCACACAAATCCATATGAAGAAGATGAAGCACATGCTGGGAGTTGTGTTCCACCTTCGAAGGAAAGTGAGCACGAGTGCTTTTCCCTTGTTCACAAGCTCAGCATAGATGATCTTTAGAATACCGAAATCTTGGGAGACCTTCAACAAGTTTGTAACATGCAAGATTGGTTATGGTTTGAAAGTTTAAGTGTGAAAGACGACGGTGCCATAGCCAGGATTTTGTAGATGTTGCCTTAGATAGTAGACAGATGGGAGATGAAGCAATCATGTCTTGATTTGAGATTGTGTAAAGACTTGATGTACGGTTTCCAAAAATAAGATCGTTTCCTTGTAGATCACGAATGAAACAAGTTTTCTCCCTAAAAGCAACTTCCAAATCTCTATCACAAAATTGACCGTTGAAAGAGATTGTGACCGAGACCTTCCACATAATAAACTCTGCTAATTTCGATGTTCCCATTGATGTAATCTCCGTAGCCCATGATAGCTGTGAAGTGATCATTCCCGAACCTGACAGTGCCAATGAACTTTAAAACAATGTTTGATAACAGTTTGAGATTGCCTGTCATGTGTCGGGAACATCCGCTATCAACTATCCAGAGGATGATCTCATACACCTGATACAATACAGACGACACATGTAGAATAGAAGTAGAGGTGGAACCCGGAGAGTTAGAGGGTTCCGGTATAGTTACATTAGACACACACATGGTAATGATCTTGGGAATCCATTTAAATCCTGGTATGTTGTGTAGCCATCTCTGCCAAGTCCAACTAGTCTTAGCTTTGGTCTTAGTGAATGCACTAGGTGGTATTCTCTTCCTAGGAGGTGAAGTGGGTTCTATGGGTACATCAATGAATGTGAGAAGCATTAGTAGGTTGTTTACCTAGCACAGACTTAGAAGCATTAGTAGGCCTAGAGGTATTCTGTTTTCTATTGTTCCGCTTACGAGATAAGATAGCATTAGCAACACATTTATCATGACAACCAGAAAACATGCTTTTACGACAACCAACACAAGATGCTTCAAATAACACATTCAAAGTACTTAAAGGTTCAACATTCGTTACATCACTTTGGCTATTACATTTGTATAACGCAATGTCTAAAGTGGGTGCAACTTGAGTTTTATTCAAAGTCCTAAAGTGTTCTTCTACTTCAAGGTTCTTTATTGTTCTTCTCTTACGTTGCAACTTCATATTCTTCCTTATTTTGTTCTTAAGCTGTGAAGTGCTAACGTTGGTAAAAGACGCAACTATTCTTGTTTCAATGGAAGGAAGCATATTAGTATCTTGTGGTTTATCATTAGGCATTCTAGTGTCAATTTTAAACATTCCTGGGACAAGTGTATTAGTGTTACTAAGCTGATTTTGCTCATACTTTCTTAGCTTTGCTTTCAACTCAATAATAGTGTGCAACAAATTTTGATTTTCAGAGCGAATGTTTCCACTAACATTTAAGACATCTCTAGTGTATGCAAGATGATTATCAAGTTCTTGTGATGCTTTTTCATGAGTCTGTTTGAGCAAATCAAATATGAAACCATATTTTGTTTTGACTTTGGCAATTTCTTGTTCATATTTTGAAATTTGACATTTTAAAGACACGTTTTCATCATCTAGTTGTTCTATTTTTGGATCAAAAGATTTAGAAACGCAACTGGTTGATTTTGTTTTGCAAAGCAAGTTCTAGATTTTGACAATCCTTTTGACACCATTGAAGACGACGTTTTGCATTTGAAAGTTCATTTGACAAACGCTCATTTTCAATTTTTAAACATTCGATTTGCTGCACATTATCGATATTCTCAACATTTTTAACAGAGTCAACAGAATCAACAACAATATAATCAAATGCATATGCAACAGAATGAAGTAACACAACATTTATGGTATCAGCACAGATAACATCTTCCAAGAGTCGGTCAACATGATTTCTTAACATTTTCTTTTTATGTTTAGTATTTGAAGTCGATGTTTCTGTTTGTTCAAAAACTTTTTTCATAAAACCAATCACCTTCTGAAGATTCCGTTCCCAATATAATGCACACATTTTTAGATTTCGGACATGTGGTAAAAGCCCTTTCTGAAAAATATCCCTTTGTTGTCGCGCAAATGGCGATTGAAAATGTTCAGCTTTGATTTCAGAATTAACTTCAATTGCATGTTCCAAAATTTTGATGTCAGACATAAAAGTATCAAAATATTTTAGAACTTGACATCGTTCAGCTAATGGATTTATTTCACTAAATGAAAGTAAAGGACCATTAATTTGTGCAACATTGGATAGGGGACCATCATTAGAAGAGGACTCAGAAGTAGGCGTGATAACCCAAGGTGTGTTAGAATTATCCTGTTGTGTGACGAAACTTATGGCTTTTGAATAGTTAAATGGTTTGTTATAAACAACATTTTCCAATTTTAACCGACTCTCGTCTTCTGCATCTAGTTCCTCTATACGATTATATTCAACAACACTCATAATGGAATCATCAATTATATGTTCTGCACTGTAAACTTGAGGATTTGGTTTGAATGCTCTATGTGAGAAACGTGGTATATAATCAGCAAGATTTGGTCCATATCCATTTGGATTAGGTTTAAAAGTAAACTTTTGAATTGTTGTGATTGACTCACCATGTTTGTAAACAACATTTCGAAACTCTTTGATTTTGTTTTGTAAGTCGATAATTTCCTCAAGATAGTCATCTATTTTTCTCCGCGAATGCTTTTTAAACTCACAAAATCGTTTTGACAAGTTAACAACCTCAGACTTGGCTTTTTGAGTTCGAATGAGAGTGTTAAGTTGTTGTTTATGATCGTATTTTAATTGTTCTATTTGAGAAAGCAATGCATTTTTGGAGGCAACTAGATCACATATCTGTTTTTCCAAAGATTTTTCATTTTGGTATGATTTTGCAAAAGCGACTTCAAAACCTTTTTCACGTTTCTCTTTGGTTTGAAAAATGTTGTGTTGGAACTTATAGCATTCATTGTCCTTAGTCAACAGTGCAATTTTATCTTGTAGTTTCTTATTGGTGTCATTGCACTTTTCAAATTGAGATTGGGTGGTCTGAAATAAGTTGGTCATGAGCTCAAGATCTGGATTAGACAAAGGTTCATCTTGTTCAACTTGAGTCTCAACATGATCATTATTTAGATCCTCAAATATAACCACAGAGTCAACTTGATTATCAATATTAACCATAAGGTCATCTTGATCGTCAAATATAACTACGGCATCCATTTGATTTTCATCGGAATGAGATGTAGAAGATTCATGTTGAGCACTCTGAGCCTCGTCGGATGCAGATGTTGGCGGAGATATCAGATCATTAATGAGTATGTTTTGATCTAGTACCTGAGACAAGCCGTCAGTGTCATACACTGGGCCTGTGTCACTCATGTGGAGCTCTTGCATGTTTGCCATTAACATCACAGCTGCATTAGCCTGCAAGTCTTCCATGTCATCAGTGCATTAGCCATGAAGCTCCGTTCCTTGTTGGTAAGAGTTCCACCAGCTTCATCCTTGAGAGCCAAGAGTAAAGCCTCTTTATGATAAGCGTTGCCTCTTGTCCTCGGCTTTGGGCATGCATTAGCTAGATGACCCATCTCATTACAATTATAGCATCGGATACCATTAACCCCAGTCTGATTATTTCCCTGATCAACCATGTGAACCCGTTGTTGTGGAGCACCCATGTTATTCCTTCCATTAACATTAAACCCTTGACCACTATTCATCTGACGACCATTTCCATGATTCTAAACCTCAACCCTTCCATTGTTAACAACAACTTGATTCCTTGTATTCGACGAGGTGCGAATGCGGTTGTTGGATTTGTTAGCAAATCGTCAGAAGGCTCTTGCAATCATAACAAATCCTTGATTCAATGCATCGAAGGCTTCTGCATCCTCATTTGATTCAATGTAGAGTGCTTGATCATTGTTGTTGTTGTATGGAACCAATTGAGTTTCTTGGGATTGTTGCTTTGATGGATCATATGGTATGATCTGAGCAGTTGGTTGTGGAGGGTTTGTGAAGACAGTTTGTAAGCAGGGGAATTGAGGATAACATGCTTGAGCCCATAAAGATTTTGATTATCCAAGGAGTGAAGGTGAAGCAAGGACCCCACGGATGACTCTTTCTTTGTCAACTTCCTTTTGGTGGTGTTTCAAATAGTCATACAACAATCCGTAGGTAGCTTGATGAAGATTCTTCGCTTGACGGATGAATATAACATACTTCTCCCACTCAGGACCAAGACAGCTCAGGAACTTTGTGTTGATTGCAATCCTTGGCATAATGATATTATGTTTATCTAAGTTATTGATGATATCTGAGAACCGATGATGATATGACTCTAATGTCTCCCCTGGTTCAATCATGAAGTGTTCATATGCTAAGTAGATTTTAGATTCCAAATTTTCTTGATTGAGTTCAGTGCCTTCCATTAGAAGATGAATGTGCTCCCACATTGCTTTAGCAGTCTTTTGAGCATCAACACTACGAAGTATCGAATTGGGTAATCCCAAAAGGATATATTGCATTGCAATTTCATCGGCTTCTAAGTGAAGATGTTGGTCAGTAGTAAGTTGATCAAGACCAACAATGTTGGTAACATCATCTCTTGGTGGATTAGCATTCGGATCTCGGATCTCCAGATATAGTGAGAGTAGGTATCTGAAAAGGACCTTCAAGAATGACCTTCTTCAAAAACTTACCATGTGGCTTCTTTAGATCACAAAACCTAAAAACCTTATCACCCATTGATCGTAGTTTCCGGGAGTGAGCATTGGAGGTCTGTCAAGGGATCCAGCTTCATGAATGGATTGTTGGCTACTTAAAGCTTCACTGTAACATATTGGATTTCACAAACACATTAAACCATAATCAAACTAGGCATACAAGATGATGTTTTAGAGAGAGAAAGAGTTAGAGGTTTGGGAACTTAGTGAGAGAAAGTGAAAATCTTATTATGAGCTCCAACTCTCTACCTTGGGAGGTAGAGAGTGTATATAGTCATTACACAAATCACCACCTACTTGACGTGGATCAGCATACATAGGTAAAGACCGTCTCCTCCTCCACAGTGATACTAAACTAAATACAACTAAACTTTAAATAACTACGACTACGAGCTTTCTAACGATTACATATACTTGAGGTGACCGACACTTTAATAACTGGATTTACTAAATCCTAACAATCTCCCCCTAAGGGAGGTCACCTCAAATTACAATAAATACAAACAGATATTACATTAGATTGTCCTTGGATTCTTGATTAAATTCTTTGCTCAAGAGCTCGTAGTCTTGATTCTTCATTTTTCACATGTTTGGATAATTCTAGTAGAGGTCTTTAACTGATCCACGTGATAATGAGTTTTGGGCCAGCTTTGAGATCATCAGCTATCATAAATTTCTGACTCATCCATTGTGGTGTTGGTATTATGTAATTTTGTGACATTTGGACCGACATGCTCACATTCTGGATCAGGATTTCTTCTCATCAGAGTAGCGGAAGCTTTAATTGATTCATGATATTGGACAGCAGCGTGAAGCAGAAGCATGGAGTGAGAATATCAGAGTCATTGATGCACTAATCATAATTTCTTTTGAAATGAATGTGATGTGTGAGCATGCGGCTATGGATTGACCGCTTTATTCTCGATCACCGTGAAACGTCGAAGCACCTGCACGTAAACAGTTAGCATAAAGCCACGCAAAGTGTCTCTTTGATCACTCGTGAATTGATGAGGTACACGCCCACGGTCCCCGTTGATCAGGATAAGTCACGCCATGACGTATAATTCCAAAGAATTTCTTGGAGGGTTTAAATTTTAGTGTTTCTCAAACCGGAACGTCTCAAAGAAGACAACACGGAGTGAGTGAACCAGCGAATTAAGATTCACTGATTGATGAAAAGAGATTTGAAAAACAATCGTGTAGCGCTCAATAGAAATTGTTTTTGAAATACAACGAAGGTTTTAATGAAAATCAATTATCAATCATAAACACCTTTTTTTATTTTGAAATATGATACACAGTATGTGCTAAATAAAAGAGTTTTAAAGCACAACGACCGGTTTTTTCAAAGGTATCCAGAATCCATAACCTGAACCAGGATTGAATCATAATTATGACTCGCCCCATTGTTTAGGTTCAGTTGTCACATGGTTGATCTATTGGATAGATCTCACATGCCACCCACCGAGAGCTTGTTTGATGTTGGCTCTAGAAGGATTTCCATCTTCATTGTGAATATGTTTGCATATCACTCTGGGATAGTTCCGCAATACCACAAGGATAATGCATAGGACTCATAAGATATAATCTCTCTTCCCACATTGTATGAAACAAAGAGTCTTCAATGACAGTGTCCTAAAGAGATTTATTTGATGATCTCGTGGCTCTAGACTCAATAGTGCACATTTTGTTCCTATGCCGGAGACTAGGGAGAGGGTCTCCTTCTTCAATATCAACAATCTCTAAGAGAAAGTCAATAGATTATGTAGGTTCCCTGTGAGAATGAAACAAGCCATTTTAAGAGGAACTTAAGTAGCTTGGGAAGTTTAGTGCAGTGCGTCACTGGGTCCATGGACGTCTTGTCTTCACACTGACATACCTTTGCAACCACCACAGTAGAAAGTACAGGCCGAACCCGGTTTCTGGTTGGAGTAAATGGAGGGCTATTTCTTTTCACCCTTTTCTCATTTCATTTCTCTTCAACCCTTACCTGTAGACTTCATAACTAGAACCTTATTGGTTTATTCCAGTTCTAGCTCTATCCTCACCTCAAGCACTCTTCCCATATCTCTTTTCCTTTTTTCATCATACCCAAGGGACTTCTACACTATCTAGTGGATTGTTCTGGGTAGATCCTCACAGTTCGGCGGACGTGGGGAATAATACCTAACCTTATCATCCTTATATCACCATACATAAAGTAAATTTGGTCGGTCTATTTGGTATTGTTCATATGCCATTGGAACCAATAGAAAACCATTTGAAAATCAATTCAGATAACCTTTTTATTTAATTGAAATCATTCTCCCCCTCAATCAATGACATAAGTTGTTGATTGAGAGATCGAGATTTTGACCGTTGTCAAGTCCAAGTGAATTTCAAAAAATTTAGTCCGATTTATTTTGTTTAACATTGTTTTCATTAGATAGCAAATATTTTTCAGGAAGAATTTATAGAAGGAAAAAATTTGTGAAAGAGTTTTAGAATCGAGCATGAGATTTGAAACATACGATAAAGCATGGCTCTGTTCTTTCTTTAAAAAAACAGGTTATAGACTGAAATGACTATAAACCATTGTTTCACTTTTCTCCCAAAATATATTTTTTTTTTTTTTAGAACATTCAAACAACATCTAAAGACCCGTGTAATTCTTTGAATGACAGCACAAAGACCGTAGATATTATCGAATCGAGAAAATTATGACAAAAAAAGAGATTTTTTGAGATTTTTCAAATTTTTTTTGAGATTTTATATTCTTCTATTTTCTTTTTGTGGGTTTTGTAATTTTGTATTTTGCTTTTAAAAAAATATTTACAAGAGATAGATGAAGAAAGACCTTTACTCCTCGTCTTCCTCTTAAAGACGATTGAGTGTTTCCGGTTGTAGACTCTTTTAGACCAAATCGTTGGAAGGATAAACTCAAACGTTCTCTAGGAAGAGCTTTGTGAAGATGTCTGCTATGATGATATTCTCTCCTCACAAAATAGAGTTCCACCACACCGTTCTCCACTTGTTCCCTGATGAAATGATGTCAAATATCAATGTGCTTTGCTTTTGAGTGTTGTACGTTGTTGCATGAGAGAGCAATAGCACTTTTATTATCACAGAGGGATTTTGTTGAATTCAAAGCCATAGTCAGATAATTGGATCTCATCCATAGGATTTGAGCACAACAAGATGACATGGCTATGTATTCAACCTCTATAGAGGATATAGAAGTACTCATTTGTTTATTCGAGGACCACTCACAAGCTTATCACCCAAAACTGGTGCACCTCCTGTGACGTGATCTTCGGCGGTATCTTGACATCATCCCGCATGATCGCGACCGTGAGTAGGCTGGCAGATATACCGTCCATCTGGATACCAAAGACCCACGTTGTTCTTGAGATACCGGGAAGACCCTTTTAACCCGCCTTAAAGGTGTTTAAAGAGGCTTGGCCCGAGACATTCAGTACACATGCATACAAATGGCCAAAGATATCCGGCCCATCGGGCCGTGGAGATACATCAGGATCCAATCTGCATGACTCACACGCTTTACTAACTTTACTCACACTTAATACCAAGCTTATCACAAGAAGAACAGTGAAAACATAAATTGTTGGTGAGATGATGAAATAAGAAAGGAGAACTTGGTGACTTGAATGAAAGATCGTGTATGTATTTAGAGAGATAAAGGAAAGAAGATGAAAACAATATTCATATGAACACACACAAACACACTTTCAAGCAGCACCCCTCGAATGACATGCTTGAGGGG
>OU343216.1:129681481-129755413 GCA_910596185.1 Chrysanthemum makinoi | reverse complement strand
GCATCCACATTCTCAAGGTGAGATGTAGGAGGTGGCTTTAAGTCCTACCGTTTGGATTTTGTGGTTGGAACCATTTGTCTATTTTTTGCTTTCCAGTTCTCCATTCAAGCTGTCACGGTTTGTTGAACTTCTTATCATCAATGGATTTGGAAATACATTGTGATCCTCAAGAAAAAGGTAACAGGTTGGTGAGTTAGACATGATTTGGTTGATTTAGGCGTGGATTTGGAATAATGCCGATCCGTCCTCTTCGATAAATTCATCCTCACCCTTATCGTTCGTATTCAATTCAGGGTTGGTTTGTAGACAAATTCATACTCGAGTTGGAATATGTGGTGTAAGGAAGAGATTCAACGTGATGGACTTCCTGTTCCTTACCTAATCTTTCTATCCTCCTCTCCAAGTCTTGGCTTATCGCTTGTTGGTTCCTTCTTCCTTGATCGACTTTATGTTCCAATTCAACCAACAGGTTCGTCATATTCTCATTGGCTTTTGTTTGACTGGCCATCCATTCTCTCATCATCTCCTCCGGTGAGGTTTTAGGTGTATTGAAATGTTGTGATGGATGAGGTATTGTATTCCATGGCTGATATCGAGGATATGTATGGGTTGGTTTGTGGTATGGAAAGGAGTACGAATTTATGGAATTTTGGTGGTGATATCCTCCGTGATATCCTTCATGTTGGACTAGGTTCACTTCCATGGGATCACACATCGTGATGTCATCCTCAGCATCGTAGTTTAAGCGTGGTGATTATTCCTTGTTCCATCATCCCCTCCGTATGCTTATGAATTGGGTATTGATGTTTGTTGAGAGAGCTTCCAATTTCTCGATCAATGAGGCATGATCGGTATTGACGTTGCTTCCACCGGCGGAAACAGCGATATTCGGATTGGAATCGTTCGAGAAACCACTACTTGTGAAGATAGCGTTTACATACTCGTTTCTTGTTTGTGGTGGATGGTACGTCTTATCATTTGATGGTTTTGGGTTGTATTGGGTATTACTTGGCAATGAACCAGATGGTCTAGAGGAATGTTGGTCAGAAAATCTGCCAAACTTGTTTTCAAGATCTTGGATAGATGCTTGATGATTTATCTGTCCTTGCTCAACATTGGCTTTGAGATTGAAAAATTGATTTTTGATAAAATCATTTGCGTTTTTGGCACTACGAATTCTCTCATGGTTTTCCGAATTGGTTTCTTCCATCTTTTTGTCGGGTTTTTGTGGTGGTGGATCGTCAGTTCGTGGTTGAGAATCACGGTTGTCATCCCTTGGTCGGCGATCTTGCCAATTTCCTGAATTTCGACCGTAATAATTACTACGATATCCTCCTCCACGGTATCCTCCTTGAGCGTAACTCGCTTCTCCTTCCCCGGTCCACCCATAGGTTTATCGTCGCACTCGGACGATGGATGATTTCCTCCACAATTGTTGCATAGTCGCGCATTTCCTTCATTTCATCTTTGATATCTTTGTACTTGCGAGTCGATTTTTGGTTAACGCTTCCATCTTCTCCATGAGTTTTGAGAATTGTCGGTGTTTTCGACAAAACAGCGGTTTTAGGAGGAGGTTTGATTTTGGAATCTTTGGACCAATCGAGTTTGAGAAGTATTCGATCTTCGAGCAATTGATGTGCATCGTTGGGAGTCTTATAGAGAAAAATTCCTCCAGCATCAAGGATGCCTTGAGAGAGTTCATCTAGTCCATGGTAAAAGATTTGGATAATGGTTCCTTTTGATAATCCATGTCCATGACAACTACGAAGCAAATCTTTCATTTGAAGCCAAGCTTCGACAAGTGATTCGTTTGGGTTTTGGTTGAAAGCACGAATTTCTCCCATTAATCGATCAAACATTGCAGGTGGAAAGAATGCGGCACAAAGCTTGCCTCATCTCCTCCCAAGTATTGATGATTCCTTGGGTTAATTCATTGTACCATACTTTAGCATCTCCGTGGTGATGATGGGAAAAGTTTGAGTTTGATGGCATTGACATCGGTGTCGCCATAACGAAACATGCCGCAAATGTCGATGAATTCGGCAATTGCCTTATGCGGATCGGCCCGTATACGGCCATCGAATTGTCGGTCTTTGATCATAGAAAGGTGATGTCCCTTCACGGTGAAGTTGTCACCAAGGTTAATAGTAACAATAGCACTTTCGGGTGTTGGTGCTACGGTTCGGTTGGTTCCCCACATGGGTTGATCGTCCGCCATGGGAAAAGGTAAATTGGTGAAAGGATGTAACTTTGGCTAATGAGGTTATCAAATGGTGGGTTTGGTACTCTTGGTACACGATTTTCCAATGGTATGAAACGTGTTCTCCTTCTTCTTCGAATCAATCGTTCGGGGTTGGTAAGAGGTGTAATTGGTTCTATTCCCGATGCTCGAGTGTTCATACAATGTCCTAGAGAATCCAGGAAATATCTAAACACACGGAAAAACAACAAAAAAATGTTTATGGGTCAGAGGAAGGAAGGTAACGGTCGGTTGCGGGATGTGACCGATCGGTCAGATTAGTTGATTGATGGGCAAAATCGTAACCGATTCGGTTGAGGGCAACGAATCCGGTTGGTTTCTGAAAATTTTTTTTATGAATCGGCTGAGGAAATTCAAAACTTGTTGAAACACAATCAAATCCCCGGCAGCGGTGCCAAAACTTGATGTGCCCGGTTGGTGCAAGTTTTAAATTTATAAAGGTGAATTACCAATATTACCAATAACACATACGAGCAAGTATACTCGTCCGTTATAGCAAGATTATGAAGGTAAGTCGGGATCGTTCGCAGGATTTGAGTGAATCTAAGCACAAGTTTGAATTAACGGAGTCTATCCAAAACATATAACAAAGCAAATAAGTATAATGCAATTCAGATGATTAAAAACTACACTTGCTTAAACTAGTATCATATCATAGATTAATGTGATTGTGTTAACCTCTTAACATGTTGGTTGTGATAATTAGTTGGTAGACTAATCTATTGTTCTTACAAGTCAAACTTTGATCAAGAGTTTATTTATAAAAACAAGCATTAAGTTTAACCAATCAATTCAAGATCAATTCAAGTTTCATAAGTTTACATACATAAACTTAAACAGAAAAACATCCACTTGTTCATCAAATTGCTTAAGAAATGGTCAATACAAAAGGTACCCGATCATAGACAAAAGGCTACAACTGATTCTCAACAACTAATCTTACGACCATTTAGATGTTTCCAAACAATCCAATTTGATAATCAAAAAGCGTTTCTATTACAACCACACCTTAGTTCCTTTGTATAATCAAGAATAATTGGTAAAAACAATCATCCATAGACAAAATGATTATGACTAGTTGAATAACACGAAGTTCTTTCGACCCCAACGATTATTATCAATTAGCCAAACTTGATTAACAAATGTCACTATGAAACTTTAGCACAATTGGATCTTAGAATCAACTTGAAATTGAATTAAAACATGTTAACACAACCACTAACTAATCATATGATAATCACATCATTTAAGCAAGTGCATAAAGAAACTAGCCACTCATAGCAAACATAAACATAAACTCAGAACTTTGAACATTAGAAAACATGATTAAAAGTCTTACAATGATTGAAATGAGATTACAAATGATGTAGTAATGATGCCTTAAGTATTGGTGATGACTTCTTGATGGTTTCACCTCCAAATGATGACTTCTTGGACCTCCAAAGTTTCCTGGAACTTAATGAACGAATTTAAGCTTTGAGAGAGTAGTAGTGGTGGTAAGATAGGTGTGAGAGAAGATCTCTCAAGTTTTGGTGTGTGAAATGAGGTTGCAAAGGCCTCTATTTATACTACTTCCAAGGCTAGGGGTTATAAATGCATTTCTTGGTCACCAAGGAGCTTGGAAGGGACTAGAATACATGAAGGAAGGACCTAGAATCGTTTGGAACAAGTTTGGAGTCTTAGTAATGGAAAAATGGCTGAAACAGGACCTCCAACCGGATCCGGTTGAGCTCCAACCGAATCGGTTGGTCTTGCTGACTAGTCTCCAACCGAATCGGTTACGGGTCTCGACCGATCGGTTGGAGCAAAATCACAAAAAGTCATAAACAGCAAAGTTGTAGATCTTTCTCTTAGCTTTCCGTGGCCGCGAACCGGGGGTCAAACGGAGTTCGTATGCAAAAGTTATGGCCAAAATGGTGAAGGTGTGTCGGGAACAACGAGTCTTCCAATATGTCTTCGTTTAAGCTTGTTTTCTACATTTCTTTCTCGTTTTCCTTCTTGAACTTTATTCTTGAGTCTTTGGACCACTAACTTGATGACTTTATCTTCTCGAATATACTCCACAAGTCTTGCTTTGGTCGGGAATTCTTCATACATGGAGAAATCTTCGTATTTTACTTTTTTAGTCTTTTCTCCACTTTCCGGTACTTGGCTACAAATGAACTAGCAAACGCACTTTGATACGATTAAGCAACAAAAGCATATGATTATAACCAAATAACATACATAAAAACATGGATAACGCTACTAAAAACATGCACAATTTGAGCGTTATCAAAGCCTTCGATGCATTGAATCAAGGATTTGTTATGATTGCCAGAGCCTTCGGACGATTTTCTAACAAATCCAACAACCGCATTCGCACCTCGTCAAATACAAATAATCAAGCTGTTGTTAACAATGGAAGGGTTGAGGTTCAAAATCGTGGAAATGGTCGTCAGATGAATAGTGGTCAAGGGTTTAATGTTAATGGAAGGAATAACATGGGTGCTCCACAACAACGGGGTTCACGTGGTTGATCAGGGAAATGCTCAGACTGGGGTTAATGGTCTCCGATGCAATAACTGTAATGAGAAGGGTCATCTGGCTAATGCATGCCCAAAGCCGAGGACAAGAGGCAGCGCTTATCACAAAGAGGCTTTGCTCTTGGCTCTCAAGGATGAAGCTGGTGGAACTCTTACCTACAAGGAACAGAGCTTCATGGCTAATGCAGATTCTGATGATGACAAGGAAGACTTGCAAGCTAATGCAGATGTGTTGTTAATGGCAAACATGCAAGAGCTCCACATGAGTGACACAGGCCCAGTGTATGAAACTGATGGCTTGTCTCAGGTACTGGATCAAAACATACTCATTAATGATCTGATATCTCCGCCAACATCTGCATCCGACGAGGCTCAGAGTGTTCAACATGAATCTTCTACATCTCATTCCGATGAAAATCAAATGGATCCCGTAGTTATATTTGACTATCAAGATGACCTTATGGTTAATATTGAAAATCAAGTTGACTCCGTGGTTATATTTGAGGATCTAAATAATGATCATGTTGAGACTCGAGTTGAACAAGTTGAACCTTTGTCTAATCCAGATCTTGAGCTCATGACCAACTTATTTCAGACCACCCAATCTAAATTTGAAAAGTGCAATGACATCAATAAAAAACTGCAAGATAAAATTGCACTGTTGACTAAGGACAATGAATGCTATAAGTTCCAACTCAACATTTTTCAAACCAAAGAGAAACGTGAAAAAGGTTTTGAAGTCGCTTTTGCAAAATCATACCAAAATAAAAAAATCTTTGAAAAAACAGATATGTGATCTAGTTGCCTCCAAAAATGCATTGCTTTCTCAAATAGAACAATTAAAATACGATCATAAACAACAACTTAACACTCTCACTTCAGAAACTCAAAAAGCCAAGTCTGAGTTGTTAACTTGTCAAAAACAGTTTTGTGAGTTCAAAAAGCATTCGCGGAGAAAAATAGATGACTATCTTGAGGAAATTGTCGACTTACAAAACAAAATCAAAGAGTTTCGAAATGTTGTTTACAAACATGGTGAGTCAATCACAACAATTCAAAAGTTTACGTTTAAACCAAATCCAAATGGATATGGACCAAATCTTGCTGATTACAAACCACATTTCTCACATAGATTATTCAAACCAAATCCTCAAGTTTACAGTGCAGAACATAGAATTGATGATTCCATTATGAGTGTTGCTGAATATAATCGTATGGAGGAACTAGATGCAGAAGACGAGAGTCGGTTAAAATTGGAAAATGTTGTTTATAACAAACCATTTAACTATTCAAAAGCCATAACTTTCGTCACACAACAAGATAATTCTAACACACCTTGGGTTATCACACCTACTCCTGAGTCCTCTTCTAATGATGGTCCCCCTATCTAATGTTGCACAAATTAATGGTCCTTTCCCTTCATTCAGTGAAATAAAGCCAGTAGCTGAACGATGCCAAGTTCTAAAATATTTTGATACTTTTATGTCTGACATCAAACTTTTGGAACATGCAATTGAAGTTAATTCTGAAATCAAAGCTGAACATTTTCAATCGCCATTTATGCGACAATAAAGGGATATTTTTCAGAAAGGACTTTTACCACATGTCCGAAATCTTAAAATGTGTGCAATATATTGGGAACGGGATCTTCAGAAGGAGATTGGTCTTATGAAAAAAGTTTTTGAACAAACAGAAACATCGATTTCAAATACTAAACATAAAAAGAAAATGTTAAGAAATCATGTTGACCGACTCTTGGAAGATGTTATCTGTGCTGATACCATAAATGTTGTGTTACTTCATTCTGTTGCATATGCATTTGATTATATTGATGTTGATTCTATTGACTCCGTTGAAAATGTTGAGAATATCGATAATGTGCAGCAAATTGACTCTTTAAAAATTGAAAATGAGCGTTTGTCAAATGAACTTTCAAATGCAAAACGCCATCTTCAATGGTGTCAAAAAGATTGACAAAATCGAGAACTTGCTTTGCAAAACAAAATCAACCAGTTGCGTTCAAAATCTTATGATCCAAAAATAAAATAACTGGATGATGAAAACGTGTCTTTAAAATGTCAAATTTCAAAATATGAACAAGAAATTGCCAAAGTCAAAACAGAATATGGTGTCATATTTGATTTTCTCAAACAGACTCGTGAAAAAGCATCACAAGAACTTGATGATCATCTTGCATACACTAGAGATGTCTTAAATGTTAGTGGAAACATTCGCTCTGAAAATCAAGATTTGTTGCACACTATTATTGAGTTGAAAGCAAAGCTAAGAAAGTATGAGCAATATCAGGTTTGTAACACTAATGTTCTTGCACCTGGAAAATTTAAAATTGACTCTAAAACGCCTAATGACAAACCACAAGATACTAATGTGCTTCCTTCCACTGAAACAGGAATAGTTGCCTCTTTCCCCAACGTTAGCACTTCCGCGACAGAGCAAAACAAGGAAGAATAGGAAGTTGCAACGTAAAGAAAGAACAATAAGACCTCTGATAGAATAACACCTTAGGACTTTGAATAAAACTCAAGTTGCACCCACTTTAGACATTGCGTTAGACAAATGTAATAGAATAAGTGATGTAACGAATCTTGAACCTTAAGTACTTTGAATGTTATGTTTGAAGCATCTTGTGTTGGTTGTCATAAAAGCATGTTTTCTGGTTGTCATGATAAATGTGTTGCTAATGCTATCTTATCTCGTAAGCGGCACAATAGAAAATGGAATACCTCTAGGCCCACTAATGCTTCTAAGTGTGTGTTAGGTAAACCGCCTTCTACTGTTTCTGCAACATTCACTAAGACTTAGAAATTATCACCTAGTACATTCACTAAGACCACTTCACCTCCTAGGAAGAAATTATCACCTAGTACATTCACTAAGACCAAAGCAAAGACTAGTTGGACTTAGCAGAGATGGTTACAAAACATACCAGGATTTAAATGGATTCCTGAAATCATTAATATGTGTGTAACTATAACGGAACCCTCTAACTATTCGGGTTCCACCTCTACTTCTATTCCACCTGTGTCGTCTATGTGTAATGCAGGTGATACAGATCATCCTTTAGATTGTTGATAGCGGTTGTTCCCGGCACATGACATGCAATCTCAAACTGTTATCAAACTTTGTCTCAAAGTCAGGTTCGGGAATGATCACTTCACATCTATCATGGGCTACGGAGATTACATCAATGGGAACATCAAAATTAGCAGAGTTTATTATGTGGAAGGTCCCGGTCACAATCTTTTTTCTGTTGGTCAATTTTGTGATAGAGATTTGGAAGTTGCTTTTCGGGAGAAAACTTGTTTCATTCGTGATCTACAAGGAAATGATCTTATGTCTGGAAACCGCACATCAAGTCTTTACACAATCTCAATGCATGACATGATTGCTTCTTCTCCCATCTGTCTACTTTCTAAGGCAACATCTACAAAATCATGGCTATGGCACCGTCGTCTTTCACACTTAAACTTTCAAACCATAACCAATCTTGCACGGTATAAACTTGTTGAAGGACTCCCAAGATTTCGGTATTCTAAAGATCATCTATGCTCAGCTTGTGAACAAGGGAAAAGAACTTGTGCTCACTTTCCTTCAAAGGTGGAACACAGCTCCCAGCATGTGCTTCATCTTCTTCACATGGACTTATGTGGCCCGATGCGTGTGCAAACGATCAATGGCAAACGCTACATTCTAGTAATTGTTGATGACTACTCAAGATGGACTTGGGTTTATTTCCTTCGAAGTAAAGATCAAGCTCCACAAATGATCATCACCTTTCTCACGAAAATTCAAGTTCAGCTCCGGAACACAGTCAGACAAATCAGAACAGACAAAGGAACTGAATTTGTAAATCAAACTCTTCGAGAATACTATGAGAAAGTGGGAATTGAGCATCAAACATCAATTGCACGAACACCAGAACAAAATGGAGTTGTCGAAAGACGAAACCGTTCATTAGTGGAAGCTGCAAGAATGGTGTTGATAAATGCAAAACTTCCAGATTACTTATGGGCAGAAGCCATGTCTACTGCATGCTACACTCAGAACCATTTGATGATAACCAAACGCCACAACAAAACACCTTATGAGCTTATCCATAACCATGAACCGAATCTCAAGCATTTTCATGTATTTGGTGCTCTATGTTACCCAAATAATGATCGTGATGACTTTGGAAAGCTCAAGGCTAAAGCTGACATTGGAGTCTTTGTTGGATACTGTGAAAACTCTAAGGGATTTCGGATCTGGAATCGTCGTACAAGAGAGATTATGGAAACGATTCATGCCAATTTCGATGAACTTACTGAAATGGCTTCTGAGCAAAACAGCTTGGAACCCGGACATAGCCGTCTAAACTTCCCCCAAACCCCATCATCTGCTGAACCAAGCATTCAGCTTACACGTCGTCAAATGGAACAACTATTTTCTCCTCTGTTTAGTGATGATATTGATCAATGTGCTCTAGATGTATCAAATGTTTCCGCTGCTCAACCTGATAATTATCCAATACCTGATACACCTGCAGCAACAACAACAACTGTTGAAGAAGCACCTCCAATTGATTCTACAACAACAGCCGAACAAACAGCATCCAATGACGCTGAACCAGCTGATGATCTTCTGAATCAAGAAGTACCTACACCTGCAGATTATGATCCAAATGCGTTCTTCAATACTTTTGCTAATGAAACTGCCACTTCTGATGTTGCAGAATCATCCACAAGCCATTTGAATCCTCCTAATCTGCACAATGTATATCAACATCAACCCTCCACACATCGTTGGACTAAAGACCATCCTCTTGTGAACATCATTGGAAACCCAAATCAACCAGTCATAACTGGACAACGCCTTCGTGACGGTGAACATTGCATTTATGCACTTACCGTTTGCCACTGAACCCAAAAACATCAAAAGCAATGACTTATGACAACTGGATTGAATCCATGCAAGAAGAACTTAATCAGTTTAAATGTCTTGAAGTATGGGAATTGGTTGAAAAACCAACAGGGGTATATGTTATTGGTCTTAAATGGATTTGGAAAAACAAGTTGGTTGCTGAAGGTACGGTTATCGAGAAATAAGTCCGTCTGGTGGCTAAGGGTTATAGACAAGAAGAGGGGATTGACTTCGAGGAATCATTTGCACCGGTTGCTAGACTTGAGGTTCTACGGATTTTTCTGGCATTCGCGGCTCACATGCACATCACGGTCTATCATATGGATGTCAAAACCGCTTTTCTGAATGGTCAACTGAAGGAAATGGTATATGTTAGTCAGCCGGAAGGATTTGTTGATCCAGAGTTCCCGAATCAAGTCTTCAAACTGAAAAAGGCTCTATACGGTCTCAAACAAGCCCCTCGGGCGTGGTATGATAAGTTATCACCCTTTCTCATTGCCAATAATTTCACTAAAGGATCGGTTCGACCCGGCATTTTCATTCAATATCACAGGGCTCACATTTTAATCGTTCAAATCTATGTGGATGACATCATTTTTGGGTCAACACATTAAAAGTACTCAAACAAATTTTCAAAACTTATGAAAAAACATTTTGAAATGTCCATGATGGGTGAACTTACGTTCTTTCTAGGACTTCAAATTCATCAATCACCCGATAGTATTTTCAAGTCAATCAAATATGCTCTTGAAATTTTAAACAAACATGGAATGCAAAGCTGTGATACCTATGCCACACCAATGGCACATACCAAGAAACTGGATGCTGATTTACATGGGAAATTAGTTGACCCTACCAAATACGGAAGTATTATTGGGTCCCTTATGTATCTAACAGCCAATGACGCTGAACCAGCTGATGATCTTCTGAATCAAGAAGTACCTACACCTGCAAATTATGATCCAAATGCGTTCTTCAATCCTTTTTTCTAATGAAACTGCCACTTCTGATGTTGCAGAATCATCTACAAGCCATTTGAATCCTCCTAATCTGCACAATGTATATCAACATCAACCCTCCACACATCGTTGGACTAAATACCATCCTCTTGTGAACATCATTGGAAACCCGAATCAACCAGTCGTAACTCGACAACCTTCGTGGGCGAACATTGCATTATGCACTTACCGTTTATGCCATGAACTCAAAAACATTAAAGAAGCAATGACATGACAACGGATTGAATCCATGCAAGAAGAACTTAATCATTTTAAACGTCTTGAAGTATGGGAATTGGTTGAAAAACCAACAGGGGTCTATGTTATTGGTCTTAAATGATTTGAAAAACAAGTTGGATCTTGAAGGTATGGGTTATCAGAAATAAGTCACGTCTGGTGGCTAAGGGTTATAGACAAGAAGAGGGGATTTGAATTCGAGGAATCATTTGCACCGGTTGCTAGACTTGAGGGTATGCGGTTTTTACGGCATTCGGCGGCTCACATGCACATCACGGTTTATCAGATGGATGTCAAACGGCTCTGAATGGTCAACTGAAGGAAACGGTATATGTTAGTCAGCCGGAAGGATTTGTTGATCCAGAGTTCCCGAATCACGTCTTCAAACTGAAAAAGGCTCTATACGGTCCCAAACAAGCCCCTCGGGTATGGTATGATAAGCTATCATCCTTTCTCATTGCCAATAATTTCACTAAAGGATCGGTCGACCCGACACTTTTCATTCAATATCACGGGGCTCACATTTTATTCGTTCAAATCTATGTGGATGACATCATTTTTGGGTCAACACATAAAAAAGTACTCAAACGTTTTCAAAACATGAAACATTTGAAATGTCCATGATGGGTGAACTTACGTTCTTTCTGGAATGCAGTTCATCAATCACCCCGTGGTATTTTCCTAAGTCAGTCCAAATATGCTTTTGAAATTTTAAACAAACATGGAATGCAAAGATGTGATACCTATGCCACACCAATGGCACATACCAAGAAACTGGATCTTTGATTTACATGGGAAATTGGTTGACCCTACCAAATACCGAAGTATTATTGGGTCTCTCGTATATCTAACAGCCATAGACCGACATTTATTTGCTTGTATATCTTTGCTCCCATTGATTGAGACCAATGAAACTCACCTCTCTGAGGCTAAAAGAATCCTCTGATATCAGGGAACCATTAATTTAGGGATCTGGTATCCGAAGGTTCTGTTTTGAACTAATAGCTTTTGGTGATCACGCAGGTTGCTTAGATTCTCAGAAAGTACTTGAGTTCTTTGCAATTCGTTGGTGATAAATTGGTGTCATGACAATGAAGAAACAGGATTGTACATCGGCGTACTCAACGAGCGAGAATATGTAGCCATACCGCGTGTTGTGCTCAAGTCATTTGGATGAGAACACAACTCAAACTATGGTTACATATTTGTGATCGATGTCTTTGCGACAATCGAGTGCTATTATGCGATCTCGTGCAACTCCGTCCAACATGAAGTCAAGCACATCGATCTTGATATCATTTCATAAAGGAGCATGTGGAAAAGGGTATTGTTGAATTATATTTTGTGGGTCTGAACACTTACTTGGCGGATCTTCTCTCACCAAGCCTTGCTTCTGCTAGGTTTCTTGATTTGATCCACGGATTGGCATGGTGTTTGACTCCAGAGGAACTAGACGAACTTTTAACACAATCTTAAAACCAGTCAAACACCAAAACCTCTTTTGTAAATATTTATAAAAAAAAATAGAAAAATATAAAATCTCATAAAATACAAAAATATTCTTCTGTTAGGAATTGGAAATTCCATGAGAAAGTGTCGGTCACCCCAATTATGGTCTAGCATACGTTATTTAGTAGTTTATTAGTTAGTTTGTAGCGTAGATTAGTTTAGTGTAACACCGTGGAGGAAGGACGGGTCTTTACCCACTGTATGAAAGAGTTTATAGTTATTTGCATCATTTGGACCATTTCTAGTGTTAAAGTTTGATTGTACTTTGGTGTTTAGAATCATCATAAGTGCTTAGGTTTTGATTCGGAAGGCTTGAATCAGTGTGGTTGGATAGTTTTTGGATTGAAAAGTGTGTTTTTTTAATATTTCTAGCTAGCGACTTGTGTCTCGGACCGAGTTCTTATTGCTTGACTTGTCTCTACGTTTTTAGCTACTTGTCTTTGTTGTGGGAAGCGATTTGTGCATAGATTTCTTAAGTAGCGACTTGTCTCGTTCTTCATGACTTGTCTTTGTTGTGGGAGCGCTTGTGCTCTAGCGATTTGTCTTTTGAGATAAGCGACAAAATAATACAAGGTAGTGGTGAATGATGTTTTTGTCTAGCGATTTTTCCCTAACGACTTGTCCATCTAGCGACTTGCTACTTTAGCAACTTCTGTGTCTAGCGATTTGTCACTAGCGATTTGTCTTAATAGCGACTTGTGGCTAGCGACTTTTCTTCTAGCGAGTTGTCACACTAGCAACTTGAGTGCCTAGCGACTTGCCCATTGAAGCGACTTGTATACTTAGCGACTTGAGTGAAAGCGACTTATCTTCAAGGATTGAAGTGACTTGGTTTATTATTGTTTCTGATTGTTACATTTTATGGTTTTCTCTTGGTCTTGTAAAATCCCGCGAAAGAAACTATTTCTCGGTTTAAACCATAGAATTGTAAAATCCCGTGATGATAGAACCATCCTGGAGAAAGGAAAGTGTATTTAGGAATCTATCTGATCTTTGGTGCTACAGTTTCCACTTCGAAGAAGGGATAAAAGGGTGTACTTCATGAATTGGATGTGTGTTTGGATATTCGTCATGGCAGTTTGGTTATTACATGGTTTTACGGGGTTATGTGCTTCTAACCATGGTCGGGATAAAACCATTATCATAGTTCACTTTAAAGGTCAAAGGAGGCTAGATTTGAACTTTTAACCAGAAAATGTGAAAACGGGGTTAATTAACTATTATTTATTTGAGGTTGAAGTGAAATATGACGGGCAAGTGTACTTAGTATCTGAAGGTATCGGGGATGGTTGGATGAAGATTCTTCAAGATCCTTGTTCGAGCTTATTATCAAAAACGAAGACTTGGAAATCTAGTTATTGTTGGGTGACTTTTCCTTTTCTTTTACCACTTAAGGAGTTACGTTGTAGTGCTCAGTGTCACATTCAATTGTGGATTTTCAAGAGGTGATGTACGTCTTATACTTGATGGTTGGTTGGATGAAGAGTATAGAGTACTTAGAGACTCAATGGAGTATGAACTCTCTGCACTGCTCTTTGTTACATATGTGCAAGTTTAAGTCACGAGTTCGGGTTAGTTTACTTCAAGGTCAAATTCATCATATTGGGTTTTCTCCGTCAGTTGTCACTACAAAGAGCCTACTGAATGAAAATGTGGTTGATTACAAGTTTGCCAAGAGTAGATGAAAAGAGAGAGATTATAACATTTGAACACAACAGTTCAAGCCTCGTACTCTGAAGAAAAGTGTATGCGTTTAGGTGGCTTTATCTTGAAAGAAGAGAAATCTTCTTATGACATTTGAACCATGATTTCAAGCCTCGTACTCTAAAGAAAAATGTGTACACTTTAGTGCGCATTATCTTGAGGAAAGAGAAATCTTCTCATTTGACCATTCTCATCAACATGCTTCATACTTTTTTTCAGGCTTTTCAGTTATCAAGTGAACCGGACTATCATTACTAGTTCTCTTATTCCACTTGCTCAATTAAAATGGCGATGGCGACATCATTTATGCAACAACTTTGAGGGGGCAAAGTATGAAGACTTCATTTTAAATATATTCACATGTTTAATCAAGAATGGCAACTCCGTATGCAATTCTTAAGGGGGAGAAGAAGTGTGAAACTACTGCATGGTTGATTGATATCTGAGAATAAATGGTCAAACGGCTCCAAACTCATGTAAGAACCGAGCTTCTTCTTATCGGGTCATCTTCACATGGATTTTTTCTTCTAAGAGTCGTGGGTTAACAACTTCACATGGGCTGATTTGATTAATGGCAAAGTGCTTCCAGTTGCGGGGCTGATTTCCTTGATGAACATCTTTATGTTCTTGTTTGATTGGGAGGGATTTGAGTTAAGCGGATTTGCTATATGTATGTTAACGGGAATGCATTTGGTGAGTTGAAGATGTTAACTTTCTATTCCCCAATTGGAAGGTCGAGTCTAAAGTTTGTTCTACATTTTCTGCTACATGTTAGAAGACTAAAAGACGAATTGCATTCAACAATCTAAAGACTTCTTCTTATTTCAGGCATTTATCAAACAGATTGTCGGTTTAGGGGAGAGGACTAATTGGGGGAGAGTGAAATGTCAGATGTAATCCCCAATTAGACTTGCTCACATTCTTCCACAGCAAGTTGATTCTCACAAGAATTCAAGTGTTCTTCTCAACAGATTTCTAGTATAGGGGCTTATTATGTGTTGCTGATTCTGAAGTATCAAAACCAGCAAGGGGGAAGGAGACACGTTTCTAAACGCAATTAAACTTGCTGAACTTAATACTTCTAAGTGATTGAAGATATCCCGGGAAGACAAATGTCATTACCGCAGAGAAACTCAAGGTTTGACTCATGGCGTTTAGTGTTCTTATTCCAACTACATGGGGGAAGTGATGTAAGAGAAAGTTTCTGAAGATAAAAGAGGTACACAAGTATGACATGAGGAGATAAATGTGTAACATGAGAGAGGAATGTTATCATTATTCTCTCTTTGGGAATGTGTGTACTTCAGGTTCTTGAGCTTCATACATGATCATCAGGGAAGAAAAATGTGAACATTAGGGAGGTGTTTTCATTCCCTTCATGATGTGTATTCGGGAGATTCTTGGGTATTGGTGTACTTAGGGTTCTTGAGCTTCATACGATCATCGAGGAAGAAAATGTTAACATTGGGGAGGTGTTTTCATTCCCTCATGATGTGTCCGGGAGAGTTCTTGAGAGCATTATACAAAAGACTGCTGCATCAATTCAACTACTTGGAGGAATTGTTCTCTTTACACCTTTTGGAATGGATCGCTTCAGACTTCAGTGGAAAAGGAATTTGAGAAGATTATTTAAACGTGGGATGATACGTTGTTGTTCTTCTATTAGATGATATAACCCCGAACGAAGAATCTTGACTATCGTTCTTAAAAGGAGCAGCGGGATTTATGATAATGGTGTGCTTCTCTGTGCACCTCGCTAAGGCAAGCTTGAAATAGAGCTTCAAATCTGCTCATCTAATGAATTTTTGGTTTGAGGGGAAGCTGGCAAAGTCTCGCATTCTCAAAGGCTCATGTTCTATCTTCTATTCTGGAGCCTCAGAAGCTTTGGTGGTGAAAGTTTAAGAGATGGCGAATTCTATCTTCTACGACGTGCTGTTCGATATCCTTATCTCGGTACTCGTATCATCATCTTCTTAAACTATATCATCTAATCTATCTCTAAATATTTATCAAAACTCAAATACAAAAATATAAAACCAACAAAAAGAAAATAGAAAATTATAAAACCATCAAAACCCATGAAAATCAGAAAATTTAAAAATACCAAAAATATTGTTTTCTAAAGACATGTCTTCTGGTATCGATAACATCTACGGTCTTAGAAATGTCATTCAATAATGGCACGGGACTTTAGATGAAGTTCGAGCAGGAGGTGTCAATATTTTTTAAACATGTCTATAAATATGGCTTGCTATTATTTCAGATAACAACCCGCTCTTTTAAAGAAAGGAAAGTGTTGCGCAAAACCAATTTTCAAATATTTCGTGCACTTATCCTTAAACAAAACAAGGAAAGCATGTCGTCAAAAGGACTGCTGTTCCCACTCAAATATTTTTCCTACTAAAAATTCTTCAGAAAAATATTTGTTTTAACAAAAAGATGGTAAATGAGTTGCTTAAAAATCAATCAGAATCAAGTTTTCATAAATTTTGAAAACTCAATCAATGACTTCAGCGCTTTTAAAACTTTTCAGAGAAAGAGTCATTGATTGAGGGGGAGAATGTTTTTCATATTTACATCATCTAACGGGCTTTCTTAATCATCCAACATGCTTATCAGTAAAATATAATTGCCTATGTTGAAGGACTAGGTTTCTAGGATGTGATTGTTAGGATTAGATGATTATAGATTGATGAACACATTATTCCCATGCCTTTTTATGATCTGATTGATATGTTGGATTGACTTTTATTAGTCGATTGTTGTTTGGGTGATGACGACCACCATATATCTGTATGTGTGTTCACTAACGTATACATGTATATTGGTATATAAGAATGTTCCAGATCCGGATCCCACAATAGAAGATGATTGGATGCCGAAAGGAAAGGGTAACTATATCTTGGGTTGACAAATGAAGAAACGAAGCTTAATTTGACTTCTATGGAAAGTTGGCATGAAAAAATGCGACGTAAGAGGTCTCACTGCATCAGCAGATGGTTTTCTTCATCATCAAATGAAGAAAATGAGCTTAATTTGACCTCTATGAAGAGTTGGCATGAAATAATGCAACGTAAGAGGTCTCACTGCGCTACGGTGACGGTTTTCTTCCAAGCCCTACAACAACAACAACATAAGCAGCTTCTACACCACCTAATGTATCTTTGTGCAGGATAATAGTGATGATACCATTTTTTAAACAATTTTTTAATAATATTGTTTTGAAAATGGAAAAATATTGGTTTTGAAAATAAATTGGACTTAATTTTAAATATCACCGGACTTCATTTTACCAAAACTTAAGTCACTCAATCATCGACTACGGTCATCGATTGAGGTGGAGAGTGATTTAAAATAAAATACTTTCAAACGATATTTCATCTATAAAAGTCCGGTTTGTACGTAATAAAGTGGTGATCTAAAGATTTAATGTTATGTCATGGTATGATTTTCTTTAAAACTCAAAGATCTTTCAAAATGAAATTTTTTCTTGTTCTTGTTTGATTGTGAAATTGTTTTATTTTACTTAAAGATCTCTTAAAATATCATACGACACTAACAATCTTTAATGTCTTAAATTGGTCCATTTCAGTCATTTTTCAAAATTAAACTAAGCCACGTCTTTCCCCAAAATTTCCTAAATAGTTTAAATCAATTGGGATCACAAATCTCAAAAGGTTTGAAAATTTTGATCGAGGGAGAGATCGTGATTTAAATCTCAAATTTGTTTAAATAGAATTGGTTTTAGTCCTTAAAGGCACTCCTTCCTTCATGTGCCAAACGATTTTGAAATACATAATGCACATGATTGTGGAGGAGCATTTAACCAAAAACCAAAAGAGTATTTATACAAGGCCACATTTTCTCCCATGTTTTCTAAACCTTATTAAATCACTTGGGATCCAAAATCTCAAAGGGTTTGATATTTTTGATCGGGGAGAATTTGTGATTTAATTATGAAATCTGATAAATGATGATCGATTTGATTCAAAGTGGTTGCTCTCCATATGTGCTAAACGCTTTCGAATCTCGAAGCACATATTGAGAGGGATGATTTCAAAAGAAAATAAACTATCAAGGTACAAATGCTTTTAGGTTTTAACATAAAAAGTTTTGATTGATTTTCTAATGGTTTCTTAATGGCTTTGTGATCGTGGATGTACTTCAAAAGAACTCTTTCCTCTATGTGATAAAATGATTTCAAATATCCTACGCACATATTGAGGGGAGAATTTACCAAAGAAATTCAAATGGCCTTTTCTATGGAAATTGTGATCAAGAATATATTTCAAAGAACTCTTGCCTCCATGTGCTAAACAATTTCAATATCATATGCACATGTTGAGGGGAGCATTTTCTAAATGATCAAAACAATTAAGGTACAAAATGCTTTGATCTTGTATCACAAGTACCTTGATTGATTTTCCAAATGATTTTCAATTGGTTTCATAAAGGAATGAACAATACCAAAGACCGACCAATTTACTTTATGCATGGTGTTATAAGGATGGTTAGGTTAGGTATTAGTTCCCCGCGATCCCTCCAGGCCGGAGGGATCTACCTAAGGACAATCCACTAGATAGTGTAGAAGTCCTTAGGTATGATGAAAAAAGGAGAAAAATGAGAATACGGAAAGAGTGCGGACTGAGACAGAGCTAGTACTAGAATAAACCCAACAAGGTTCTAGTAATGAAGTCTCGGTAAGCACTGAAGGGGTTGAAGAATGAAAAAGAATTGAATGTGAAAGGGTGAAAATAAATAGCCCTCCAATAATTCAACCTTAGGGCAGAAACCGGGTTCAATTCATATGCTACTGGTGGTTACTAAGGTAACACTGGTATTGAATACAAGACGTCATGGACCCAGTGACGAACTGCACTAAACTTTCCAAGCTACTCTAGTTCCTCTTAAAAGGGCTTGTTTCATTCTCATGGGGAACCTACATAATCTATCGACTTTCTCTTAGATATTGTTGATATTGAAGAAGGAGACCCTCTCCCTAGTCTCCGGCATAGGAAACCAAAGTGCACAATTGAGTCTAGAGCCAAGAGATCATTCACAGTATCTCATTAGGACACAAAATTAATGAAGACTTGTTGTTTCACACAAAGTGGAAAGTAAGTATATATTGAGAGTCTTACGCATTATCCTTGTGGTATTGCTAGAACATCCGAGTGATATGTAAAAGTATTCACGATGAAGATGGAAATCCTTCTAGAGCCAACATCAAACAAGCTCTTGGTGGGTGAAATCTGAGATCTTTTCTAAAGATCAAGCTTGTAACAACTGGATAGAAACGATGGGGCGATTCATTCTTGAATCAACCTTGGTCCAGGAAATGAATTGACGAATACTTTTTGAAAAACCGTTCGATGTGCAAATCTTCTTTTCTCTAGCACATCGAATGTGTACTCATGTTTTCAAACACAAAAAGTATCTCTGATTGAAAACATACTTTTGGAAAAACCGTTTGATGTGCAAATCTCTTCTTTCTCTAGCACATGAATGTGTATTCTTTCAAATACAAAAGGTATTTTTAATTGAAAATTGATCTTTCTCATAAAACCTTCGTCGTATTGCAAAACTCTTTCTTCTAAGCAATACGCGATTGTTTTCAAATCAATTTTTCATCAATCAGTGAATCTCAATTCGCTGTTTCACTCGCTCTGTGTTTTCTTGTTTGAGATGTTCCGGTTTGAGAACAGCTAGAACAGTGCATGAAACCCTGTCAAGGAGATTCTTGAATTATACACGATCACAGCGTGTACTTGCTGATCAACGGGGAACCGTGGGCCGTATACCTCAATTCAACGAAAGTGATCAAAGACACTTTTGTGTGTTTTATTGCTAAATGTTGTTTGCATGTACATTTGATTGCGGTGATGAATTGAGAAGTCAATCCAAAGCCGCATGCTCACAGCACATCCACACTTAATTGAAGAATATCAAGACAAGTGCATATCTACATAACACAGCTCTGATATTTTATACTATATACCCTTTCTGGCTTCTTTGCAAATATCATGAACCAGATAAAGCTTCCGTACTCGATGAAAAGATGTCATAATCCAGAAATTGTGGCATGTCGGTAAAAGTCACAACATCACATGAAGGCAACACTACAAAGGGTGATCAGAGATTTCTGTGGCTGATGATCTCAATGAAAGCTTCGAAGATCATCAAAGATGTGGTTAGTTAAGGCCTCCACTAAAAGTACAAAACTATCGGACTTTGAAGAATCGCTACTAAAGCACAATGATCGGGTGAAGAATTGAAGTCTACGAGTTCATAACTAAAGACAAAGATAGAAAGCTAGGATGCAAAATGTATTTCATGGGGTGACCTCCCATAGGGGGAGATTGTTAGGAATTGTAAATTCCATGAGAAAGTGTCGGTCACCCTAATTATGGTCTAGCATATGTTAGCTCGTAGACATGTCATTTGTTACGTTATTTAGTAGTTTATTAGTTAGTTTGTAGCGTAGATTAGTTTAGGATAACAGTGGAGGAAGGGCCAGGTCTTTACCTTTGTATGCACGATCCACTGAAGCGAGGAGGCGTATCATTTGTAACTATAAATACCCCTTCCATCCTTGGAAGGGGTGGTGCTTTTCTCATTAATCTAACCTTACACTTGTTTGTTTCTCTCTCTAGAAAACACCCTCTCCTCTCTTCATCTCTCTAAACATGGTAATCTTATATCATCATAATCCTAGACCACCCGAATCATCTAAACAATATAATATACACGATCCTACAAATGGTATCAAGAGCCATGGTTTGATCATCTCTCTTACATGCTCTTGGATTTCTAGTAGTTCTATATGGTTTTTGGGTTTGAAAGAGTTTAGAGTTATTTGCATCATTTGGACCATTTCTAGTGTTAAAGTTTGAATTTTGATTGTACTTTGGTGTTTAGAATCATCATAAGTGCTTAGGTTTTGATTTGGAAGGCTTGAATCAGTGTGGTTGGATAGTTTTTGGATTGAAAAGTGTTGTTTTTGAATATTTCTAGCTAGTGACTTGTGTCACCGGACTTTGAGTTCTTAAATAGCGACTTGTCTCGTTTTCAGCTGACTTGTCTTTGTTGTGGGAAGCTATTTGTGCATAGATTTCTTAAATGGCGAGTTGTCTCACGTTCTTATTTGACTTGTCTTTGTTGTAGGAGCTGACTTGTGCTCTAGCGATTGTCTTTTGAGACAAGACACAAATAGTACAAGGTAATTAGTCGTCTTGTTTTGTCTAGCGATTTGTCCCTAACGACTTGTCCATCTAGCGACTTGCTACTTTAGCAACTTCTGTGTCTAGCGATTTGTCACTAGCGATTTGTGATGGATCTGGACACACTCCTTGTGTCAGTGATATTTTGTATGATATTATTAAGCATGCGGAATTTACTTAGTAATACTTAGAAGATGGTTTATATGATGTATTGTATAAAACACAGATAAAACACAAAACTTAAGCTCCAATATTATTGATGAATAATACGAGTGATCTTAGCTTATCACTAGGGTTACACCTTGAAGCTCTTGTGAGTAATACGTAGGTAAATTAACAAGTACCTAAGACAATGACCTAGGACCTCCTTTTATACAACAAGGAGTCCTTTACAAGATAAGTATAAAGCTAACATAATAGAATATACACAAGATCTATTCTATACTTATCTAGACGCGTTAAACTACACATAAACTGATAGCAGTGGTAATAATGAACTGGCAGTGGGAATACGTTTCCACTGCTAGTGTTAATCAGCAGTGTAAACCACAACTATCCGTGGTAACAGATTATTCCCAACAATCCTCCCCTAAACTTATGATTTCTCTGCAAATCAATAAGTTTCTTCAATATGCATTATCTTCAAGGATTTGGGGAATTCAATTAAACACTTCACTTCTTCCTTAACTTCTGTATAGCTCTTGAACATTGATCTTGAAGTCTTTAACAATGCTCGACCTTTCATTGTCTTCATTAACTCTTATTGGTAAGGTTAACATCACTGTAAGAGCTCCAGCTCTAAGTGGATATTCTTTCTCAGCAAGCATGAAAAAGTCTTATCCATTAGTCGTAGAGACATGATGAACTTCACATGAATCATAGTAAAACCATTTAGTACCAAAACTTGTGAATAAGGTTTTCCAGAAGTCATCATCAACATTTGGTTCATAGAGCCTTCTAAGATTCACCCATAACTGCATCTCCTTAGTATCTTTGAGATCTTGAGTATTAAACCTTTCTTGAACTAACCTCCATAGTGTATCAAGGTCATCTCTGTCAAAAGCTTTTATAAGATCTTCAAATTGAATGAATGATGAAGTTGCACCACCTAGCCTTGTGATCTTCCATGTTGGAGCATAATTGCTAGCAGTGTAAACTTCCCAATCAATAATAGGATGTCGAACTTGCAGTGGTTCTGGATAAAAATCTCTTTCTTCAATCACAATCATTCCAGTCAATTGATCTTCAGTGAGTTTCTCAGTAGGAATTTCCTTCTCAGTAGACATTGCTTGATCTTCATCAACCTTAGTCTTCTTAATAATTTGAGAATCACTTACTTTGGCCTTTCTGTTCAATCTAGGAACCCTTTTTGTTTCTTCTTCAGAACTCATTGGAATAAAAGCTTTATCTTGTTTTTGAGTTCTGTAGTAAGCCTTTTCAACTTGATCATCAGACATTCCTTTGAATTGATGCATCTTCCAACCACCAACATGACAACAATAAGTCTTCATATATGAAAGAATTTGTCTCTTGGTAGGTTGTCTTGATTTCTTTTGACCCTTTTTGATTACTAATCACATCTTCAAGTGCTTGATTGTTCTTCATTTGAATGAAATCCTTCAACTGGTACATTCTTTGTTCCTCAGTTAAGGATGCATCAGCTACCAAGTCAATTGCCTTTTTCTTGATTTCTGGATTATTAGCAATCAAGAATTCAATATCATCTTCAGTAGGAACATAACTAAACTCTAGAGTCTTCTCTTTAGAAGTAGGTTGAACAGTGGAAAGTGGATCAACAAAATCTTCCATTATATTCAATCTTTTAGCTTCCAAAAAGCTTGCAACTTCCATTTCTTTTAATCTTTTCTTCTCACAACTTGTTCTTCGCTATCTTCTAGCAAGATCTCTATCAAGAGCAATCTGAGTTTGTCTTTTCTTTGAAATTTTGCTTCCGTTGCTCTACATCTTCCATAACTGTTTTACCCTTGTCTTTCTTCAAATTATCAAATTCTTCACTTGCAGTGGCAAAAGTTGGATCTGCAGTGGAAATATAATCGATGGTAAAATCAGTTGCAGTTTGGAAAATGTCTTGATCTTCAAGTTGCTCTCCATGAGTTTTAGTTTCCTTTGCTCCTTTACTTGTATCTCCTTCATCTTCAAAATCAATTGTCCTCCCCTCAGTGTTGTCAGAACCTGTTTTCCTCCCCTGTTTGGAAGAATTTCCCAAATCATGATCAGCTGAATCACCATCAGTAGGTGAGGATGAAGATGAAATTACCAACTTTGCAGTCCTCTTGTGCTGTTTCAACCCTTGTATCTCTTCCTTTAAAGTCTGAATCTCTTTCTTTAAATGTTGAATATCTTTGGGATGCTTTTGCTTGTGACTTGGGCCAAAGACTTCTATAGAGATTCAACTGCTTGCTAACTTGGTACACAAAACCATCAATTCCAATTGGTTCCCCTGCCTCATCACTTCCAACTGTGTTACCTATTGGGAGAGGTGAATCATGGGGCAAAGGTTCAGATTCCTCCCTAGTTGGACTAGGTTGAAGTCTAGAACCACCATTGCTTGTTCCTAGACCATAAGGTTCGAAACTTCTTTGTGTTGTCATGAGAGGAGTTGAATGTTTAGGCCTTCTCTCATAGGTTCTTGAAACTGGTGGGGTATAATCAATGTTTGGAACAATAATTATGGGTGTGTTTTGTTCAGTTGAAATTTAGCAAGCATTTGGGGTAGGAGAGGTGTAAAAATCATATTGCCATCTTTGTTCAAATTTTGAAAAACTTTAGGCTTTAGGCAACTGATTTGATAAACATTAGTGTGGGGTTTCAGTTGAAACTCATTTAGCACTGCTTGCACAAACCTTGGATACATTAAAAATTTTGTTTTACTCTGGACATTGCCTTTCATACTTGTAAAAATATAATTTGACCAGTTAAAAATCTTATCAGTGACTAGACAAACCAAAGGATAAGCCATGGTTGAACTAAATTGCTCATAAGATGTTTTCTTAGGACTAAGACAATGCAACAGAGTATGAATAAAAAATCTCCATTGGGGACAAAAACCACTCTTTTTGAAAGTAGCCTTTTTGTCAGTGGTATCATACCCCATGGATGCTAAAGTATCATGAATGTCAGGCATAGGTAATGTGATGAGACCATTGAGATCACCCAAGTGGAGTACTCTCCTCAAGGATGCCTCAGTAACATCAATAGTTACCCCATCCACAGTGGCTCGTAGAGCATCCACTGTTTCATGTGTATCTCGAATCTCAAGTGTTATGGAGAAGTCAAAACTGTTTGATTTGAGAGATATAAATTGTGGGTTTTAAAAGCAAAGCATACCTTATATGTGTGGTATGGAGAAAGTCCACAATTTGATGATAAACAGGGCTACTCTTCTCGTTAGACTTTTGTAGGTAGGCCACTAGGTTGTGCTCATCTGCAAAGTTTAAAGATGCCATAGAAACTTTTGATGAAAAATAATATTATGTCAGTAAGAATTGAAAGAATAACTAGCCAATTGAGAGAGAAAAATATATAGGGTTAGGGTTTAAAATTATTGCGCAAGTAAAATTATCTTTAGAAAGTATTTATCATAATGGAAAGAAGATAATTTCCTTAATATTTTAACCCTATATATTTGGCAAACAGTGGTTACTTTCAACGGCTAGTAAAAATAAGTTACTAACACAATCAGTTGTAACGGCTAGAACAACAGTGGTAAAATAACACTGTCAGTGGAAGCTGTGAACTAGCATGGTAATTTTTCAAAAATTTCAAGAGCGAGTGGTAAATAAAATCATGATAACAAAACTGCTCTTATCATAGTTTTTAGCAAACTACCAGCTATCAACGGATTTGATATGTCTTTACCATGAGGCGTTTGCTATGGACTAGCCAACTCTTAATCATAAAGAATATGGTGAGTTGATAACCATATAGTTTTTGGTAAACTATCAACCATAAACGGAATTGTCAAGTCTTTACCGTAGTCGTTTGCTGGACTAGTTGATTCTTATGTGTGTAAGACATGGTGAATCAATAACCATTTGTTTTGTATCTCAGATATACACCTTTTACATTCAACTCCCATCAAGAAAGCATATACAAACTCTTACAACAATGTCAGTACCCTATAGCCTCCCCTCAACACCAAAGAACATTTTAACAAAAAGGTTATGGATTAAGCATTCCAATACTTGTTACCAAATCAAATCTCCCACATCAAGGCCTTTGGTTAACAAATCAGCATAGTTGTCATCAGTATGAATTTTGACAAATTGAATTAGTCCCTTTTCATAGCAATCTCTAATGAAGTGGTGTCTAATTTCAATATGTTTTGTCTTTGTGTGTTGAACAGGATTCTTAATGATGCAAATGGTACTGCTATTGTCAATATGAATGATGGTATTCATGAAATTGTACCTATAGTCCAAAAGTTGAAGCCATAGAACTTGAGCACAGCAACTAGCGTGACCACATACTGCCTCAGGTTAAAGAATTAGCCACCATAGTTTGCTTCTTGCACTGCCATGACACTAATCTGTTGCCAAGAAATTGGCATCCACCTGTTGTAGATTTTCTATCCAAGCTAGCTCCAGCATAGTCACTATCTGAGTAAGTAACGGATCTAGAGGAGAATCTCGAAGTACACAATCCCAGGTAGGAAATGCTTTAAGATATCTGAAAATCTTCTTCACAGTAGTCAAGTGAGAGAACTTGGGAGTAACTTGAAACCTTGCACAGGCACATACTGCAAACATGATATCTGGTCTGGATGATGTAAGATACATCAAAAACCAATCATAGACCGTACATGTGCACATCAACAGCTTCACCACTATTTTCCTTTAGAAGTAGATGTGTAGTCTTGTCTGAGGGGTCTGGATGACTTTGCATCAGTGAACTTGAACTTTCTTAGTATCTCAGCCACATATTTATCTTGATTAATGAAATACCATCGGCTTCTGTAGTACTTGAAGTCCCAAAAAGAATGTGAGTTCACCCATAGAACTCATTTGAAATTCTTCTTTCATCAGTTTCTCAAATTCTTTACACATCTCTGTCTTGGTAGACCAAAAATGATATCATCAACATACACTTGAACAAGCAAGATATCATTCTTGTCTTTCTTGATGAACAAAGTTTGATCCACTCTGCCTCTATGAAACCCATTAGTAAGAAGATAAGTGGTTAAGGTTTCATACCATTTCCTTGGTGCCTGATGCAAGCCATACAAAGCTTTAACTACAATATACTTTGTTAGGATATTCAGGGTCTTCAAAGCCAGGTTGTGAGACATAAACCTCCTCATCAATCTGCCCATATAGAAAAGCACTCTTCACATCCATTTGATAGACCTTAAAGCCCATAAAGGATGCATAAGCTAAAAATAGCTTGATTGCTTCAATTCGTGCAACTGGGGCAAACACTTCTTCATAGTCAATACCCTCCTCTTGAGTGTATCCTTGAGCCACAAGTCTAGCTTTGTTTCTGATAACAATTCCTCTTTCATCTTTCTTGTTTCTGAACACCCATTTAGTACCTATTACCTTCTTGCCAGAAGGCAAATCACAAAGCACCCCTACCTTTTGAAGCTTAAATGGAAACACTCTTCTTGCATTGTTCCACCCAACTTTCATCTTCAAGTGCCTTGTAAACATTCTTTGGCTCCATTTGGGACAGAAAACACATAAAGAGACATTCATTCTTGCCTTCATGAATCTTAGACTCATATATTTAACTAATGAATCCATGAATCAGCAGACTTAGTTTGTCTTCTAGTCTTCACAGGTGAATAGACATCCCCAATCACATTTTCAAGAGGATGTGATTTATGAATAGATGTATGGGGAGTGAGGAACTACAATCTCACTTGGCATATTTGATTTCAACATCATTGGCTTGAGCTTCCTCGATGCTGGAGTTGTGATTTCCACATTTGGTGTTAGTGGAAACATTTTGCCTAACAGTGAATCTGAATTTCCTTTGCTTTCAGAATTTCACATTCATATTACTACCTCCTTCCTTTCCCAAATCACTAGAAGGATGAGCATCTCTAGTCTTTGATATATCATCAGTATCTGCATAGTCCCAAAGAAAAGCTGAATTCATCTTGATCATCTGCATGATCTTTGCTTGGTTCATCATCATCAAGAAACTCTTCTGAACCTGCAAAATCAAAAGAAGATGTTCTTGTAGAAACAGGTACATAATTCATAGTATTGGTTAGAGTATCAAGATCAAACACCTTTGGTCAGTTCCTTTGAGATTGACTTTGTTTCCAGGAATTCCATGCCAGATTTCTTCAATCTTTTGGGTTCTTAAGTTGAATACTCTGAAAGCTTTACTAACCATGGAATACCCAACAAAATACCCTTCATCAGCCTTTTCATCAAACTTGCCCCGATAATCTATGGTATTGAGAATAGATACATGACACCCAAATGGTCTCATGAAATCAAGGATAGGTGGTCTACCCCTAAACAATTCATAAGGTGTCTTGTTCTTTGTCTTTACCACTAAAACCCTGGTTTGCACATAACATGCAGTGTTAACTGCTTCAGCCCAAAAAAGTAATTGGCAATTTAGAATCGGCCAACATGGTTCTAGCAGCCTCTATCAGTGTTCTGTTCCTCCTCTCAGCAACACCATTTTGTTGAGGAGTTCTAGCCACATTAAATTCTCTTTTAATACCTTATCTCTTCAAAATTCATCCATAACTCTATTCTTGAATTCTTTTCCATTGTCACATCTAATGATTTTGACTTTCATATCATATTGGTTTTCTACTTCTGTGATAAAGATCTTGAGGATGACAGTTGTTTCATCCTTGGTTCCAAGAAAGAAAACCCATGTAAATCTGCTAAAATCATCAGTCACCACTAGACAATATTTCTTGAGATTCAAGTTGCTCACTGATGTAGGACCAAATAAGTCCATATGTAACATTTGAAGTGGGTGAGCAATAGAGTTAACCAACTTTGACCTGCAAGAAGCTCCGTGTTGTTTGCCTTTAAGACAAGCCACACAGATTTGATCATTTTCAAATCTTTTCGAGTAAACCTCTCACCAAACCATCTTTGACAATCTTGTTAATGGTTTTAAAGTTAACATGACCAAGTCTTCTATGCCATAACATGGATTCATCCACTGTGGCCTTTCAAGCAAGCAAGTATAATCATCTTTAGCTACAATGTTGTTCATATCAAAGCTATAGAGATTGCCTTTTCTAGAAATTTTGAGAAGAATCACTTGTCATCAGGCATCTTAAAATCCTTAGAGAGAACAAAGCACATATCTTTGGTAAAAAGAACATTGTTCATCTTGTCACATATTTGTGACACACTAAAAGATTGTACTTAGCTCTTTTACATAGTACACAGGTTCAAAGTCCAAGTTACCAGTTTTAATAACTCCTTTACCAGCAACTTTTCTATTTACTCCACCTCCAAAGCGACATCTGTCCATCATAATGCTCAAAATCGAAAGATAGGACTTGTTGCCAGTGCCTTGAACACCCACTATCTGTATATCCTTGATCTGATCTTTTTGTCCTTGGATGTTCTGCACATAAGAGTAAAGAGTTAGTTTCTTTTGGGGACCCAAGCCATGATTGACTTGGATCCGCCTCGTGTATCAATATAGTTAAATCTATCAAAGGTCATTGATACACCATTGGGATTGGTTGTAGAGGTATTTCCTTTAGGTTTCCATTCCCAACGTGCTGAGGCCTTCACAGCATTGCCCATGTCCCCCTTTTTCTTGTTCAAACCCTTGCAGTGGTAACTTTTGAATAAGCAGTGGTAACTGCTGGGTTTCTTTTAGGCACCCACTGTTGGTTATAATTAACCTTTTTAGCTTGAAAGGTTCTTTTCCCTGTTTGTGCAGATTTTGCAAAAGTTGTTTTGAAGTTTGCACTTTTAATAGGTGACTTAGGGTGACGATTAACTGTTTTGTAGTGGCAAAAGTTTTGAGACCACTTCTAAGTTGAACTGCTCTTGGGACCATTTTGCAATGTGAATTAGGGTGTACAATATTTTGAAACCTGTTAGTCTCCACCCTTTTTCTCCCATGGACTTCCCTTCTCCCAACATGATAGTCACAATAAGCATGTAAATGATCAAAACTACCACAGATATAGCATGCCTTATTGTACATTACAAAATCACTACCTAGTTGTTGAGATTTAACATGATTCCAACTCCTCTGGTTACCCCTAGGAGTTGTAGGCTTGTTCCTATACATCTCAGCATACCTTACAGTTGGTCTAGGTTTATTCACTGGTTTCCTAGGTTCCTCTGTAACAGTATTAACAACTTTTGGGATAGAAGCCTCTACATTCTTTTTAACATTCTCATCAACAACAGATGAGTCACTAGCACTCTCAAAACATCATTATCAAGCTTACTCTCTTCATCCTCTTCACCTTGTGTCTTTTAAAGGACCATATTCTCTTTCAAGATCCTTAAAATCCTCTATGCCTGTATGAGCTAAATCTATACCCGGAGGTGATGGAACACCTCTTAGTGGTGGAGGCACTGTATTATAACCCATACCAGACTTAGCTTTATTATATATTTGAGCATTCCAAATTTTATCAATTGACTTAGACTGATGATAACATGTGTCTAAAGTTAAATTGACATTTTCATTTTTCTTTTAGAGTTTTTCAAGCTCCTTTTGGTATGCTTCATTCACAGCAGTTTTATGTTCTACCTCTATTCTAAGAAGAATCATATCATCATTATATTTTGACTCATTTGCCTGATAGTGCTCTATTTGCTTTTCTAATACGCCATAGCTCTCTAAGATTAGACACAGTATAATTAGCAATATATAACTCTTGCCTTTCATTAGAGTATAAATCATTAAGCCTTTCAACTTCTTTAGCAGCCCTACATGTTTTAGAACAACTATCACAGTTTTGTACCTCAGTCGAGAGAAAGCCATGAGAGCAAATTCAGTAGCAACAAGAGCAACATCAGAATGTTCTTCTTCTTGTTCATCAACCATGAAACTCCAATCATAGCTTACACCATCAATAGCCAACATTGCCTTTGGTTCTTCCACAATTGGTCCCTTCTTTTGCTTGTACCAAGTAGACATGTTGTCCTTGGTCTTTGGTCTTCTACATTCTCTAGCAAAATGTCCAAACTTGTGGCAGTTAAAGCACTCCACTATCTTCTTATCAAAGCTGCGGTTTCATCACCATTGATGTGAATAGGCTTGCCAGTCTTCTTGTAGAATTTTCTAGCCCTCATGCTAAGAAGAGCTATCTGCCATTTAATATCCATCTCCTCCAAGTCATCTTCATCAATTTGCTCTATGTCTTCATGAGTTAAGACAGAGCCATCAACTTGTGTGGATATGAAAGCATAAAAGGTAGGATCTCCAATACTAGCAACCTTCTTCTTTGAATCTGCAGTGGTAACATTAACATTACCAGTGGAAACTTTAGAACCAGCAATGGCAACTTCATCATCATTGTCATCTTGAGAATCATCACTTGTCAATAGAGGTTGACAACAATGCCAAGCTACTAGAGCTTGTACCAAGTTTCCCAACCTTCTTCAACCTTTGCTCAATGAGTTTGAAGTTGTTGTAAAGATCATTGAGCTTCATTGTTTCAATGTCTGACTTGTTTTCCCAAACAGTGACATTAGTTTGAAACTCTGAAGGCAAACTTCTTAGAAACTTCAAATTGAGGTCTTCCTTTTCTACCTCAATGCCAAACACTGTCAGTTGAGTAACAATCTTTTGTAGTTTGGTGAAAATGCTATCAAGTGAATCATTGCTTGAAGCAGAGAAGTTTTCATAACTTTGCTTCAATAAAGTCTTCTGTGTCTTCTTAGTAGCATCATTACCACCAAATACTGAGCAAATCTCTTCAAACAATTCTTTAGCAGTCTTAAACTTGCTGAATGACAGTCTCTAGGAAGAGTCATCACAACAAACTTCTAGCCTTAAGATCATTTTCCTAAGCTTTTTCAATACTAGATTCAGGCACAGACACTTTTACAACATCTGTTTCACCAACCTTCACAGTACTAGTCACGGGCATGAAAGAATCACCAGTTTGAATGATCTCCCATAGAGCATAGTCCGTATGAGAAGTATTGCTCAATCAGTATCCTCCACATCTCAAACTCATTAAGTTTGAGCTTTGGTAGCCTTGGTGTAGAAGAGTTTGATTGGTTGTTTTCCATCTCCATTTAATGAAGTGAGTGAGTTGAGCTAATTCCTAGGATCTTCTAAAACAAAATATCAGAATCTTCGCTCTGATACCACTTGATGGATCTGGACACACTCCTTGTGTCAATGATATTTTGTATGATATTATTAAGCACGCGGAATTTACTTAGTAATACTTAGAAGACGGTTTATATGATGTATTGTATAAAACACAGATTAAACACAAAACTTAAGCTCTAATATTATTGATGAATATCACAGTGATCTTAGCTTATCACTAGGGTTACACTTTGAAGCTCTTGTGAGTAATCGTGAGGTAAATTAACAAGTACCTAAGACAATGACCTAGGACCTCCTTTTATACAACAAGGAGTCCTTTACAAGATAAGTATAAAGCTAACATAATAGAATATACACAAGATCTATTCTATACTTATCTAGACGCGTTAAACTACACATAAACTGATAGCAGTGGTAATAATGAACTGGCAGTGGGAATACGTTTCCACTGCTAGTGTTAATCAGCAGTGTAAACTACAACTATCCGTGGTAACGGATTATTCCCAACAATTTGTCTTCATAGTGACTTGTGGCGCTAGCGACTTGTTCTTCTAGCCAGTTGTCACTCTAGCAACTTGAGTGCCTAGCGACTTGCCCATTGAAGCGACTTGTATACTTAGCGACTTGAGTGAAAGCGACTTGTCTTCAAGGATTGAAGCGACTTGGTTTATTATTGTTTCTGATTGTTACATTTTATGGTTTTCTCTTGGTCTTGTAAAATCCCGCGAAAGAAACTATTTCTCGGTTTAAACCATAGAATTGTAAAATCCCGTGATGATAGAACCATCCTGGAGAAAGGAAAGTGTATTTAGGGTCTTATCTCTTTGGTGCTACAGTTTCCACTTCGAAGAAGAGATAAAAGGGTGTACTTCATGAATTGGATGTGTGTTTGGATATTCGTCATGGCAGTTTGGTTATTACATGGTTTTATGGGGTTATGTGCTTCTAACCATGGTCAGGATAAAACCATTATCATAGTTCACTTTAAAGGTCAAAGGAGGCTAGATTTGAACTTTTAACCAGAAAATGTGACAACGGGGTTAATTCACTATTATTTATTTGAGGTTGAAGTGAAATATGACGGGCAATTGTACTTAGTATCTGAAGGTATCGGGGATGGTTGGATGAAGATTCTTCAAGATCCTTGTTCGAGCTTATTATCAAAAACGAAGACTTGGAAATCTAGTTATTTTTGGGTTACTTTTCCTTTTCTTTTACCACTTAAGGAGTTATGTTGTAGTGCTCAGTGTCACATTCAATTGTGGATTTTCAAGAGGTGATCCAGAACATTCTCGGGAATCGGGACATTCCCTTGAGACTTAACGACCCCAACAATCATTCTGTGTTGTATGAACCCACGTTAAACATTGTCAGATTCAAGGACTCCTCAACAAAGAAACACGGTGCATTGCTCCTGGATTGCCTTCTCACTGATGATATCAAAAGTTTACCATCGTATCGTCGATACCTTGAAGCCGTGAGTAAGGTCAAAATCGGGTTCATGGATGAAAAGACTTATGCGGTTCCAGTCAAGAATACTAGAAGATCAGGGCATGCTGGAAGTGTAGTAAGCACTGGGAGTGCCCTCAAGTATCCTAAGAGGAATCCTCCTCGCAAAATAAAAATCCCATCTAAGGGTGTCATTCCTAATCCTAAACGGCACTTAGCTGGGGACGAGAGACTCGAGTATCTGAAGCGATGAGGTGGTTCGCTATAAAGCTCTGATGAAACAACCTCGTTGAGGTCCGATGAGCAACCACCCAGTCCCAAAGCAGACAAGGGAAAGACTCTAGTTGCTGAGGAAGAAGAAGAAATCTCGGATGATGAAATTCCACCAAAGGATGAAGAGAAAGCTCTCCACAAAACAATTAAGCATCTTAGGATTCAACATGCTGCTACGGAATTTAATCTTCAACAAACCAGAGGCCCTGGAGGTTCTAGTGGTGGTGCACTAACCACACCAGTTCTCGATACGGTTAATCAACCCGATAAGGGAACTGGTACCACCACTCAGGAATCAACTGAGCAACAGCAGCAAGAAGATAAAATCATCCTCGACTTTGAAGAAGAGGAACAAGAGAAGAATGAGAAGATAACAGATGAAGACATAAAGGAAGCAGCTAGGGAGAGAGCTGAAGAAGAGGCTAGGGAAAAGGCAGAAGAAGAGGCTAAAGCTCAAGAAGGCGATAATTATCTTCAAGATAATCTTGAACATAACCCTGAAGAAACTTCTGAGCCACCAAAAGACCCAAAGCCATCTCATGACTCATCCTCATCGACTCATCATCTCATTCATCACACCACCATCCAAAGATGCTACCACCGATCATCCTCCAAATCAGTAAAAAGAAACCTACGACACTTGGGCATCACGTGCCAAGACCAATATTGTCAAGGGCTGGGGCAAGCAAGGAAACGAAACGTGGTCAACAAGAAATTGAATCACTTGAACCGAGTTAATTTACTAAAATGTGATGAACGAGTTCTCGGAGGAAAGAGACCAGATCAAGAAATTTCTCAACCGAGATATACAGGGTGAAATGGACAAGACGATTAGAGACTATACTCATAAGTAGGGGTGGCAATCGAGTCGTGTTCGTGTTAACCTATTCGGGTTCGCGTGTTGGCGGGTTAGTATAACCTCTACCCAAACACGACCCATCTATTAATCGTATCAAGAAACACAACCCTAACCCACACCTGCATAACACGTGTAACCCATTTTTGACAGTTGCTTAACTTGTTTAAATAAATAGGTCAAGTAGTGAATAAGGTTGGTGGTTTATTGATTTAACTAGTTTAAATGCAAAAATGATATAAGGATTTAAAATATGATAAAAATAACAGACAAATAACCATACAACAATTTTCTCATTTATAAGCGTCAAGTTCTATGATATAGGAGGAATAATCGTAATTCAATCGTAGTAAGTACATAGCACAATACATTTAATCCACATCCAACATAAAAAGGCATGTTATATATTATATTTTTATAGTCTTATATACGCGGGTTCACGGTTGACACATTTAATATTTACTCAACCCAAACACGACTCATTTATTAAACGGGTTAGACAGGTTGACCTGTTTTTGACCCAAACCTATTTATCCTCAACCCAAACCTGTTTAACTTCGTGTTGGGTTTGTGTAGTTTATCGTGTCATGTCGAGAATTTCCACCCCTACTCATAAGTTTCTTATCGACACCGTCCCTGGAGTCACAAAAGAGATGTTCGCCAGACAACTCTATCCTTATCTCATGTCATTGGTCAAGCAGACACTGTCAAATACCCCTGCAGTCATGCAAATCAAACCATTTCCGTCTCCTGTTGTCACTGATGCAGAATTGATTTCTAAGTTGGTTATGCAAATGTCTCAAAGATCTGCAACTTTCACTTCTAACAAAGCAAAAAAATTTGAGGCATTACTGGAATATCAACTCAAGACATCTTGTAAAGAGTCATCTGGTCAGGTTAAGTGACCAAGAGATGATGACGATGCAGACAAGGATTCTGAGCCTAAACGTCAAAAGAAAACAGGCGAATCCTCTTCCAAGCCGCCACCACCCCAAAAGACCACCACTACCACAAGAACTGCTCAACGTCCTCCTACTTCTGATAAACCTCGGGACTCTGAGTCTTCACCACCATCAAAGAAAACCGGTGATCATTTCCAATACACTGGTGGTGACGACGAAGAGATTCCTGAGCCTCAACAACAGCCCCCCTCTGCGACATCAACCAAGCAGCCTAAAGAATCATCCTCCAAGCCTAAGCAGAAAAGGTCAACATCAGTTGTATCATGGCTAGATGAAAATGAAACTAACGAATATGAATGGTTTTCTATGCTTGTTGATGCCACCCCTCAATTACCGGAAGGTCAAGAACCGGTAGATGGTCAAACCATGGAGCATGTCAAGATTATTCAAGAAAAGTTCAAAGTGAAGAAAATGACGAAAGGAGAGTTATGCCAAATCAAGAACGATGCGTTTCAACTGTTTAAAGACAGCTCCAATAGTGCTATTGAAGTCGAATATCATATCGACAACATCGCACGAGCTATGTCCAACAATATTGATTGGCTCAACCCTGAATCTAACATCGACTTCACAAGACCTGACAAGAATCCTTTCTACACAAACTGGACCAAGCCACTACCAACCATTGGCCGACCTGCTCAACAAAGGATTCCCTACCAATACTTCTTCAACAACGACCTGGAATTTCTTCAACACAGTAGCGATGTAAGCAAGAAATACTCTACCTCACTCACCTTCAACATCCCGGCAGCAGTCTTCTCCGATAATGTTGCCATCGAGGAAGAGGCCACAAAAATGTTTGTTGATAATGTGGTAAATTATGACCTCGATGCACAGTATGGTATTCATTATTGGCCTGAACGAAGAAGACTCTACTAAAGAAGCTGCCAGCTACTAAAATCAAACAAAGAAGTGTACAGTGACAAACGGATCATTGCTATAATGAATGTCAGTCTGGCTACAAAGTGGGATTACTCATTCCTTGAAGCAATCAAAGTCAAATGCCAAGACGAACAGGAATATGATTTTACTGAAGCTGGTTTTCCGAGATTGTCGCTCAACGACATTGAAGACATGTATCTGGCTAAGGTACAAGGTCGAATGCGACATTTCTCCACCAACATCCAGCTGCAGTACATCAAGTCCTTGTTGATATTCATAAGAAGCATTGTCATCCAAGAACGTGTTGAAGACCTTCAATTGGCTGTTGAATCTTATCAGAAGAAAGTCAATTTCACCAAACCATCGCTACACGTTCCTGAAATCAACCAACTCGCTCAGTAGACCATTGTGAGGAAACCAAAGTTTGAAGTTGTTTACCATAGTGAACTTCACCACAACTGCTTAATGGCGTGCGATGAGCTTCACAAGTTATGTGATCACACTCTAAAGAAGGTTCGTGATGGGTTAGCATATCGGTTGAAGGAGATTCATGAAGGAATTGGGTCAAAGAAGAGGTGGAATTCTAAGGATAGGAGGGATGTGAAGAAGATTATCAAGAGGATCGATGAAAGGTTGTTTCATCATGATCAGATGTGGAATCTAGAGAGCTTTGTGGGTGGACGCCAGAGTTTCTCTCTTACCCCTTATCAACGACAAGAAATAAATCCCGGTCTCAATGAAGGATTGATTAGTACTGATTAAATTTTCTTTGATTGATTTTTGGATATTATGATATGTATATTTGACTATGGCTTGTGCACACATAACATTGTACAACCCGTACTTGTAATGAAAGGACCTTGTGGTACGCATCAGTGCCACAATCCTTATAAAAGGAGCGAAAGCTTTTTACTTTTGAGTAAAACTTATCAAAACTTTCATTTTTTAAAGTTTTGCTCAAAAGAACAAGTATTTCCCCTTATATTTTCAAAACCTCAAAAGTTAATATTACTTGTTGAGGGGGAGTATTTGCTTAAACAAATCTTTGTTCACAAATTGTTCTTCGTGGAAACTTCCCACAAAACTCAAAATGGTCATATTCGATATCAAAATCTCGTTAAAAATAACATTTATATGCCATTTTTGAAGGGGAGAAAAATTGTGTGATACAAATATGTTGCAAAATATGATTGAATCTTCGTGCTAAGACTTAACCCATGAGTTGACGAGAACTGAACTATCATACATAGAAAATATTTGTCTTCCAAGACTTATCCGAGTAGATTGTACCTTTTTGAGAAACTTTTGATAGACATGAACTTTGATGGGTTTGACAAGTTTTTCAAGGTTTGTCCACACCTTCAAGGTAATTATTAGAGCTAGTTGTCACCTAAAAGCTGACAATGTATCTCTTTAACTATGCAACGTAACCGTGTCTCGTGGGGAATTGTCTATCTTGAGTCGATCAATTCAAAAGTGCAAAGCTCTACCCTCACTGTGCAGATTTCTATCTAAACACTTGAGCACATGTGGAGGGGGAGTATTTTTGAAAATACAAAACTCTCGAAGTGTTATAAAATATTTTCACTCATAAACACTTTGAGAGATTTTCGAGTTAATGGTTTTATGGCAACTTAGGATAGTCACGGAGTTATAAGGTGACTAAGGTTAGGAATAACCGTCCTATGATCCGCCAGAGCCGGAGGGATCTACCCAAGGACACCACCAATAGTTAGAATTTAGAAGTCCTTAGGTATGATTATAAAAAAGAGAAAATGAGAATCGAAGAAAGAAGGAGTTGAAGAATTAAAAAGAAATGTAAAGAAAAAGGTGAAAAGAAATAGCCCTCCAAATTATTCAACTTAGGGCAGACACCGGGTTCAATACATATGCTACTGGTTGTCACTAGATGACACCGGTATTGAAGATTAAATTCGTCATGGACCCAGTGACGCATGCACTAAACCTTATTAGCCACTCAAGTTTCTCTCAACAGAAGCTTGTTTCATTCTCACAGGGAACCCTACGTAAACTATCGACTTTCTCTTAGAGATTTCTGGTATTGAAGAAGGAGACCCTCTCCCAAGTCTCTGCTTAGGAAAACCAAAGAGCACTATTGAGTCTAGAGCCACGAGATTCATCAAAAGATCTCTTAGGAACACTTGAACTTTCATCACTTGTCGTTCAACATTAAGGAAATAAGTGATACCATTCTAGAGTCCTACACAGATCTTCGCAATCTGTCGAGAACATTTATGAGGGGTTCACAACTGTGATCCTCAGTGATTGAATGGAAACTCCTGCCAGGGTCAACATCAAACATCCCTGACAGCATGTCGCTTCGGTAACTCCTCGTGGGTTACGCTTAGTGTTGTCTCAAACGGTCTACAGTCGTGAGGTGATACTTCGGTGTACCTCAGCGACTCACTTGAACTGTAGGTGTACTTCCGTACATCGTGTTATCCTACTTGAGGACTCCATTTAGAACACCTTTGCTAGAATTAGAGATGTGTTTTCACACTATGTTGTTAACACGCTCGAAGTTCGAACTCGTAAGTGCTGGAAATCCCGCTAAGGAGATTCCTTTCAAGAATCAAGTCCGAAGATGTGGGTCATTACTTGAACTTGTTCAATGTAATGCCAACTGTCCTTATGGTATCGTACGGCTGATTCGCCCGACCAAGTGAATGGAATCAAGACATTCATCAAAGAACAATCGTAGTGTCGATCTCAAGAACGACCATGTGATCGATTATGTTTTATCACTAACCCATTCTTATGTTTTCTTCTTATGGATGCCCCTGGGAGATGATCGTGCAGATTCTCCACATGCTCATACCAACAACAACAAAAATTGAAGTTCTCTTGAAAGGCAACACAAAAGTCAGAATGATTCTTAGTCAAAGCCAAAGAATCTACAAAGTTTAAAGACTAAAAAGAACTACATCAATCCTGAAATCCAACATCAAAGAGCGTGTGAGCATGTTGGAGAAGGACGTGGAGACACCTGAGCAACAAAGTTGATCGGATGCAGCAGACAACAACATACTATCACCACATCCACACCATTACAAAGAACAAAGAAAATGAATACGTCAAAGCTAAAAATTTCAAAGAAAAACAAGATCCTCACACTGGGGAGATTGTTGGAATCAAGACATCTTCTCACAGAAAGAAGAATGTCGAAGACGTCAAAGCACTATTACATCCGCACCAACAACAACCTTTCAGATTACAGAAGTTATTAATTACCACACTTAGGGGGAGAGTGTTGAATCACGCCTAAACTATATTTCAAGTGTTAGTAATCAATATAATAGGTTGCTAATTAGGCTTTGTATGTTTTATGATGCAAGGCTTAGGTAGAAAGCCATAACCTTGCCCAAGTCCAATACGGGAAGGAGGGAATTGTAGTGTTGCCCTAGTCCCTTCCCCTATAAATACATTTGTAACCCTTCATTTGAAGGTTGGTTGTTCACTTTCAATATATTCCTACGCATAACCTTTGCCTATTTCATACGTGTGTGTATTGTATGTTGTAAAATATTGGATTTCATAAACACACTAAACCATAACCAAGATAGGCGTATACTAAAAGTTTTAGAGAGAAAGAGTTAGAGGTTTGGGAACTTAGTGAGAGAAAAGGAAAGTATTATTATGAGCTCCAACTCTCTACCTTGGGAGGTAGAGAGTATAGTCCTTACATAAATCGCCACCTACGGGCTGGGATCAGGCATACAGTGGGTAAAGACCCGTCCGTCCTCCACGGTGTTACTTAACTAAATACAACTTATCATTAAACAATCTACGACTACGAGCTTTCTAACGATTACATATACTTGAGGTGACCGACTCTTTAATGACTGGATTTTCTAAATCCTAACAATCTCCCCCTAAGGGAGGTCACCTCAAAATACATTGAATACAAACAGATATTACATTAAAATTGTTCTTGGATTCTTGTTAAAGTTCTTTGCTCTGAAGCTCGTAGTCATCGATTCTTCATTATTGTATGTTTGGTTAATCCAAGTGGAGGTCTTTATCTGATCCACGTGATAATGAGTTTTGAGCCAGCTTTGAGATCATCAGCAATCATAAATCTCTGACTCATCCATTGTGGTGTTGGTATTATGTGATGTTGTGACATTTGGACCGACATGCTCACATTCTGGATCATGATTTCTTCTCATCAGAGTAGCGGAAGCTTTCATTAATTCATGATACTGGCAGTAGCGTAGCAGAAGCATGGAGTGAAAATATCAGAGTCATTGATGCACTTAATCATGATTTCTTTAGAAATGAATGTGTTGTGTGAGCATGCGGCTATGGATTGACCGATTCATTCTGATCAGCTGCAAATGTCGGGCGTACCTGCATACAACAGTTAGCAATAAAGCGCACGAAAGTGTCTTTGATCACTTTCATTTAATTGAGGTACACGGCCCATGGTTCCCCGTTGATCAGTACAAGTACTGCCTGTGATCAGGTATAATTCCGAAGAATTTCCTTGACAGGGTTTCGCAGCTGCTCTAGCTGTTCTCAAACCGGAACGTCTCAAAGAAGACAACACAGAATGAGTGAACCAGCGAATTAAGATTCACTGATTGATGAAAAAAAGATTTGAAAAACAATCGTGTATCGCTCAATAGAAATTGTTTTTGCAATACAACGAAGGTTTTAATGAAAATCAATTATCAATCATAAACACCTTTTATTTTGAAATATGAGTACACAGTCGATGTGCTAGAGAAAAGAGTTTTTAAGTACAACGACTGGTTTTTCAAAGGCATCTGTCAATCCATAACCTTAACCAGGATTGATTCATAATTATGAATCGCTCCATTGTTTATGTTCAGTTGTCACATGGTTGATCTATTAGATAGATCTCACATGCCACCCACCAGGAGCTTGTTTGATGATGGCTCCAGAAGGCTTTCCATCTTCATTGTGAATATGTTAGTATATCACTCAGATGTTCTGGCAATACCACAAGGATAATGCGTAGGACTCATAAGATATAATCTCTCTTTCCACATTGTGTGAAACAGTGAGTCTTCAATGACAGTGTCCTATGGAGATTTATTTGATGATCTCGTGGCTCTAAACTCAATAGTGCACATTTGGTTCCTATGTCAGAGACTAGGGAGAGGGTCTCCTTCTTCAATATCAACAAACTCTAAGAGAAAGTCGATAGATAATGTCGGTTCCCCGTGAGAATGAAACAAGTCCTTTTAAGAGGAACTTGAGTAGCTTGGGAAGTTGTAGTGCAGTGCGTCACTGGGTCCATGACGTCTTGTCTTCAATACCGATGTTACCTTGGTAACCACCAGTAGCATATGAATTGAACCCGGTTACTGCCCTAAGGTTGAATTAATGGAGGGCTATTTCTTTTCACCCTTTTCTCATTCATTTCTTTTTCATTCTTCAACCCCTTCAGTGCTTACCGAGACTTCATAACTAGAACCTTGTTGGGTTTATTCCAGTACTAGCTCAGTCTCAGTCCGCACTCTTCCCATATCTCACTTTTCTCCTTTTATCATCATAGCTAAGGACTTCTACACTAACTAGTGGATTGTCCCTGGGTAGATCCCTCCAGTTCTGGCGGATCATGGGAACGAATACCTAACCTTATCATCCTTATATCACCATACATAAAGTAAATTTGGTCGGTCTATTTGGTATTGTTCATCTCCCATTGGAACCAATCGAAAACCATTTGAAAATCAATCCAGATACTTGTGATATATTATCAAAGCATTTTGTACCTGAATTGTTTTGATATTTTTAGAAAAAAAGCTCCCCCTCAACATGTGCTTCATGTATAGAAATTATTTTAGCACACGGAGGCAAGAGAAAGAATTAACTTCTTTGATTACCATTTTCTGAAAGATATCATCATCACTTCCCTGATTAAATCAAGTAGATAAAACATATTGAGGAAGGATGAGGTTTTCATAAATTTGCTCCCCCTCAATATGTGCCTCGAGGTTTGAAATAGTTTTGCACATATTAGAAGGAACCTGCACTTAGATACAAATTAATCACTTTCAATTCTTTGTGGTTTAAAATAGATGCTCCCCCTCAACATGTGCATGGAAAGTTTGAAATCGTTTGGCACGTGTGGGAGAAGCTTGCTAAACACTTATTAAACCATTTATCAAATTATCAGTTTAAATCCAATTTAAATCACAAATTCTCCCCGATCACAATTTTCAAATCATTTGAGATTAGTGATCTCTGTAGATTTAAATTGATTTTGAAAGCTTTTGAGGAGAATTGTGGCTTGATTATGAAAACTTTAAAACTGATAAGGATCGATTTTAAAACTTTACACTCCATTGGTTAACAATGCATGAATATCTTTTTGAAAACAATTGTATGTCGAACAACTTTGATTTAATAAAATCATTCTCCCCCTCAATCAATGACATAAGTTGTTGATTGAGAGATAGATATTTTGACAAACGTTAAGTCCAGATGATTTTCAAAAAATAGAGTTTGAGTTATTTAACAAAGCAATTAGTTTTCATTAGATGGTAAGTTATTGTTTTAAAGAATCAGAGCATGAGATTTGAAAACAAGATAAAGCATGGCTCTGTTCTTTCTTTGAAAAACGGGTTACTGCCTGAAATGACAATAAACCATAGTTTCATTTTCTCTCAAAAAAAATTATTATTATTTTTTTTTTAAACAAAATTATGTACATTCGAAGAACATCTAAAGACCCGTGACATTCTTTGAATGTCAACACAAAATCCGTAGATGATATCGAATAAGAAAAAACATGACAAAATAACAATATTTTTTGGAATTTTTCAAGATTTTCTAATTTTTATGGGTTTTTGAAAGTTTTATATTTTTTCTCTTTGCTTTTTGTTGGTTTTATAATTTTGTATTTTGGTTTTTGAATAAATATATACAAAGATATGGATGAAGAAAGACCTTTACTCCTCTTCTTCCTCTTGAAGACGTTTGAGTGTTTCCGGTTGTAGACTCTTTAGACCAAGTCGTGGAGGATAAACTCAAAACGTTCTCTAGGAAGAGCTTTGGTGAAGATGTCTGCTAACTGGTATTCAGTCCTCACAAAATAAAGTTCCACTACACCATTTTCTACTTGTTCCCTGATGAAATGATGTCGAATGTCAATGTGTTTTGCTCTTGAGTGTTGAACGTTGTTGCATGAGAGAGCAATAGCACTTTTATTATCACAGTACAGAGGGATTTTGTTGAATTCAAAGCCATAGTCAGATAATTGAGATCTCATCCATAGGATTTGAGCACAACAAGATGACATGGCTATGTATTCAGCCTCTGTAGAGGAAATAGAAGTACTCATTTGCTTCTTTGAAGACCAGCTCACAAGCTTATCACCCAGAAACTGAGCACCTCCAGACGTACTTCGACGTGTATCTTGACATCCTGCATGATCAGCATCTGCATAGGCTGTTAGTGACATACCGGTGTCCTTCGGGTACCAAAGTCCCATATTGATGGTTCCTTGGAGATACCGAAAGACCCGTTTAACCGCTTCAAGGTGCTTTTTGGTAGGCTTAGCCTGATATCTAGCACACATGCAAACAGCGAACAGAATGTCTTGTCTACTGGCTGTGAGGTACATCAGGGATCCAATCATACTACGATATTTCGTTTGGTCTACCATGATCCCTGAGTGGTCCTCATCCAGTTTAGTACGCTCAATCATGGGAGTGTCAACGGGGTCACTAGAATCAAATCCAAATTTCTTTAAAATCTCATTTGCATATTTAGATTGATTTATAAAAATGCCTCCGGGACTTTGTGAAATTTGTAATCCCAAGAAAAATGACATTTGTCCCATCATTGACATTTGAAATTTTGAACCCATTTCATTTGAAAAATGATCACATTCATTGGGGTTGGTCGAGGCAAAAATAATATCATCAACATATATTTTAACGTGAATTAAATTTTTGCCAGACTTTCTGGTGAACAATGTCGGATCAACTGCTCCTTTGCTGAATCCAGTAGATAGAAGAAACTTTGATAGCGTATCATACCATGCCCTTGGAGCTTGCTTCAAACCGTAAAGAGCTTTCTTCAAACGATAGACGTGAGTAGGATGCTCTGGATTCACAAAGCCTTCAGGTTGGCTGACGTATACGACTTCTTTCAGATCTCCGTTAAGAAAAACCATCTTTACATCCATCTGATAGACTACCATGTTCTTACTTGCAGCATTAGCCAAAAAGATTCTGATTGCCTCGATATGAGCAATGGGAGCAAATGATTCTTCAAAGTCAATACCCTCCTCTTGACGGTATCCTTTTGCAACCAATCGAGCCTTGTTCTTTAAAACATCACCATGCTCATCAAGTTTTTCTTTGAAGATCCACTTTAGAGCAATGATCATAGCACAATCTGGAGCAGGTACTAATTCCCATACATCTAGTCGATCAAACTCATGAATTTCTTCTTGCATGGCATTGAACCAGCTGTCTTCATTCATGGCAGTTTTAACATCTTTTGGTTCGACCTTAGAGAGGACGGAGTTGAAGAAGCACCATAAGGCATCGGTTGCAAGTTGTTTCCGTGTGATACGGCGAGAGGGGTTTCCAATGATGTTGTCCAATGGATGATCATGTGTCCATTTTCTAAGGTGTTCATGTGGTTGTTGTTGAGGAACTGAAGTAGCAGAGTCGATGTCTCCTGATGAAGATGGTTCTGATGATGATTCAGGAGCAAATATGTTTTCAAATGGAGCATCTTCGGGAGTAGCAAAGGGATTAACTTCATCATGGGTGCCAGAAACATTTCCATGATGTACACTCGATGATTGATGATTTGTTGATGATACAGAGTGATCAGCAAGGCGCTTCTTGCTTAATGATATTGAACAGAAGGGTTGACTTCATTGACAGGCATAGGAGCAGCCTCTGTTGATGGAATTGACATTTCATTAGCATTGGCTCATAGTGTTCATCAAACATTGGATCAAACAATTTCTTTAAATCATCTTCTGAAGTAGGTACATAAGGAGTTTACTGTGAGGGATTTGAAACGAGAGTAGAACTGATAGGACTACTTGATGAAAGTTGAGATGCGGGTCCAGAACTGGTTTGTCCTGGATCTATTGGACCGGTCAGCTCATCGAACGTAACGTGAATTGTTTCCATAATATTTCGAGTTCTTTTGTTGTAGATTCGGTATCCCTTTTTGTTTGGTGCATATCCTACAAAAACTCCAATGTCCGCCTTAACTCTTAATTTACCTAAATCTTGACCGTCATTCGTTGGGTAGCACAAAGCACCAAACACACGAAGATAGGAGAGATCAGGTTTTCGTTTATGGACAAGTTCATATGGAGTTTTTCCATAAGCAGTGTGAATTAGGGATCAATTTTGAGTGTAGCATGCAGTGGCAATGGCTTCAGCCCAGAGAAACATTGGAACCTTTGAGTAAATCAGCATTGTTCTTGCGTCTTCCACAAGAGTTCGATTTCGTCTTTCAACTACATCGTTCTGTTGAGGAGTTCGTGGAACACTTCTTTGATGACTGATTCCAACACTTTCATAAAACTCACTGAGTTGTTTATTAACAAACTCAGTTCCATTGTCTGTTCGGATGATTCTGACAGTTTGTTAAGTCGAACCTGCAGCTGTTTGATAAGTTTGATGATGATATCTGAAGTTTCATCCTTTGTCCTTAAAAACTTACCCCAGTGAATCGAGAGTAATCATCAACCACAACTAACACATATTCTTCCAAGATATTCTGCACTCTCATAGGTCCACATAAATCCATGTGAATGGTATGAAGAACTTCTGTAACTGAGTTTGCAGGTTTGGGTTTGTGGGCATATTTCTTGCTTTTTTCCAATTGGCATGCTGAACAAAGATGATCCTTTTCATACTTTAATCTAGGTAAACCTACAACTAAGTCCTTTCTGGAGAGATCGTTGATGGTGCCGAAGTTCAAGTGATTTAGACGACGATGCCATAACCAAGACTTTGTTTTCGAAGCCTTTGACAACAAGCAAATTGGAGAAGACTTCATCATATCTTCGATAGAGATGGTGTATAGATTTGAACCACGTGTTCCTCTTAAAAGTTCTTTACCATCAAGTTCTCTAACGAAACAAGTATGTTTCTGAAGGCCACTTCTAGATCAGAATCACAGAATTGACCGACAGAGAATAAGTTATGACCAAGTCCTTCTACATAATATACCCTGGAGATAACACTATCACCGACAACATAATCTCCATAACCCATAATTGCACCGAAATGATGGTTCCCGAATCTAACAGTCCCGATGAATTTACTCACGAAGTTCATGAGCGCGACCGGTCTCCAGTCATATGCTTGGAACAGCCTGAGTCCAGTACCACAGAACGATTTGAACGATCTGCAGTTGAACACAGACAAGAATGGATAACTGGATAATTGGGATCCCCATGCAAGAATGGGTTCCACTTGGTTAATAACAGTGATTGGAACACCCACATCAGAGGTAGAAACATGGACTCATTAGAAATAGATGCAGTGCTAGTATCCGTATTTGACCTATTCAAAGTATGTTCACTTCTTAAGGGAATAGTTCCACCAGTAGGCATCCATTTTCTAGTGGGCATTGATTTAGCAACTTTAGGGCAAAGCTCATTAACTTACGGCCAGTAGGTATCCATTGATAACCTATATTACTAAATTTCCTTCTGTGGGTTTCCACTGTTTTCTAACTTTCTTTCGCCTTTTGCCTTTAGCCTTCTAGCTTGAGCATTAACATTAACAGTTTTATCACGGCATTTGACAGCATTAGACAAAACATTCACACCACATTATGATTAGTAACTAAATCAAGCAGTCATCATTACATGGTTTGCAATAGTAGCAGAATTCGATTAATTACAGTACTTATAGCTAATACTAGAATCAACACGATTCGTTTTATTCAACTCAAACTTAATATCCTAGGGTGATCTTCTACTCTCTTCCAATGCACATTCTTAGCTTGCGAGGTCCTATCTTGCTTGGTATTGCCTGGAGGCTTTGACCGCTTGCTTTAATGTCACTGATTACTCCTTTAGAGGGAATTATGGGAACATTAGTTGGTTGATCTACTTTTTGCATTCCTGAACTAGACGTGCAGGGATCTGACTACTTGAAGGCACATTAGTGTTCACTTTCTTAAAATGGGCATAGAATGGTTTGTATGCTTTGCATTAGGCATAGAACAGGCATCACGGCTTTACCTTTCGCACCTAAGGATTTAGGACATGTTGCAATTAAACATTCTAGCAGCTCTTGAGATCGTTTGGCCTAAATGCAAGCAAACCTTTCTCTATCAAGAGGTTTATTATGAATTCCTCTTCCACAATCTCAGGAGACATTCTAGACTATCCTTAAGGTGAGCACATAGTTATATTAAAACAAGTTTCATTATTCCTAAGATGAGGAGGAATGTTTAACAGTCCAGTATATTTGCAGTCTGAGGATGACTTTGATGCACTTTCTCATTAAAAACATTGGCAGTTTCCTTTTTTCCTGACTCCTCAATTCTCAATTTCCTTTTTAAAGACGTTATTTTTTTCGTTGTTTTGTCACGAGTGACTTTCATTGAATCATATAACTCTTTAAAGTGTCGCTTAACCTTTTCATTTTCTTCTAGAAAACTCTCGTTTTCCTTTTGTAAGCATTAACAAGTTTTGAAGATGAAAAGTTTGAGAATACTTAGAATCTAAAGGAGGAGGCATTTGGGAGCCAGTCACATTGTTCTTTTCACCCTTTAATTGAGAAAATTGGGCTTTCAACTTTGATCGTGGAATCTGTTTCAACACGTTTGCTAATTTCAAAAACTGCATCAAATTCGGAGCATCCAAGGATGTCTGATATTTGAGGTTTTAAACATTTTCTTTCAGATGTTGATATTTTAATTGCAAAGCAAGATGCTCAACTTCTAATTTAGAAAACTGTTTTACCATGTTATCATGATCATCCTATTCAACCTTATCATGCAGTTTAGAGTAGTTTTTTTTCAAGCTCAATGACACGATCATGGGAGACTTTTCACAACAGATAATTCATGAAATTGAGAAGCATTAATGAACAATTCGTAGCAGTGTAAAACACATCTTGAGTAATACATTCATAAATAAGATTCTCATTCAAGGTATGCAAGTTCTTCCTCTCAATCTCATTATATATTAATTCTCGCTCATAGTCATTGACCTCAACTATCATTGCATCAAATTCCTTTTCCATTTCTTTAATATCTGAATCCATCCCCTTTTTAAGACTCTCCAATTGATCTTTTAGTTGTTTAAAGAAAGGCATGACCTCAGTTAAATAGCATTCTTTAGTTTGCTCAAAACCCTTTCCCCCTTAGTTATCCCAGTGGGTGTGATCCTTTTCTTACAAGTTTTCTCAAAATCAACAAATAGTTGAAAAATAACATATTGACTGATTAAGGTCTTGCTTTTAGTGGTAATAGTTCTAGGAACTAAATGCATTAGTGTATTTGGAGGATACCACAGTCTCGAAAGCATTTCCTAAGGGGAGGGTTTGTTGACACAAGAGTCTCTGCCTTTTGCTTATCTAAATCATTTTTCCAGAACACTTGTTCGGGTGTTAACAACGTTTGAGGCTTAAACATGTTCAAGGAAATCTAATTTTCCTTTTTGTAATCATGGGGTTTGATCGTTATGTTATTCTCTTTACATTCAGGATCTTCTAGCTTCTTATTCATTTTCTCCCTAGAAGCATCATCTAATTTTCTATCTTCCTCAGTGCACTCAACGCAACTAGGTTTCTGTCTAGGTTTAAGAATCTCATTACCATCATAGATTACATTATGAGCAGCTCTAGCCTTTTTAATGACCTCTGGATTTGGTTCCACAACAAGGGGAATATTGTGCTTATCGCTTAAAACTCTATGCTTAGTGATCAAGTAAGCAGTCTGAATGGTATTCAAAGTTTTTAGATTGGAAAAATCATTCAAAAGTTTTGATTCCTTAGCATTGAATTCTTGCTTAAGCATTTTAACATTTTCTTGAAGTTCTTGTTTTTGCTTAGCAGTTTTAGAAAGCTTTTCTTGTAAGGAGTTTAACTCTTGTTTTAATACTTCTTCTCTTAAATTACTTTTCTAATAATGTAGCGCATTTGGTCATCCATTTCCTGCTCACTGGTGGTTAACTCAACTTAGCACGTTGTTCATAAATAGCAACTTGTTCTTTATAGGCATTCAGTTCAGATGTAATAGAATCATCAGGGGCAACATCAGTGTATTCATCAAAAATATAGTCATCATTGACTGCGGAAGATGCATTACTTGGTACAACCTCACTTTCACTTTGCCTCACATATTGATCATATGGGACAATATTGCTATTACCCTCATCATCAATATCTGATTCATAAGTTTCAAGATTTTGTACTTTATTATGCATCTTTTGCCCATCAACATCATCATATAGTTTAAATACCTCAGAAATGATTTTGTCTTTGGATGGACCCGCATGTTTGTGGTGGAGAGACCATAGGTGAGATGCTAGCCATGAAGATTGTTTTGGTAGTAGGTTCATCATCGACATCAGAGTCAAATGCATCACAGTTAGCTACTTGAAATGCATTTTGATGATTATGACCTATCTCCTGAATTGGCTGTTCATCAACATCAGCATCATAGGTTCGGGCATTTCCCTCAGCAAGGACACAACCCTCTTCATCCAAAGGCTGCTCCTTATCCTGAGCTTGCACAAGCAACATCTTGTCTCTGAAGTATTCTGCATTCTGTGTACGTTTTGGAGATGTGCAGTTCCTAGCAATATGTCCCTCACCACCACAGTTGTAGCACTTAATTGGCTTTGCTTGACCTTGATTCCCATTCCTTCCCCTATTCTGATTTATCCCATATCCTCTACCAACTCCTCCTCTTCCCTGTTCAAACTGCCTTTCTTGAAGTGGTTGCTCCATAACTTTTCTATCTCTGACAACAGCATGATTGTGTAGATTGGATGCAGTTTTGATCTCATTGTTAGTGTGAAGACTGTTGGTATGCGGATTGAGGGTCAGGTTTTGTTTAACCATAAGAGCCAGTTGATTAATGAAGTGTCCCATGACTGCATCAGCATCAGCTTGCTTGAACCTCGGATCAGGAATGAGTTTGTGATTACCATTACCCGTGGGTATGACTTGAGATGCTTTGGTGGTAATACCAACATTGGTGTAGAAAGTTGTAGAATCATTTGGTGAGTTGGTTTCTCCCTGCTTAGATTTGAACTGCTCAAGAATTCTTTTTTCAAACATTGCATGTCTCTCATTCTGAGAAGGAAGCATATAGTTGCTCATAGTTTGTGTCCTTCAATCCTTCGGTTAGCTTCACAGAGGTGACAAACTTGTGCCATTCGGGATTCATGTTGTTCACAAACTTTGAGTTCAGCTGAATGTTTGGCATGGTCATTTTGATGTTCCTCATGTCATTCACAAGCTTATGGAATCTCACGTAGTACTCATAGACACTCTCATCGGGTTTCATCTTGAAGTGCTCAAACTCATCATACAGTTGTGATTCTCTGTCTTCCTTAGTTAATTCAAAACCTGAGAGAAGCATCTTGACATTATCCCAAACTGCCTTGGCTTCGGTGTTGTGATTGATCAGCTTGTAGATGTCTTTTGGAAGACCCTGTAGTATGATGTTTGAGGCCCTGATATCAGCATCGAATCTCTTTTTCTTCTTATCATGAGGCTCATCATAACGTCTTTGGTCTGTCCAATCCCAAGATCATGGTTCCATCTGCAGCAGTATCAATTATGTCTCTTGTAGTCTCAATCTGATACGATCCTTCATCAATGGATTTGAGAATGTTGACCCCATTTTCCTTTCCAAGACAGTACAACCTGATTCGTTGAGCCCAAGAGTCATAGTCAGTTCTATCAAGCATGGGTGGACGAGTATCAGAACCAGCTGCTTGAACATCCTCAGCAACAGTGGAGATGATTGTAGATACGTTGGTAGACATGTTAACAGATTACACGGGATTTTATAACTCTATGATTAAACCGGGAAATAGATTCTTTCACGGATTTTACTAAATCAAGAGAAAACCGTATTACAAGCAAAAATCCACCAGTCGCTAAGAGTTATTGAACCAGTCGCTAAGACCAAGTTGCTAATACAAGTCGCTGAGCACCAAGTCTGCTACCGTCAAGCCTAAAGAGCACCTCGCTAAGGTCCAAGTCGCTAACCATTCCGCTAAGAATTATGACAGTAAGTCGCTAAGCACCAAGTCGCTAAGAACAACAGTTAATTTGCTAAGAACACCTCGCTAAGATCCAAGTCGCTAGTATCAGTCGCTAACAATTTGCACTAGACCTCCTCGCTAACAATTCCGACTCAAGTTTTTTTCGCACCCTCACCAAGTCGCTAGCCGTATTGAGAATCCACTAACTTTACTATTTGTCGCTTTGTCTCAATACACAAGTCGCTAGGCTCAGTCGCTAACAACTAACACTGTAACTCTCTACTTTTCCTGAAAGCAGAGTCTCCTACGATGAAAATCACACGAGACCAATCGCTAGCACTAAAAAAACTTCAAAAACACACTTTTCAATCCAACAAGCTCACCACTAGATGTCCAAGCTTACCAATCAAAAACCAGACTCTACAATGATTCTAAACACAAAAGTACACCTAAAACCACTAGAAATCCAAAGATGTGCAAGATATGATCTAACCATGGCTCTTGATACCAATTGTTAGATATTAGATTTCACATACACATCAAACCATAACACAAAGTAGGCGTATAAGTGGAATTCTAGAGAGAGAGTTAGAGGTTTAGGGAACTTAGTGAGAGAAAGTGAAAGATATTATTATGAGCTCCAACTCTCTACCTTGGGAGGTAGAGAGTATTTATAGTCTTACAATAAAACGCCACACAACGGCGTGGATCGGGCATACAGTGGGTAAAGACCCGTCCGTCCTCCACGGTGTTACTTAACTAAATACTACTTAACTAAATATTAGTATGACTACGAGCATTCTCGATTACATATACTTGAGGTGACCGACTCTTTAATACCGGGAATTTCTAATTCCTAACAAACCCATTTGGTAGCTCGAATGTCGGCAGCTATGCAACATTTGCCTCTACTGAGAAGGTAAATTGTTTGAAGCACATTGCTGGAATACCAACTCAAAATAAAGCATGCGGAGAAGAAGATTTGAAAGGCCCTAAGCGTCCAAGAGGCAGCCGAAGATAAAAGATAAGGATAAGGATACTTGATGGCATCGAAGAATCACGGTGAAATCATCACAACCTCGCCCAACCGGACTCGGCACAACAAAGATCTCACTCCTGGCTCTTCTCTTGACAAACCTCGGGATTACGGTTACCACCCGGAGTCTAAGAAAACCGTGATTACTTTTGTAATTATCACGGGTGGTGGCGATGAAGTGATCCATGAGCCCCAACAATAACCCATCTCTCGACCTGGACAAGAAGAATCCTCAACTAGGCCAAGAAAAAAGAAAAAAGCCTATGGTATCCTATCATGAAAGCTAGGCGAGGATGATACTGAATTTAGTACAGTTCTCAAAATCTTGTTGATTCCACTCCTACCCATCACGAAGGTCAAGATGTTCTGGAATGTAGTACATTAAGCGCATCGCAAGCTATTGCAATTCCGTGTGAAAAAGATAGCCGAAATCCGAGGTTAGGCGAATCAAGAATGAAGCATTCCAAGCTGCTCGAAACTTGACTCGAGAAAGTGCTATTGAGTTGAGTATCACCTTGATGTATAGCAAGCTATGTCTAACAACGTGGATTGGCTCAACCCGGAAGCAAACATTACGACTTCACGAAGCGGGACAATCCTCCATATTACACAATTTGGTCTAAACCTCTACCAACAATTGGTCAACCGTCGGCCTAAGATTCCATTCGATACTTCTTCAACAAAGATTGAATTCCATCTACCACCGGTGGCGGCGGTTCAAGGAATCGCTACATCAGCGACACTACCGTTTCCCGCGGCCATTTTACTCTAACTGCATAGCTATCGAGGAAAAGGCTAACCACATGTTCTCCAACAATGTGTAAGTGTATGACCGTGATGCGGTAAATGGAGTTCACCATTGGCGGAAACGCCCGTGAATCTCTGAAGGCTGCCGAGATTCGAAGTCTCAACATGAAGTGTTAGGTACTAAAGGAATCATTTTCTATTAAACATGTTGATCTTTAAATGCAAATGGGACTACACTTTTTCTCAAGAATATCATGGTCAAAGACAAGCGAAGGGAATATGCATTGATGGCAGAGACTTTGAGAATTTGTCTCTCCAGCGACATTGAAGATACGTATCTTGCCAAAGAATGCGAGGGGATGCATGAAAAATTCTTGGCTGAAGTACAACGTGAATACATCAAGTCCTTGCTTATCTTCATCAGAAGCATAGTCATCAAAGGACGTGTAGAAGATCTTCAACTTCTTTGTTGAGTAAATTGTCGGGGCAGGAGTCAACTTCAGGCCTACGGCTAGAACTTCCCGACATCAACCCGGCTTCCACAATACACTCTCATCTGACCAACCATTGAGATTGGTTTACCTTAATGTGAACTATAGCGCCAAGCTGCTTGATGGCGTGTGTAGAGATCTTCACAAGGTTGGGGATCACACATTGAAGAAGGTTAGGGACGGATTGGCTTATAGGTTGAAGGATATACATGAAGGAAGTGGGTCACAAAAGCGATGGAATTCTAAGGAAAGATGGGATGTGAAGAGGATCATTACGAGTTGAGAACACTGAAGGCTTTAGCCAGGTGAGTAGATCCCGAGGGATTGCTCGCCGGCTATCAACATACGATGCATTCTGGAAATATTGATGGACTTCCTTGTACCCCTTTGAACTACTTTTTATTTCATATAATTTGAATGTGTGATTATATGACAATGGTTTGTGCACACATAGCGATTAATACAACCAGCACTTGTAAATAAAGGACCGTGATGCGGCCGATTGCAATCCTTATAAAAGGGGCGAAAGCTTCTTACTTTTGAGTAAAACCTATCAAACCTTTCATTTTTCAAGGTTTTACTCAAAAGGACAAGTAATTCCTTATGAGTTTCAAAACCTCAACCGTTTATATCACTTGTTGAGGGGGAGTATTTGATTAAAAACTTTGTTCTAAGCCCACATTTCTTTGTGTAATCTTCCCACAAAACTCAAAATGGTCATATTTATTCTCAACATTTCTTCAAAAATAACACCTATATGCCATTTTTTAGGGGGAGAAAAATTATGTGATAAGAAATATGTTGTGTTTTGCTAGTTGAATCCTCATGTGAAAAGACTTCAACCCGTGAATTAGCCCGGGGGCCCCGAGCAGTCCTTACATTGAAAAGATTTGTCTTCAAGACTTATCCAAGTAAATTATGTACCTATCGAAGCTCTTGATAGACATGAACTTTGATGGGTTTGACAACCTCTCGGGGTTGTCCACATCTTCAAGGTAGTTATTAGAGCTAGTTGTCACCTAAAAGCTGACAATGTATCTCTTTTACTATGCAACGTAATGCGTGTCACCATGAGGATTGTCTATCTTAGTCGATCAATTCAAAGTCTTGGCGCTCTTTACTCTCACGTCGCAGTTATGTCTTAACACTTAAGCTTGCGTGTGGAGGGTATTTACGCTAAAAAGATAAAACTCTTACAGTGATACAAAATGTTTTTCATTCACAAACACTTTGAGAGATTTTTGTTAATACAAATAAGCCGTAAAAACGCTTATTTATATTTTACGATCTTCTAATGTTTTGTCGATAACAAAACGTAAAATTATAGCGAAAAAATAAAATACGTAAATGGTTTGAACTAATAGTTTCTAACATATTCACATTTTCACATAAAACACAAAAACAAGTATAAGTGATTTTATGATTTAAGTAATACATATGTACAACAACTAGTGTTTACATATTTGGGTAAAACTCACACACATAACTAGTATGTTAGTATTGGGTAATTTAAATGGGTAGAAACTAAGTATCACAACCCATTGGGCAAATACATTGAATGTAGTTGGGTACAACCAACCCATAACCATGGATCTTGACCGTAACCCATTGCATGACATCATGCTTATATCATATATGGATAATATCCATAACCCATGAGTATTGACCCACCCAATGTCTAGATACATTGAACCCTTGGTGAGCACTCAAGAGAATGTCTAGATACATTGAACCTTTGGTGAGCACTCAAAAGGATACATTGTATCTAGCCAAAGATCCATGGTTCAACCCATGACCCATGACCCATAACCAAAAATACCCATGGGCAAAGAGGGCGTACCACGGATCCTAGCTTTGTGCTAGCGGGATCCCTTGTGGTAGGGATCCGTGGGATCGAGGGAACGATGAAATTTTTCTCTATAAATAGTGAGCCATTTCTTTCCTTTTAGCTCACCACTTCACATATACTCTCTCCAAGTTTTAAATCTCTCTAACCTCGGATCAAAGAGATCTATGTAGTTGTCTTTTGTTTTTGTGTGTGATCTTCTAGGTTCCTCTTAAAGGCAAGATCACCACTTCTTGAAAACGTGCAAGCTCAAGTCCATGATTTTCCATGCTTCGTCATAATCAAGACAACTAAGGTTCTCTTGTTGATAGTTATTCCTTTCTCCATAGATGTTGGGTTGAAGGCATTAGTGAAGGATGTCGAAAGTGTCAAGATGAAAGCATTAGTGAAAGTTCTCAATCATCCATGTCAAAGCATTAGTGAGGGATGCTAAAAGGTGTATCAAAGAGCGAAGGCATTAGTGAAGGGTGCTAAGCGTTGTGTCAAAGGCATTAGTGAAGGATGCCAAAGAATCAAATCAAGTAGCATTTGTAAGAAATGCCTAGGTAGGTATAATCGATGAGGTGCATGGTTATACATATAAGTATTTGTTTATTTACAAGGATGGTGATATCCTTGATGGTGTTGTAAAAATGAGTAGATCTCCTTGAGATTAGAGTGTTGTAATAAGTTTGAAGGGTAGTAGTTCCTCCATAGTAATGGAACTAGGTGCTTAGCCTAGTACCTAATAAAGGGTAGGCAATGTTGTGATAAATTAGTTCTCTAAGGTGTGAAAGAACTGGGTGGATTTAGCCTAGCACCCATTATAAAGGATAAGCGGCGTTGTGTTGTTGGAATTTGTAGGTTAGCAATTGTGAAGGAACTTCGGTATTTTAGCTTTGTACGGAAAAGGTTAAGTGGCGTTGTGAAGCTTCTCAGCCATAAGGAGATTGGTGTAGTGCTTACGAACTCTCGAGTAGGTGACTCGGGGGGTGGAGTAGGGCAAGGAAGGTGTCCTTGTAGCCGAACCACTATAAATAACTTGTGTCGTGGTGATGTGCTTATTACTCTTTCTCTTTCATTACACGTTTATATATCTATCTATCAACGTCCAACATAAACAACCAAATAGATTGACATAAGTCGATCTAAATATTTAAAAGGAAGTTTTAAATTGGTAAAACTATTCAACCCCCTTCTAGTTTTCCACAATTTTCATGAAAATGGTTTTATGGCAATGGAGTTATAAGGTGATTAAGGTTAGGAATAACCGTTCTATGATCCACGAATGGGAGAGAGGGATCTACCCAGGGCACTACCAATAGTTAGAATTAGAAGTCCTTGGGTATGATTATAAAAGGACAAAATGAGAATGGGAGAAGAAGGAGTTGAAGAATTAAAGAAAGCAAGAAGGGGAATTGTTGAAAATAAATAGCCCTCGGATTATTCAACTTAGAGGCGGAACAGGAGTTCAATTCATATACTCTTGGTTTGTCCTTGACAGGTATTGAAGATTAAAAGTGCGGCATGGACCCGATTTATGCACTAAACCTTCTTAGCCACTCAAGTTTCTCTCAACGGAAGCTTGTTTCATTCTCCTGAGGGAACCCTACATAAACTATGGCTTTCTCTTAGAGATTCTTTGAGGTGTGAAGAAGGAGACCCTCTCCTAGTCTCCTTCGAGAAGGAAAACCAAGCGCACTATTGAGTCTAGAGCCACGAGATTCATCAAAAGGATCTCTTAGGTACACTTGACATTTCTGCTTTAATGGTTCAACAATAAGAACAACGATTAGTGCGTTATCAATCCTTCACGGATCTTAGCAATTTGTGAGAACATTTATGAGAGGTTCACATCACAGTGATCCTCGATGATTGAATGGAAACTCCGGCCGGTCAACATCAAGCGACCACACGGCAATGAGGTAAACCGGTAACTCTAGTGGATTAAGCAGTGGTCTCAAGCGGTCTACGGTCGTGAGGTGATGCTTGATTGGCCTCACCGACTCATCTGAATCGTAGGTGTACTTCGGTACATCGTGTTATCTCACTTGTGGGACTCTGGTTCAGGAGCGGCCTTTGTGAGAATTAGAGTTGTGTTTTCACACTATCTTTACATTAACAACTCGAAGTTCAAACTTGTAAGTGCGGAATCAAACTTATTACTAACCTTTCTTATGTTTACTTCTTATGGAAGCTTCTGGAGCTGAGGCCCGTCGTCGCATTTTCCACATGCTCATACCAACAACATCACTTATGGAAGTTCTCTCATAATCAAAGGCAACACAAAAGTCGAATGATTCTTCGTCAACAAAGAATCTACAAGTTTAAAGACAGAACTTCATCAACTGGCAATCCAACATTAAAGGCGTGTGAGCATGTTGGAGAAAGACGTGGAGATACGGAGCAGCAAAGGCTGACGTCTGGAACAACAACAACATACTATCACTACCATTACAAAGAACAAAGATCAAAGAACAAAGATGATGTCAAGCGAGAATACTTCAAAGAAACAATTTCTCTACCTTTGGAGATTGTTGAATCAAGGCAATTCTTCTCACAAGAAGAAGAATGTCGGAAAGGCGTCAAAGCTACTATTACATGACACCCTCACACGTGTCGGCATTCTTTTCATCACCAACACTTAGGGGGAGATTGTTGGAATCACTCCTAAACCTAAATCAAGTGCTAGTGATTGCATGTAATAGTTAGCTTAATATGGCCTTTATGTTAGTAATTAGCCTTAGGCTTATGTAGAAGGCCCATAAGCCTAGGCCTAGCCCAATAAGGAAAAGGAAGGGACTAGGAGTGTCGCCCTAGCTCCCTCTCCTATAAATACTATGTAATAACCCTCACTTGAGGGTTGGTTATTCAATTCATTTACTCTTTTACTTCTACATAGCAACATTTATGTCGTGTGTTTGTGTTTGTGAGTTGTTCATCCGCCTTCTCTTCTTCCTTACTTCTACATATTGATGCTTGTGTTACATATATGGTGACCTAACAAGAATCACAAGAACTTGATAATCATCTTGCATACACTAAAGATGTTTTACATGTTAATGCAAACATTAAACAAAAATCTAGATTTGTTGCACACTATTATTGAGTTGAAAGCAAAGCTAAGACAGAATGAGCATACTAAGATTAGTAACACAAATGTTCTTGCACCTAAAAAGTTTAAACTTGACTCTAGAACATCAGAACTAATCCAAAAGATTCTAATGTGCTTCCTTCTTGGCTTGAGGATTAGTTGCCTCTTTTCCCAACGTTGGCACTTCACACTGACTTAGAGCAAAACGGAAGAATAGGAATTAGCGTAAAGGAAGAACAATAAGACCTCTAAAGTGAAAAGAACACCATAAGGACTTTGAATAAAACTCAAGTTGCACCACTTTTGAACAATGCGGTAGAACAAATGTAATAGAAAAAGTGATTTAACGAATCTTTGAACCTTTAAGTACTTTGAATGTTATGTTTGAAGCATCTCTTGTGTTGGTTGTAAAGTAAAAGCATGTTTTTAAGTTTGTCATGATAAATGTGTTGCTAATACTATCTTGTATCTCATAAAGAACACCGAAAGCGGAATACCTCTAGGCCAGCCCCAATGCTTACAAGTGATGCATTTTCATTAAGCAGCCCTCTAGTGTTTAATACAGCTGTCATTGATGTACCCATAGAACCCACTTCACCTCCTAGGAAGAACTTATCACTTAGTGCATTCACTAAGACCAAGCAAAGACTAGTTGGACTTGGCGAGAGATGGTTACAAAACATACCGAGGATTTAAATGGATGCCTAAAATCATTAATATGTGTGTAAAGCGTAACGGAACCCTCTAACTCTTTGGGTTCCACCTCTACTTCTATTCCTTTGTGTAGATACGTGACTGTATCTGGTGATACGAATGATGGATCACGGACACACCTTGTGTCAATGATATTTTATATAATATTAATAAGCACGCGGAATTTACTTAGTAATACTTAGAAGACGGATTGTATGATGTATTGTAAGTAAACACAGATTAAACAAAAAACTTAAGCTCCATATTATTAATGAATAATACGAGTGATCTTGCTTATCACTAGGGTTACACCTTGAAGCCTTTATGAATAATACGTATGTATATAAGTTACATAATTACCTAAGACAATGACCTAGGACCTCTTTTTATAGTACAAGGAGTCCTTTACAAGATAAGTATAAAGCTAACAATATAGAATATACACAAGATTTTTTCTATACTTATCTGAACGCGTTATCCTAATCATTATCTAATAGCAGTGGTAATAATAATGTACCGGCAGTGGTATACGTTTCCACGCTAGTGCAATCAAGCAGTATCTTCCACAACTATCAGTGGTAACAGATTATTCCCAACAATCCTTCCCTAAACTTATGATTTCTCTACAAATCAATAAGTTTCTTCAATCTGCATCATCTTCAAGGATTTAGGGAATTCAATCAAACACTTTACTTCTTCCTTAACATCTGATAATGCTTGAACATTGATCTTGAAGCCTATGTAACAATGCTCTGACCTTCTCATTGTCTTCATGAACTCTTATAGTTGTACATAACATTACTCAGAGAGTTCCGCTCGATTGGATATTCTTTCTCAACAAGCATGAATGCATCTACTCCATTTCTTTGTAGAAACATGGTGAACTTCACATGAATCATAGTAAAACCATTTAGTACAAGGACATGTACATGAGAATTTCCAGAAATCATCATTAACATCGGGTTCATAGAGCCTTCTAAGATTAACCCATAACTGCATCTCCTTCATATCTTTGAGATCTTGAGAATCAAACCTTTCTTGAACTAACTTCCATAATGTGTCAAGGTCATCTCGTAAAAGCTTTGATGAGATCTTCAAATTGAATGATAGAAAGTTGCACCACTTAGCCTTGTGATCTTCCATGTTGGAGCAAAATTGCTGCGATGTAAACCTCCAATCAATGATAGGATGTCTAACTTGCAGTGGTTCTGGATAAAAATCTTCTTCTTCTATCACAATCATTTTAGTCATCTGTTCTTCATGAACTTCGAGTTGGAACTTCTTGTTCTTCAGACAAACTTGGTCTTCTTACGGTCACGAGATTCACTATCTTTGGCCTTTCTTTTCAAATCGGGATACCTTCTTGCTTCTTCTTCAGAGTCCATTGGAATGAAATCTTTATCAAATCTTTGAACTCTGTAGTAGATACTTTCAACTTTATCATGAGACATTCCTTTGAATTGATGTCTCTTCCAACCACCAACATTGCAACAATAAGTCTTCATGTATGCAATAACTTGTGCCTTAGTTGATTGCCTTGGTTTCTTCGAACTTTCTTGATGAAACAATAGCCTCTTGAAGTGCTTGATTATTCTTCATCTGTATAAAATCTTTTAAGTGTGCAGTTCTTTGTTCGATTAAGATTTATCACTACTAAAGTCAATTGCCTTTCTCTTGATTCTGGATCATGCAATCGAAATCAATTTCTTCTTCAGAGGGTACATAGTTGAACTCTGGAGTCTTTTCTCTAAGTCTTGTAGGTGGAACAGTGGAAATTGGATTTTCCAATCTATCCAGCCTTTTAGCCTCCATAAAGCTTGCAACTTCCAATTCTTCAAGCTTTTTGTTTTCAGCAAACTTCATCTTCATATCTTTTTAGCAACTTCTTTATCATGAGCAATCTGAACTTGTTCTTTCTTTGAAATCTTTCTTCCAGGTTGCTCTTCACTTTACGTAACTGCTTTACCTTTATCTTTCTTCTGTTTATCAATTTCTTCACTTGCAGTGGCAACATTATATTCAACAGTGAAAATATTTGGCTCTGCAGTGGAAATTGGATCGATGGTAAAATCATTCTTGATCTTGAAAATGTCTTGCTCTAGTTGCTCTTCTTGAGTATCAACTTCCTCTGCACCTTTACTAGAAACACCTTCATCTTCAAAATCAATTTTCCTCCCGAGTGCCATTTTTGTTTTTCCTCCCTGTTTGGAGAATTACCCAAATCTGTCTTGAAGTCTTCGAATCACCACATGGAGGTGAAGATGGAGATGATAGCACAATATTTGCAGTTCTTCTTTGCTTGAACCCCTGCAACTCTTCCTTCAAGGTCTGAATCTCTACCTTCAAAGATGTAATATCCTTGGCATGTTGCTCCTTAAGTTATGCCAAGTCTTGTTCCGAGATTTGACGTGTTGGCTAACTTTGTATACAAAACCATCAATCAATTCCAATTGTTGCCCATGCCCTCATCACTTCCAACGTGTGACATGTTGGGAGAAATCATGGGGCAATGGCTAGAATCCTCCTTAGTTGGACTAGGTGGAAGTCTAGAACCACCTTGCTTGTTCCTAGACCAAAAGGTTGAAACATGTTGTGTTGTCATGAGAGAAGTTGTTTGTTTAAGCCTCCTCTCATAGGTGTGAGAAACAAGTGGAGTATAATCAATGTTTGGAATAGATATTATGGGTGAGTTTGTTCGGTGAAATCTTTGCAAGCATTTGAGGAAGAGGTGTAAAAATCATGTTGCCATCTTTGTTCATGTTTTGAAAAACTTTAGGCTTGAAGGCACGATTTGATAAACATTTGTATGGGATTGATTGAAACTCATTTAGCACTGCTTGCACAAACCTTGGATACATTAAAATTTTGTTGAACTCTTTACATTGCCATTCATACTTGTAAAAATATATTTTGACCAGTTAAAAATCTTATCAGTGGCTAGACAAACGAAAGGGTAAGCCATTGTTGAACTGAATTGTTCATAAGAAGTTTTCTTTGGACTTAGGCAATGCAAAAGAGTATGTATCAATAATCTTCAATGGGGACAAAAACCACTCTTTTTGAAAGTAGCCTTTTTATCAGTGGTATCATACCCCATGGATGATAAATTTTCATGTATTTTTGGCAAAGGTAAAGTGATGATACCATTGAGATCATCCAATTGGAGAACTCTCCTCAAGGATGCCTCAGTAACATCAATAGTTACCCCATCCACAGTGGCTCTAAGATCATCCACTGTTTCATGTGTATCTCTATTCTCAAGTGTTATGGACTGAGCAGAAGTCCAAAACTGTTTGATTTTAGAGATATAGATTGTGGGTTTTAAAAGCAAAGCATACCTTATATGGGTAGTATTGAAAGTCCACAATCGATGAAAAACAGGCCACTCTTCTCGTTTGACTTTTGTAGGTAGGACACTTGATTATGCTCATCTGCAAATTTTAATGGTGCCATAGAAACTTTTGATGAAAAACGATATTATGTCAGTAATAATTGAAGGAATAACTAGCCAATTGAGACAAAAGATATATAGAGGTAGGGTTTAAGAGTGTAGCACAATAAAGATTATCTAAGGAAAGTATTTATCTTTAGAGGATAAATATCAAATAGGAAAGTAGATAATTCTCTAGAAGTTACCCTATATTTATGGAAAGCAATTTTCTACGGCTAGTAAAAAATTTGTTACTGACACAATCAGTTGTAACAGCTAGAACAACAATGGTAAAATAACACTTTGTCGATTAGGCTGTGAACTAGCAGTGGTAATTTTTCACAAAAATTTCAAAGAGCAGTGGTAAAGAAAAACATATAAAAAACTAGACTGCTCTTATCATAGTTTTAGCAAACTACCAGCTATCAACGGATTTGATATGTCTTTACCATGAGCCGTTTGCTATGGACTAGCCAACTCTTAATCATAAAGAATATGGTGAGTTGATAACCATATAGTTTTTGGTAAACTATCAACCATAAACGGATTTGTCAAGTCTTTACCAGTAGCCGTTTGCTCTGGACTAGCTGATTCTTATGTGGATTAGACATGGTGAATCAATTACCATTTGTTGTGTATCTCAGATATACACCTTTTAAGATCAACTCCCATCTTTGCTCCATAAAAGTTATTGAACAAGCACAAAACATATACAAACTTATACAATAATATAAGTACCCAGAAACTTCCACTCAACACCAAAGACAATTTGACACAAAAAGTTTATGGATTTAGCATCCAATACTTGTTACCAAGTACTGAAATCTACCCACATCAAGTCCTTTTGTTAATAAATCAGCGTAGTTGTCATCAATATGAATTTTGACAACTTGAATTACCCCTTTTTCATAACAGTCTCTTATGAAATGGTGTCTAATTTCAATATGTTTAGTCTTTGTGTGTTGAACTAGATTCTTAATAATGCAAATGGTACTACTATTGTCAATATGAATGATGGTATTCATGAAATTGTACCCATAGTCCAAAAGTTGATTATGAAGCCATAGAACTTGACACAAAACTTGCAAGACACATACTACTTTTCAGTTGATGAATTAGCCACCATAGTTTGTTTCTTACACTGCCATGACACTAATCTGTTGCCAAGAAATTGGCATCCACCATTGTAGATTTTCTATCAAACTAGCTCCGCATAATCACTATCGAGTAAGTAACCAAATCTAGAGGAGAATCTCTGAGTACCACAATCAGAATAGGAAATGCTTTAAGATATCGAAAATCTTCTTCCAGCAGTCAAGTGAGAGAACTTGGGAGTGACTTGAAACCTTGCACAAGCACACATGAACATATGATGTCGGTCTAGATGATGTAAGATACATCAGCCAATCATAGACATGTACATGTGCATCAACTGCTTCACCACTATTTTCCTTCAGAGTAGATGTGTAGTCTTGTCTGCAGGGGTCTGGATGACTTTGCATCAGTGAACTTGAACTTCCTTAGTATCTCAGCCACATATTTATCTTGATTGATGAAAATACCATCTGGCCTTTGTTGTACTTGAAGTCCCAAAAAGAATGTGAGTTCACCCATAGAACTCATCTTGAATTTTTCTTTCATTAGTTTCTCAAATTTTTTGCACATTTCTGTCTTTGTAGATCCAAAAATGATATCATCAACATACACTTGAACCAGCAAGATATCATTCTTGTCTTTCTTGATGAACAAATTTTGATCCACTCTGCCTCTATGAAACCCATTATCAAGAAGATAAGTAGTTAAGGTTTCATACCATTTCCTTGGTGCCTGATGCAAGCCATAAAAAGCTTTAACTACCACATACACTTTATTAGGATAGTCGGGGTCTTCAAAGCCCAGGTTGTGAAACATATACCTCCTCATCAATCTGCCCTTATAAAACACTCTTTACATCCATTTGATGGACTTTAAAGCCAAAGGATGCATAGGCTAAGAATAGCTGATTGCTTCAATTGTGCAACTGGAACAACACTTCTAATCAATACCCTCCTCTTGAGTGTATCCTTGAGCCACAAGCCTAGCTTTGTTTCAGATAACAATTCCTCTTTCATCCTTCTTGTTTCTGAACACCCATTTAGTACCTATGACCTTCTTGCCAGAAGGCAAATCACAAAGCACCCAAACCTTTTGAAGCTTAAATTGGAGCAACTCTTCTTGCATTGCTTCCACCCAACTTTCATCTTCAAGCGCCTTGTAAACATTCTTTGGCTCCATTTGTGACAGAAAACACATAAACAGACATTCATTCATGCCTTCATGAGTCTTAGATTCATCTATTTCACTAATAAATCCATGAATATCAGACAGCTTTCTTTGTCTTCTAGTCTTCACCGGTGATGGACATCTCCAATCACATTGTCAAGAGGATGTGATTTATGAATAGAAGTGTGGGGAGTCTGAGGAACTGCAATCTCACTTGGCATATTTGAGATTTCAACATCATTGGCTTGAGCTTCCTCTGTAACTGGAGTGATAATTTCCATACATTGTTGCGGTGGAAACTTCGGCCTAGCGATGGAATTAGAACTACGCGCTTTCAGAGTTTTCAGCATTCAAATTGCTACTTCCTTCCTTTCCAAAATCATTAGAAGGTTGAGCATCTCCAGTATTTGGTATATCTTCATTATCTGTAGAGATAGGCACATAACTCATAGTATTGGTTAGAGTATCAAGATCAAACAGCCTTTCTGGACCAGTTCCTTTGAGATTTACTTTGTTTTCCAGGAACTCCACATGCAGATTTTCTTCAATCTTTTGGGTTCTTAAGTTGAATACTCTAAAAACGACCATGGAATACCCAACAAAATACCCTTCAGATTTTTCATCAAACCTTCCCAGATCAATGGTATTGAGAATAGATACATGACATCCAAATGGTCTCATGAAGTCAAGGATAGGTGGTCTACCCTAAATAATTCATAAGGTGTCTTGTTCTTTGTTTTTACCACTAAAACCCTTTTGCATAACATGCGATTAACTGCTTCAGCCCAAAAAGTGGTTGGCAATTTTGAATCTGCAACATGGTTCTAGCACCTATAAGTGTCATGTTCCTTCTCTCAGCAACACCATTTTTTTGAGGAGTTCTAGCAACACTAAATTCTCTTTTAATACCTTTATCTCTGTCATCCATAACTCTATTTTTGAATTCTGTCCCATTGTCACACCTAATGATTTTAACTTTCATATCATATTGGTTTTCAACTTCTGTGATAAATATCTTAAGGATGCCAGTTGTTTCATCCTTGGTTCTAAGAAAGAAAACCCATGTAAACCTGCTAAAATCATCAGTCACTACAAGACAATATTTCTTTAGATTCAAGCTGCTCACGGATGTAGGACCAAATAAGTCCATATGTAACATTTGAAGTGGGTGAGCAATGGATTTAACCAACTTTGACCCAAGAAGCTCGTGTTGTTTGCCTTTAAGACAAGCACACAGGTTTGATCATTTTCAAATCTTTTAGGTAAGCCTCTCCAAACCATCTTTGACAATCTTATTAATGGTTTTGAAGTTAACATGACCAAGTCTTCTATGCCATAACATGGATTCATCCACTGTGGCCTTTGCAAGAAAGCAAGCATAATCATCTTTAGCAACAATGTTGTTCATATCAAAGCTATATAGGTTGCCTTTTCTAGGAATTTTAAGAAGAATCTGACTTTCATCAGGCATCTTAAAATCCTTAGAGAGAACAAAGCACATATCTTTGGTAAAAAGAACATTGTTCTTCTTTTCACACATTTGTGACACACTAAAAAGATTATACTTAAGCTCTTTTACATAATACACAGGTTCAAAGTCCAAGTTACCAGTTTTGATTACACCTTTACCAGCAACTTTTCCATTAACTCCACCTCCAAAACTAACATATTGTCCATCATAATGTTCAAAATTAGAAAGATAGGACTTGTTTCCAGTCATGTGCCTTAAACACCATATCTGTATATCCTTGATCGATCTTTTTGACCTTGGATGTTCCTGCACATAAAAGTAAAGGTTAGTTTCTTTTGAGGGACCCAAGCCATGATTGACTTGGATGCTTCTGTATATCAATATAGTTAAATCTATCAAAGGTCATTGATACACCATTGGGATTGGTTGTAGAGGTAGTTCCTTTAAGTTTCCATTCCCAACGTCATTCACAGCATTGGCCATGTCCCCCCTTTTCTTGTTTACAACCCTTGAAGTGGAAACTTTTGAATGAGCAGTGGAAGCGAAATGGTTTAGTTTAGGTACCCACTTGTTGGTTATAATGAACTTTTTAGTTTGAAAAGTTCCTTTCCTGTTGTCAGATTTTGCAAAATTTGTTTTGGACTTTGCACTTTTAACAGGTGACTTAGGGTGAGCAGTGTTACAGTTTTTGATTGGCAAAGTTTTGAGGCCACTTCTTAGTTGAACTGCTCTTGGGATCATTTTTCTGTCTGGATTAGGGTGTACATTATTTTGAAACCTGTTACACTTCACCCTTTTATTCCCATGGACTTCCCTTCTCCCAACATGATAGTCACAATAAGCATGTAAATGATCAAAACTACCACAGATATAGCATGCCTTATTGTACATCACAAAATCACTACCTAGTTGTTGAGATTTAACATGATTACATCTCCTCTGGTTACCCAGGAGTGTAGGCTTGTTCCTATACATCTCAGCATACCTTACAGTTGATCTAGGTTTATTAACTTGTTTCCTAGGTTCCTTTGTACAGATATTAACAACTTTTGGGATAGAAGTCTCTTCATTCTTTTTAACATTCTCATCAACAACTGATGAGTCACTAGCACTTTCATAAACATCAGTTTCATGCTTAACCTCGTTCCTCGGTTTTCACAAATGTGTGTCTTAAGAGGACCATATTCCGCGTTCAAGATCCGAAACTCTTCAAAGCTTGTATGAGCTAAATCTATGCTTGGAGGTGATGGAACACCTATTAATGGTGGGGGAGTTGTATTATAACCCATACCAGACTTAACTTTACTAGTTATTTGAGCATTCCAAATTTTATCAATTGACTTAGGTGATAATAACATGTGTCTAAATTAAATTGACATTTTCATTTATCTTTCTAAGTTTATCAAGCTCTTTTTGGAAAGCCTCATTCACAATTTTGCGTATGTTCTACCTCTCTTCTAAGAAGAATCATATCATCATTATATTTAGACTCATTTTCTCTATAGTGCTCTAGTTGTTTTTCTAATACAGCTATACCTCTTCTAAGGTTTGACACAACATAATTAGCAAACAACTACGTTCTTTGACTTTCATAAGATTCATTTAGCTTTTCAACTTCTCTAGCAGCCCTACATGTTTTAGAACAACTTTCAAAGTTTTGTACCTCAGAGTCGGAGAAAGCCATGAGAAAATTCATGAAACAAAAGCACCTCTGAAGGTTCTTCTTCTTGATCATCAGCCATGAAACTCCAATCATAGCTCACACCATCAATAGCCAACATTTCCTTTGGTTCTTCCACAGTTGGTTCCTTCTTTTGCTTGTACCAAGTAGACCTGTTGTCCTTGGTCTTTGGTCTTCTACATTCTCTAGCAAAGTGTCCCAACTTGTGGCAGTTAAAACACTCAACTTTCTTCTTATCAAAGCCTGCAGTTTCACTACCATTGATGTGAATAGGCTTGCCAGTCTTCTTGTAGAATTCCTAGCCCTCATGCTAAGAAGAGCTATCTGCCACTTTATGGCCATCTCCTCCAAGTCATCTTCATCAATTTGCTCTATGTCTTCATGAGTTAATATAGAGCCATTAACTTGAGTGGAGATAAAAGCATAAAAGGTAGGATCTCCAATACTAGCAATCTTCTTCTCTGAACTTGCAGTGGTAACACTAACATTACCATGGAAACGTAGAACCAGGCAGTGGCAATATCATCATCACTATCATCTTCGAATCATCCTGTCAATGAGGTTGACATCAAAGCCAAGCTACTAGAGCTTGTACCAAGTTTCCCTGCCTTCTTCAACCTTTGTTCAATAAGTTTGAAGTTGTTGTAAAGATCATTGAGCTTCATTCTTTCAATATCGCTTTGTTTCCCAGACGTAACATTAGTTTGAAACTCTGAAGGAAAACTTCTTAGAAACTTCAAATTGAGGTCTTCCTTTTCTACCTCAATGCCAAACCAGATTAGTTGTGTAACAATCTTCCGGAGTTTGGTGAAGATGCTATCAAGTGAGTCATTGCTTGAAGCAGAGAAATTTTCATAACTTTGCTTCAACAATGTCTTTTGTGTCTTCTTTGTAGCATCATTACCACCAAAAATTGAGCAAATCTCTTCAAGTTCTTTGCTTGAGTCTTGAACTTGCGAATGCTATGATCTGGTCTCTAGGAAGAGTCATGTAGGCAACTTCTAGCCTTTAGATCATTCTTCTTTAGTGCTTTTCAATACTAGTTTCAGGGCCAGGCCATCACAACTATGTCACCAACCTTCATGTCTTTGACCAGGCTTGAAAGAATCACCGGTTAAGATAATTTCCTATAGAGCATAGTCTTGAATGAGAAGTATTGCTCAATGTTATCCTCCACATCTCAAACTCATTAAGTTTGAGCTTATATGGTGTAGAAGAGTTGGATTGGTTGTTTTCCATCTCCATTGAATTGAGTGAGTAGGTTAAGCTTATTCCTTGGATATTCTAAAACAAAATATCGAGAACCTTCGCTCATACCACTTGAAGGATCTGGACACACACCTTGTGTCAATGATATTTTGTATAATATTAATAAGCACGCGGAATTTACTTAGTAATACTTAGAAGACGGATTGTATGATGTATTGTAAGTAAACACAGATTAAACACAAAACTTAAGCTCCAATATTATTAATGAATAATACGAGTGATCTTGCTTATCACTAGGGTTACACCTTGAAGCCTTTGTGAATAATACGTATGTATATAAGTTCGTAAGTACCTAAGACAATGACCTAGGACCTCCTATTATAGTTCAAGGAGTCCTTTACAAGATAAGTATAAAGCTAACAATATAGAATATACACAAGATCTTTTCTATACTTATCTAGACACGTTCTCCTAATCGTTATCTAACAGCAGTGGTAATACATTTCCACTGCTAGTGCAATCCAAGCAGTGTCTTCCACAACTATCAGTGATAACAGATTATTCCCAACACAGATCATCCTCTGGATTGTTGAAAGCGGATGTTCCTGACATATGACAGGAAATCTCAAACTGTTATCAAACTTTGTCTCAAAGTTCATTGGCCGCTGTCGAGGATTTAGAATGATCACCATAACTATCATGGGCTCTGAGATTACATCAATGGGTATATCGAGATTGCTTGAGTTTATTATGTAGGTCTCGGTCAATTTGTGATGGAGATTTGGAAGTTTCTTTTAGAAAACTTGTTTCATTCGTGATCTACAAGGAAACGATCTTATGTCTGGAACTCGCACATCAAGTCTTTACACAATCTCCATGCAATACATGATTGCTTCATCTCCCATATGCTACTATCTAAGGCAACATCTACAAAATCTTGGTTGTGGCACCATCTTCTTTCACACTTGAACTTTCAAACCATAACCAATCTTGCACGTTACAAACTTGTTGAAGGTCTTAGATTTGGTATTCTAAAGATCACTATACTCGGCTTGTGAACAAGGGAAAAGTACTCATGCTCACTTTCCTTCAAAGGTGGAACCGGCTCGACATGTGCTTCATCTTCTTCACATGGATTTGTGTGGGCCCAATGCGTCAATGCTTGAGGCGATTAATGGCAAGCTACATTCTAGTAATTGTTGATGACTACTCAAGATGGACTTGGGTTTACTTTCTTAGAAGTAAAGATCAAGCTCCACAAATGATCATCACCTTTCTCATGAAAATTCAAATTCGACTCAGGAACACAATCGGACAAATTAGAAGAACGGACAAAGGGGCTGAATTTGTAAATCAAACTCTTCGTGAACACTATGAGAAAGTGGTAATGAGCATCAACATCCATTGCACGGACACCAGGAACAAAATGGAGTATTTGAAAGCGAAACCGTGCGTTAGTGGAACACCAAACGATGTTAAAAATACAAAACTACGGATTACTTGTAGGCTGAGAAGCGTGTCAATTGCATGCTACACTGAGAACCGTTCTATGATCAACTAAACGCAACCAAAATACCTTATGAGCTTATCGTAACATAAACCCAATCTCAAACACTTTCATGTATTTGGTGCTCTCTGTTACCCGAATAATGATTGTAATGACTTTGGAAAGCTCAAGGCTAAAGCTGACATTGGAGTCTTCGTTGGATCTTGTGAAATTCTAAGGATGCCGGAGATGGAATCGTCTACAAAATGATTATGGAAACGATTCAGCAAATTTCGATGAGCTTCTGATGGCTTCGAGCAAAATAGCTTGGAACCGGACATAACCGTCTAAAATTCCCGAAACCCCAACATCAATTTGAACCAAGCATTAGGCTTACACGTCGTCAAAATGGAACAACTATTTGCTCCTACATTTTAGTGATGATATTGATCCACGTGCTCGGATGTATCAAATGATTCCGTCGCTCAACCTTGATACTAATCAATCCACGATACACCTAAAACAACAACAAGCTGTTGAAGAAGCACCTCAATTGATTCAACAACAACAGCCGAACAAACTGCATCCAATGGCGAACGGTGATGATCTTTTGAATCATGATATACTCTACCGCATATTATGATCAAATGCGTTCTTTAACCATTTCGCAAATAGCTGCATCTTAGGATGTTGCGGAATCATCAACAAGCCATTTGAATCCTCCCAATCTGCATAATGTATTTCAACATCAACCCCCTACACATCGTTGAACTAAAGACCATCCTCTTGTGAACATCATTGGAAACCGAATCAACCCGATTAAGTAACTAACAACGCCTTAGGACTAACGGTGAACATTGCATTTATGCACTTCTGTTTGCCAATCGAACCAAAAACATTAAAAATCAATGACTTATGACAACCGGATTGAATCCATGCAAGAAGAACTTAATGGTTAAACGCCTTGAAGTATGGGAATTGGTTGAAAAACCAACAGGGGTCTATGTTATTGGTCTTAAATGGATTTTGAAAAACAAGTTGGATGCTGAAGGTACGGTCATCAGAAATAAGTCACGTCTGGTGGCTAAGGGTTATGGACAAGAAGAGGGGATTTTGTTGGAATCGCTCCTAACACGTAAATGGAACGATATTACGGGATTACATTATCTATCTTATTTAGCAACACAAGGACTAGTTATGTCATAGTTTAATAGTTATGTATGTGCTTGGCTATAAATACCCCTCCATACTTCCATGGAGGGGTGAGTCTCATTAGTGTAATTTCATCTTTCATAAATAAAACACCTAGTATTCTCCCTTCTCTCTCTACTTTCTCTCTCTAACATGAAGATGATGTTCTTTCATCTTCCAAGACCTCCCGATTCACCATATCATCCATACATACGATCCTAACATTGGTATCAAGAGCCAGGTCGGTTTTTTGTTATGGTTGATTTTTGGTGTTGTATCTTGTCAAATTCTTGTATAAAAATCTGTTTTTTCACCGAAGTTGTTAACTTTTAACATTATTTTAGTGTTTAACAGTTTTTTATTCAAGTTTAATGTATTTTTTTTTTGTCAAAATTTGTATGGGTTAACAGAAATGTAAAGGTCAAAAACTATTTTTTGCACAACAGTTGTATTATCATTGTTACACTCATATAAGTTTTTTGTCTAAATCTCAAGTGAAAATTTTGATGGTTTCTGGTCAAGTCTCATGGTCAAACGGTTAAAAATATGCTAATTCTGCAGTAGGTTTCTGGGTTTATCATGAATGAACGGATTCTTTGGTCGGAAAACTCACCGGAAAAAGTCAACAAATGGTCAAAACCCTATTTTTACGCCTAAGGAGCCATCTTCAGTGATATTTACATAACGGCGAGTTATCGCGTAGAATTGTTACGCGTAGGTTTTACGCGCGAAGCTTTACGCGTATGCCTTACACGTAAGACCTATTTTACGCGTAAGGGTGAGTTTAACAAGACCCTATAAGTGTTTACGCGTAACTATCTTGTTTACTCATAAGATGAAGAAGTTTTTTTTTTTTTTTTTGATGGTAAAGCGTGAAAAGACTTTGACCACAAAGAAAATACCATGACTCCATTAACCTCAGTTTACTACAAACATCATTGGTCCATGGTTTTTTCAAACGAAAAGGCTAGAAGCAGTAACAACAAATACAAAACGAAGAAAACCACAGCCACAACCTCATCTAATCCAAAACTATCCTATCACCCATCACTATTTCGTCTACTACTTTACACGGTTAAAAAACACAATAAATCTCACGATTTTTCATTAGTACTCACATGTTATCTCAAACCGTTGAAGGTCAATCACACGAAAAGAACATCATCATTGATTTTGTCGAAGCTATGCTTCTATATATATTGAAACTGAAAATGAAAAATATGCTAATTATATTATTTCTTTTTTCACTTGGTTCGATTCAAATAAAACACAAACAAGAAACATCAAACCTACGGGACCATTTTAGGATCTTGAAGCTACTTTAACGCCTTCTTGGTTGGAGATGAGGTGCAACGTTAACATAGGTTGAGGGTACGGTTGATTGTTGTATTAGTTATGGCGAATCTCTTGAAGATTGATGATTGTGATGAAGATGATAAATGTTTTGAGTTGCTTTAATGTATTTGAGATCTTTTTTTTCTCACGAAGTATTCTTGATGGTGGTAGGACTAAAATGATGTATGTGTATTAGGGTTAAGATAAAATGTCTAGGTCTTACTTTTAATACCGGTTTAGTAACAAAAGAAGTTTTGGATCGGATTGATACCGGATTATACAATTGGATCGAGTTTTTCTTGGGCCTAAATAAGCTTTAAATCAGATTAGATTGGTCTGGGCTGAAACATTATATCTCAAGCTTTTGGAGTAGGCTTATGGTTTTTATTGGATCCGAATTTGCTATAGTTGGGCTGAAACTTATTATCCAGTGTATTTTCATACATTGTATACAATTCGGTATAATTCGGAAAAAAGGAGTGGTATTTTGGTATGACAAATTTTCACGCGGATACATTTTTGACAAGATCGGGAACCATTATCAAAGTTCATTTAAACCGTTAATGAAGGCTAGTTTTGGGCGTTTAACCGCAAGATGTGATTACGGCGATTATTCACTATTATTTATTTGAGGTTGAAGTGGGATATCACGGGCGCGTGTATTTAGTATCTTGAAGATATCGGGGTTGGATGGATGCATGATTCTTCGAGA
>OU343216.1:129630447-129681381 GCA_910596185.1 Chrysanthemum makinoi | reverse complement strand
TGGAAAAGATATTTATCTTGTAGGTTACTGATTGGTGGCAAACCGTCAAGTTTATTACACAAGTCAACCACTTGTGAATGGTCAACCGTAATAAAATTAAAACAGTCTAAAACCAATGCAATGAAGATCTAGAGGAGTATAGTTTTACCTCAGGTCGTTAAGTCCCAACGAGGTGTGAACACTGTAATACAACAAATCTGTGATCGGGTGATATTGAACATGAAAGGTTTGTAGATTTGGAATAATTATATCTAGAGAAAAAGTTTGTAAATTACAGGGGCTTAAATGCAAATTAAAGAAAATTTAATAAGCTAAATTATATTAAATAAACGCTATCACTATTTTTAAAATTGAATTTTCTTGATTTATAAAATAAAATAACTTAAATAAACTATTTTAATTAAATCGTAAACCTAAATTATCTAAAAACGTGACCTAGAATGAAAACGTCGTTATATATAAAAAAATTACGCGAGTGGGCAAGAAAAAACGTAAAATTTGTAAAATAAAAGTCCTATGAGTGTAAAAACAATTTTCTTACTTACTATATGACAAAAGAAAATTTTAGAAAAAAGATTTATATTTTTTTTACTTTTATATTTTTTATTATGAATTAAATACTATTTTAAACTAATTAAATGATTAAAAATACTAAAACTATTAAGAAAAATCTGAAACTTTTTTATAAAATACTTTATACTAATACAAAGCTAAGAAAAATACAAAAGATGTAACAACTTGTTTTAATAAGCTGTAAATAAGCTAAAGTTTTCGTATAAGCTAATTGGACAAAAAGAGTTAAGAAATAAATGTTGCAAGAAATAACCAGTCAAAGTCCTGCCGGGCTTGGTGAGTGGGTTGTGTGTGTGCTGGGTGGCTGGGTTCGAATCCCAAAGAATGGACTTTTTTCTTTATTTTCTTTTTGGATTTTTTCTTTTACAAACTAATTAAGCACAATGAAATAAGCAAATTTTAAAACTATAACTTTTTATGAAAACAACTAATAAGCTTTAATAATAAGCTTATAATTACTAATCAGTTATGCAAGAAATGGAATAAGCCCAAGGATAAGCCAAATGGCTAATAAGCTAGTAAATAAGCAAAAGTAAACTGAAATAAGCTAGAAACTGATTATAAGCTAATATTACAACTGAAAAAGCAAAATAACTTAGAAATAAGCACTAAACAACTTCCAAATAAGCACTAGCTTAACTGTAAGTAAAGTGGGTACTTTTGGGTTTCTAGGTATTTTCTAGATAATGCACAAGCTTATTAATAAGATCAAAAGGAAAACCAGAACTGAGGAGCTTAAGACCACCAACTAAACTATCACAAGACCAAGTTTCAAAATTTCTAACAAGCTAGCATGAAGCTTGTGAAGGCTTTCTGAAAACAACTCCGGTGTGCACAACTATGGCATGGGTCGAGTGTGCACAGGGCAAAACTGAGCTACTTGAGGAGCTTATTTGGAGCTTATAAAAAATCACAAAAATTCCACAAAAATGGTTTCTCAAAACTTAACCAAATTTAACTTGAAAATCCCAATTTTCAATTATTTTAACTCAAAACTGAGTTCATGAAAAATCCACAAAGTTTTGTGAAAACTGTAATGAACAAGATTTGACTTTTAACTCAGAAATGGTATTTTGACTTTAATGAGATTTGATCCACTAAACCGCATTGGAAATGAAGTTTTTAGATGTAATATGACTTAATGAAGATGACTTTAGTGATTTTAATCCTAAAATGCAAGCTATGGAAAACGCATCTAACCGATGTGCATTTAAGAACAGATTAGAGTGAATTTTGACTTTAGATTAAAAACAGATTTAACTAATGACTAGAATGAGTGAGATAGACCTAAATGAGACTATCCTTAACAATTCTAATCACTAATGAACTCTAAAACTCCAAATGAAGGCCTAATCCAAACAACATTTTAATGAACTTAAATGAAATCTACTCTATTTTAATATCTAATCCATGATAGAATGAAAACATGATCTAATAACTAAATGAAAGCTAACAAATGCAGAAACAACAATTATAAACAACAGATTAAAGTAAAATTGATTAATGCAGCAAGAAGACTAATAAGATAGAATTGAAACTTAAGATTACTCACATGAGTCCGTTTATTATGGAGCTTAACACGAACCAATACTAAACTAAGCTTGCTTAATCAAACCCAAATATAACCGGCCCAAATTCTCAGATCACCCAATTTCATGTTTAAACCTAAATCACTTCAGCAGCTTGACTTTTGTTGACTAGAATTGATTTTAGAGTAGAACTGAGTATGTAACCAAACTAAACCCACAATAAGCTATATTGAGCTTATGTAAGCTTAATCAACAGAAATAAAGCTTAATGAAGCATTGAAACTGATTTAGACATATTTTTATTTTTCAAGTATTTTCTAGATTTTTTTGTGATTTTTGATTATTGACTAAAACTAGTTTTTAATGGTACTGAGCTTATAAAAACTTAGTAATAAGCTAATATGAGCTTGAAAGAACTATAAAACACCACTTTTAACAATCTTTAACTAATATGAGAATTTCAAGGTAAAAATGAAAATTCGGATTTTTAACAAAGATCACTTGAAATTAAACTTAAATAAGATTTATATTACACTAGGAATCTGTTACAACCTTTTTGAACTAAGAAATACAACTGAAAACTAAAATTACATTAAGTCAACATGTTTTACACTAAGCTACTCTATCGCCTTGCTTCTCTCAAATTTTTTCCTTTTTATGGACATCCAAAAGCTTTCTCTCACATCTCTGATCATTTCCCACTTGTTTCCATCCATTGGATGTTTTGAATTCATCAAAACCATACATGTGGCATTTTACGCCAAAATCTTTACGTACCGGATTGGGAAAGGGTTTATTGCATTTAAAGGGTTTTGGGAGGTCAAAGGGAGGTGAAGGAGAGTGGGTAAATGAGCTAGAGACGGTGGTAGAAGCAGGTAAGAAACCATAGTGGTTTCTGGTTTCGAGCATGGGTGAGGAGGTGTACAGGAAGGCGGGTTTTATATTTTAAAACGTACTGGGGTGGATATTGGGCTTGGGCATTGGGTTTGGATAATTAAAAGGATCCGGTTTGGTTTGGATTTGGTATTAATAACATAAGGACCATTCATGTAATTTTTGAAAATGAAGGGACTGAAATTGCAACTTTTCCAAAGTTAACACAAGGACTAAACCTGCAATTAATGGTTAGTACAAGGACCACATTTGATAATTTTCTATTTTTATAAATCCAAGGACCAAAACTGCCAACTTTGTAACTCCAGGGACCAAACTTGTAATTTTCTCAAACTTTATCATATAAGGACCAAATATGCCACATTTGAATAGTACAAGGGTGTAGTTTGAATAATTTACATTTTTAAACACCCAGGGACTGATTTTGACACTTTTGTAAAGTTGAAGGACCAAAGTTGCCATTTTGTAATTTTTTTTAAACTTTGAAGGGTTTGTTTTGACAACTCATGAATCCCTAGGGACTTTAAATAACATTTTTCATTATTTTGATTTACAGTGGACTAGATTTGACAACTTTTGAAACTTTCGGGGACTAAAATCTGCCAATTATGCAAACTTGATAATGCTTTTCACGATTTTGGTATTTTTGCATATAAAACACATAAAACACTTATTTGTGATATTTTTATCATTTTGATGCATTTCTGAGTGTTTTCAGATGTTTTTGCAATTTAAATGGTACAAAAATGATGAGTATTTAGACACTCATCAGTTACGTATTGTATTATGTAAAGGACTCCTTAGTCTATAAAAGGAGGCCCTAGGTTAGATTAGATATACATAAGTTTTATATCTAAGGTCGATACACTTCAAGGTTGCAAAACCCTAATACTGTAAGAGTATTCGTATTAATAAATAATATTGAGGTGTTGAATGTTAACTGTTCTTCTTCTTAAGATTAAGTGTTAAATTCCGCGTAATACTTAATAAGCTTTTATTCTAAGTCAGTTTCTATATTAGATCGTTTGCTCAACTGGGATCAACAAGATATTGTGGAGTTTGATAGACTCCTTGAGATCGTTTTGAGCCTCTAGGGTTAACAATAACAATGATAATAAACTTGTATACGCAGCGGAATAAAACAAATCATAGTTATTGACACAAGGTTTTTCATTATAATCATTCCAAGCCTCAAATATTATTTGATCAGAATAATACGGTTACACTTAACTTGTAACAGGGATCAAAGATCCGTGAGGCTAAACTACACCAATTCTAGTCCTAGACGTTTATAGGAACACGTCTAGGTTACACACACACACACACCTTTAGACTACATTATGGAAGACTTATATCTAAAACCTACACCCCATGTCCTCTTTATATACTAGAGGATTAGGGTTTACAAAATACTACGAAGGACTAAATAATAAATCTTCTTTTGCAAGCAAGTCCTTCCATCTTTTTGTAGGTTTCATCTCTTTCACTTTAAGTCCCTTTGTTTCATTCTTATATTTATTTTGTCTCATCAAATCCAAGGAACCTAAAACCCAACAATCTTCCCCTATTTGATGATGACAAAACAAACAAAGTCGTGTACCTAACTTCTCTAGCGAAGTAGTGAAGTTGAGATGTAAACATCTCCGTGAATGAAACATTCTTGTCTTCCTTTGTCTTCCCTTTAATCCATGCCATCGCACTCCAATATCTCTTCCCCTTTTTGTTATCAACAAATAGAGAATGTAAACATTAGAAACTTCCCCTTGAGTGGTGCATGAAAATGATTCTTCAAATCAGTAAGCTCTATGTAATGATAACTTGTGAAGAAAACCAAGTATAACAAATTTGATGAAGAAGTAAAATAACCCAAACTTGTGTCTTATGTCTTGTACTATCCATGTGACTCCAAACTTATACTAACACCATATAAGTAGACCGCAATCTCTTGACAAAATCCTCATCTTCAATGAGACACTGAGCACTACAATGTAACTCCTTTAAGTGATAGTTAACTAGGTCTTCATCCATCCACCCCTTAACCTATGAAAACTAGATTTTGCAAGTCTTTGTCAACATCCTTTAAGCAAGAAGATATTCCAAAGTGTAACACCCACTTTGAGATATGACAAGAACAAAAACCTGTGAAACTCAACTACAACATCAAATAAATGATATTTAACCTCTTCGTAATCACCTCAAATAATTCAAAAACGAGATTTTTAAAACCTTTAAGAACAAATACCAATCTTCTTGTGTATGCGAACCAAAATCCCATGTGTGTGTCACCACCAAAAATCTCGCATCAAAAAAACATGTACAAATTTTCCCTCAATTCCAAAACCTCATTAAACGACAACGCAAGAAACAATCAAAGAAGTGGAATTGAGATACCACTAGCAGTGGTTTCGAGAAAACACTAGGAGTGGTTTCGAGAAAAACACTAGAAGTGGTTTCGCAAAACACTAGAAGTGGTTTTAGAAAACACTAGAAGTGTTTCGTGAATACACTATCGCTGGTTTCGAGAATACACTATCGATGGTTTCGAGAATACACTATCGATGGTTTCTGAAAACACTAGAAGTGGTTTCATAAAAACACTAGGAAAGCTGCTTCTAACCATGAATCATAAACACCACACAATGTATAAACAACCTCCATCAAGAATTAGAACAAGTAACACAAATTCAAGAAGTTGAATATGCATTAAAACCCCAAAATTCAATTATTAAACCAAAGTTTCTGCAATTCAACCTCGACATTGAATAACTTTTGATAGTGCTCGATCGACAACCCTTCGGTGAAAAGTTAGATGAATATATATAGAGAACGTCCACCTGAATTTCAAGTATGATCCAACGTTAACTAAAAGTTATCGCGTTTTTAAAACTGCATGCTAAAAATACGAGAATTTTGATTCAGTAGTTTTTCTTCTTTTCGCCATTCTTCACCATAAAACTATAACTTTTTTTATAAAGTAACGAGCCCCAAGCTCGATACCAATTTTGAGTTTGATAGACCTTTGAGATCTTGAGCTCTAGGTTAACAATAATGATAATAAACTTGTATACGCTAGTTTTAATAAAACAAATCATAATTATTGACACAAGGTTTTTCATTATAATCATTCCAAGCCTCAAATATTATTTGATCGGAATAATACGGTTACACTTAACTTGTAACAACAGGATCAAAGATCCTTGAGGCTAAACTACACCAATTTAGTCCTAGACGCTTATAGGAACACGTTTAGGTTATTACCACACACACCTTTAGTAGACTACATTATGGAAGACTTATATCTAAAACCTACACCCCATGTCCTCTTTATATACTAGAGGATTAGGGTTTACAAAATACTACTAAGGACTAAATAATAAATCTTCTTTTGCAGTTGTGTCCCATCTTTTGTAGGTTTCTATCTTCATAATTTTAAGTCCCTTTGTTTCATTCTTATATTTATTTTGTCTCATCAAATCCAAGGAACCTAAAACCCAACATATTTCACTTCTTGACGTAATATTTCCCGACCGTTGGCATGTGTCGCATCCCTTGATAAATGTTTTAGCGTCGTCAAAGATACTAGGCCAATAAAATCCTGTGTCTAAAACCTTTCTCCTGGTTATGGCGGCGCCATGATGTCCTTTGGTTGGTCCCGAGTGACAATGCGCTAATATTGCATGTATTTCACTTCCAGCAATACATCTTCTAAGTATATTATCAGGACATAATTTAAGTGCATACTACCATCCAAAAAATTATCATTTACCTGAGAGAAAAACCCTTTTCTTTGTGTTAATACAAATATCGTCATTAAACGTTATTTATATTTTTGATCTTTACCTAAGTTTTATTAACGACAAAAGTAAATTTAATTTGTATAAAAGCTTAAAGCTTGTCAAGTTTAATAGATATTAAAACAAGCTTTTTCAAACAATATATTCATCATTCAAGCATTTACATTTATGATTAGTGATATCTTGATATGACTCTAATCATTATGTATGATAGTAGTTTTAGAATGTGTTAGGTTCTTAAAACCAAACACTACTTAAGTACTTGCATATTTCTAAAAATAGAAATACAACATATGACATCATGTGATGCATCATGGAAATCATTGGAAGATTTCATTAGATATTTTGTGTGGATTTGTACTCTTCATATCTTGCACAATCTTACATTATATGAGTTGACTTTGGTAAGATTTGATATCTTGCCTGTCGGACCCACTGCATCAAAATGGTACACTGCGGAACCCTTTAAGGGTTCCGTGGTCCGTGGACGCCCCGTCCATTTTGGCTATAAATAGCAATGCCAAACCAAGTAGTTTCTCATCCCTTCTAACATACTCTCATACATATTTTCTCTAACCTTTCTAACTCATATCATATTAGTGATCTCTTTTGTAGCAAAGAAGATCAAGTCACATTCAAGCTTCAAACGAAGTTGGAAGTCTTTTTATTTAGTGTTGTATGATCTAGTGTTGATTCATACTTCATTGTTGTATTAAACCATCATAATCTTGTGAGTGTGAGTGGTTAGTATTTTAGTCCTCAAAATACATTGTGTGTGGGAGTGGTTGTACCTTGGAAAGAACTCGACATCTAGCTTAGTGTCGGAAATAGTGTAAGCAAAGTGTAAAGGTTTTCTCCCAGCCGTGAAAGGAGCTTGTTGACTAGTGAAGTTAAACTCTCGAGTGTGAGACTCGAGGAGTGAGAGTAGGGCGAAAAAGAGTCCTTGTAGACCGAACCACTATAAACAACTAGTTGTGGTTTGATCATTTCTTTCCTTATTTACTCTTTACATATTGCTTGCATATTTCATTAACATATCTAAGATCAATATCAATTGATCTTTCAATAAGTTTCAAAACAAAGTTTTAATTGGTAAACTATTCAACCCCCTTCTAGTTTTCTACAATTGGTATCGAGCCTCGTTCAAGAATTTCTAAAATAACTTGTATTTTATAAACTTGAAACGATCAATGGATTCCGAAAACTTTAAAGAAGGGCAATCTATGCAAAGACCACCACTCTTTGAAACCAATGGATTTATCTATTGGAAAAACCGCTTTGAAACATATGTAAAATCAAAAGATATAGATCTTTGGTTTATTATTGTTAAAGGGGATTTTAGTTCTACAACAAAGGATATTTCTATTGATGAACAAAAGAAATTAGTTGCTAAAAATAATGAAGCTAAAATGATGCTTTATAATGCTTTACCTAGAAAAGAATATGAAAGAATTTTTATGTGTGAAACCGCCAAAGATATTTGGGAATTTGTGATTGTTACACATCAAGGTAATTCACAAGTCAAGGATAACAAAATTGATCTTCTTGTTCAACAATATGAACAATTTGTTATCCCTGAAGATGAAACCATTGATTGTGGCTTTGCTCGCTTTACTACTATTATTACATCACTTAAAGCACTTGATGAATCTTTTCGTAGTAAGAACTTTGTCGGGAAATTTCTTAGAGCACTCCATCCCAAATGGAGAGCTAAAGTGACCGCTATTGAAGAATCAAAAGATCTCTCAAAAATGTCACTAGACGAGCTAATCGGAAACCTCAAAGTACACAAAATGGTGATGGAGAAAGATTCGGAGATCATCAAAGGAAGAAGGAGAAGATCAAACTGCTGCTCTAAAAGCAAAGCGGAATCAAGTGATGATGATAATCTTGCCCCAGAGTGAAGATGAGGAATATGCCATGGCCGTAGAGATTTTAAGAAGTTCTTAGAAGAAGAGGAAAGTTCGTAAGACAACCTCGAGAAGAAAAGAAGCCATTCTTAAAAGATCGGGATGACAAAAAGGGTAAAGGTGAAAGAAAGTGTTTTAGATGTGGTGATGCAAGTCACCTCATAGAGAATGTCCAAGCCACCCAAAAGCAAAACTCAACGAGCTTTTGTAAGTGGTGCTTGGAGTGATAGTGAAGACGATGAAGAATCAAGCAAGGAAGAGATCGCCCTAATGGCACATGAGTCAAATGAGGTACTTTCCGACTCTTCTTATTCTTCTATTGATGATGACACTTTGCAAAAACAATATAATCAATTGTGTGAGCTAAGTCTAAAAATCATAACTAAAAATAAATTTTTAAAACCAAAAAGGAATTTTTGGAAAATGAAGTTTATGAGTTAAAAGAAAAGCAAAACGACTTGAAAAAGGAAAAGCAAATGACGATGATTGTAAATCATGTCAAGAGCTTAAACTTGAAATAGAAAAACTAAAGCTCACACAAGATGTTTTAATCGAAAACAATTCTAAATTTAAAAGGTTTAACAAGAACATCGCTCTTGCCGATGAAATAGTTAAAATTCATAAAACACCAGAGACATGAATGGGCTAGGTTTTAATGAAGTATTAATTCCAAAGAGTCAAAACAAAACGCCGAAAGAGGAACACCTCTCAAACTGCCGCAAAGATAAAGACCACTGCAGAACCAAAATAAGGGTTCCGTCCGTTGGAAAAATGGTGCCGCGGTACTTCCGCAGACGTAATGTTCGTAATACGACCGCATCAATTTGTTAAAGTAACAAAGAAAACCAAGGATAGTGTTAAACTAAAACCAAATGTTACATCGAGTAGGACTGTCAAAAATGAATTTAGATCAAAAACTACTCAACAACGATATAAAACACCTTTTGCCAAACGCCCTTTCCTAAGAGCAACCACAACGTACAACCCAACTACCAACACAATGGTTGGAATCAAAACTTCCATAGACCATATCAAACTCCAGATTACATGCCATGGAACTCTTACCCATCATTTCCATACATGAATCAAATAAATGGTATGTTTAACCCAAACCCATGAGATATTGGGGACCAAATGCTTGAGTTATTTGCTTCCTAGGTATGCTTGAAAGTTGGATTGGAACCCGATGAATGGATAAAAGATAGTGGATGCTCACGACACATACGACGCAACAAAAGTCTCTTCTCATCATACCAAGGTAATGTCTCTTTTGGTAGCAATCTCAAAAGCAAAATCATTGGCAAAGGTACGATCGCTCATAACTCCCTAACTATTGAAAATGCTGCTCATGTGGATAGGTTAGGATTTAATCTACTTAGTATTAGCCAATTATGTGATAAAAGTATAAAGTACTATTTGATGAAAATGGTAGTAAAATACTAAAAGATGGTATCACCATAGCTAAAGGAGTTAGAAAAATAACATATACGTCATGAAAATAGATAAAACATATAATGACAAACTTTGCCTAACAACATTAGACGATAGCTCATCTCTTTGGCATAGACGCTTAGGTCACGCTAATATGAGACTTATACAAAACCTATCTTCAAAAGAGCTAGTTAGGAATTTACCAAAACTAAAATATGACCAACACTTTTATGACGCTTGCAAAATTGGTAAACAAACCCATAGTAGTCACAAATCTAAAAATATGGTGTCCACATCTAAGTGTCTAGAATTATTGCATATGGACTTGTTTGGTCCATCCGCTATAAGAAGCTATGGAGGCAACTTATACACTTTGGTCATAGTAGATGATTACTCAAGGTTTACTTGGACGTTGTTTTGAAAACCAAAAATGAAGCTTTTGATAAATTTGAAATACTTAGCAAGAAAATTCAAAATCAACTAAAAATTGTGTCGATCCGTTCGGATCATGGTCGGGAATTTGACAACGAAACTCAATTTGGAAACTTTTGTGATACAAATGGTATAACACATAACTTTTCCGCCCACCTAACACCTCAATCAAATGGAGTAGTAGAACGTAAAATAGAACAATTCAAGAAATGAGTAGAACAATGCTTAATGAACAAAACATTCCTCAAAAGTTTTGGTGTAACGCCGCTGACACTTCTACATATATTTTGAATAGAGTCTTAATACGCCCTTTCTTAAACAAAACACCATATGAACTTTATAAAGGTAAAAAGCCAACTTTAGGATATTTTAGAGTCTTTGGTTGTAAATGCTTTATTCTTAATACTAAATATTATCTCACCAAGTTTGACCCAAAGTCTTATGAAGGTGTATTTCTTGGTTATTCTCAAACTAGTAAAGCTTACATTGTCCTAAACAAAGAAACAATGATAGTCGAGGAATCGTTGAACATAACATTCGACTAAAGTCCACCTCCCTTTAAGACATCACCTTTGGTAGATGATGACTTAGTTGAAAGTCAAATGATAGAAAGTCAAGAAATAATTAATAATAACAAGGAAGATGAACCATTAAATAAAGAAATTGTAAACATCAAAGAATCTAAAAGTCATCCTTTAGACAAGGTCATAGGACAACTAAATCAAAGAACCTTAAGGTCACAAGCCCAAAATCAAAGTAATTATTTTTGTTTTGTATCCACCATTGAACCAAAAACATAAATGAAGCAATAAAAGATGAATCATGGGTAATTGCCATGCAAGAAGAATTAAACCAATTCGTTAGAAATGATGTTTGGAAATTAGTTCCAAAACCTAAAGATCAAACTATAATTGGAACAAAATGGGTTTTTAAAAATAAAATGGATGAAAATGGTATAGTATCTAGAAACAAAGCTAGGCTTGTAGCACAAGGTTATAATCAACAAGAGGGAATTGATTATGATGAAACTTATGCACCGGTAGCTAGACTTGAGTCTATTAGAATATTACTTGCTTATGCATGTGCCTATGATTTTAAATTATTTCAAATGGATGTTAAAAGTGCATTTCTTAATGGGTTTATTAACGGAAGTGTATGTTGCTTAACCTCCCGGTTTTACCGACTTTGAGAAACCACATCATGTCTTCAAACTCAAGAAAGCATTATATGGTCTTAAGCAAGCACCAAAAGCTTGGTATGACCGACTTAAGACTTTTCTTATTGATAACAAATACACTATGGGATTAGTAGATAATACTCTTTTACCAAGAAAAAGGAGTCACATATTATCATTGTTCAAATATATGTTGATGACATTATATTCAGATCAACTTGTCAAGAGCTATGTGATGATTTCTCTAAAATCATGCACGACGAGTTTGAAATGAGTATGATGGGTGAGTTAAATTTCTTTCTAGGACTTCAAATTAAACAACTAGAAGATGGCATATTTTTAACCAATCTAAATATATAAAAGACATGCTTAAGAAATTTGGTCTTGAAGATTCCAAACCAACTAAAACACCCATGTCCTCGGACACTAAACTCACCAAGGATGAAGAAGGTGAATCCGTAGATAACAATAAATATAGAGGAATGATTGGTAGCCTACTCTATCTTACGGCTAGTAGACCCGACATTATGTTTACTGTTTGCCTATGTGCTCGCTTTCAAGAAAACCCAAAGGCATCACACTAAGAAGCCTTAAAAAGGATTTGTAGATACATTAAGGGAACAACGTGTTTAGGATTATGGTATCCCAAAGGAACGGGTGTAGAAACCATAGTGTATGCCGACTCTGATCATGCCGGTGATTATGTCGATAGAAAAAGTACAAGTGGTATTTGCACTTTTGTTGAACATTGTCTCACCTCATGGTTTGCAAAGAAGCAAACGGCCTTAGCCATCTCAACTACTGAAGTCAGTACGCCTCACCGAAAAGCATGTCAACAAGCTCTTGGATGAAGCAAGCTCTCGAGATTACGAATTCATCTCAACGACATTGTGATACTTTCGACAACAAAGGAGCCATCGATCTCAGAAGAATCCCGCTCAACATGCTCGCACAAAGCATATTGAAATCCGGCATCACTTTCTTTTCGACAATGTTCAAAAAGGAAACATTTCAATCGAGAAAGTATCCTCCGAAGACAACATTGCCGAAATCTTAACTAAGCCTCTTAAACGAGAACCTTTTAATCTTCTTAGACTTGGTTTAGGTTAATGGAACCAAACATGTAGGATAAACATAGCCCAAAACATTAGAATAGTCAAAACAAAACAATTTTGTCTTATATCCATACAGTAGCCACGACACCAACGACAACAAAGACGGAACCAAAATTTGGTACCGTCGTCCGTGGTGTCTATAGAAGCAAAACCGCTATATACAAAACATCTTCTTCCTCAAAACCCACTTTACCAAAACGTGTAAACATTAAACCAAGCTCATTATTGACACCTTCCCACTCACTAATCAATGAAGATAACATCATTGTAAGTATCCTAACTACATTTTATCTCTTAATTCTCAGTCTAGGATTCTTATTTATGCACAAAACTATCACAAATCATTACATGGGGTTTTATGTATGCTTTTATACCAAATATGAATTCAATTGGCAAATTGCATAACTAGTCATTGAAATTAGGTACTACATTATCATATTGCATAAACAAATCATGCTTCCCACTAATGATAGATAATAACTATAAGGTCTTATTCAAATAACCAAACACCCCATGTCAAAAATTTTGAAAAGCTTCTCACTTGTAGGAAAACAATTTTTCATTGCTAATACAAATAGAAACGTTAAATTTTCATCACTTGCATGCTCTTGAATACTAAAGGTATTGCATAACTAATATGCATTCCTGGGTATATTCAAATGAAGCCACATTGAATTAGGAGCATTTGGGTTATCTCATGGTATTTGCCAAACACCCACTAAAACCATTTTTGTGCATAAAATGAGTCGAGATAACCCCAACTCCAAATTGTTTTCATATAGGCACACACTAGAACCAAAACGTTAAAACTTATTCTCATTTTTTAACATATTAACTCTTGTTCTTAGGAATAACCATGGTAGCCGCAAGATTCTATGATCACAAAGACACCCTTAACTACATTCCCAAACATCACAAAACCAAAGGACTCTCCAAGGAACAAGTAGAAATATTTAGGGGTCTAGAATCAAGGTATTTCCATGAGGGTAGAACCATTCACTCATCCTTCCTTGAAAACACCAATCTCCGTGAAGAACTAGCAGCCATTCAATTCGATTGTCTTCTTGACATCGATGAACCAATTTGTCCTAGGTTTGTGTTAGAATTCTATGCTAGTGTGACCGGCTTTAGTGATGAAGACGATGATGAATTTTGTCTTAGGTTTAGAATCAATCAAAACGACTACACCATCACCTTAGCCAACTTTGCTCAAGTGCTAGGAATTCCCAACCGAGGGACTTGTCTCTACACGGATAAATGGTCACTCACCGCTCTTGATGCTATCAATGACCGCTCTCTTCCCTACCAAACCCGTTTGGCCGATAAGGATGTCATCCGTGAACACCTATTTAACCCAAGGGGTGATACAACCCGAGTTACCCGTAAGGGAAAGGAGGTAAACCGAGATCCATATGGAATGGAGCTAAATGAACTTAAGCCCGAATTTAAGAAATGGGAGGAGCTACTTAGAGCCAACGCCATTAGCACCATAGGAAATAGGGATCACATTAACGCTTGCCTTTGTCATATGCTCTACAACTTGTCCACTCGTCAACCATTCAATTTAGCTTACTATATCGCTAGGAGAATGATTGATATTCCAACTCAAGGATCGGTTGCTCTTCCATACGGGATGCTTCTCACCCGTCTCTATAGAAACTTTGCACCAATTCCACCAACACCAAAAGGGATGCACCTTCACTATGAGCTCATCCCTCACATCTTTGTACCTTTGAGTGATGCACGAGTTGCTAAGACAAAAGGCAAGAGAGCAAAACCTCCAACTCCATCATCATCATCATCATCAAATAGCTTCGAGGATGGTCTTCCAAGCTCTCGTCTTCCGCCTCATGAGTATTATGCGTCTCTTCCGAGATAGAGAATGAATTAGCAGAATTCAAGCAAACTAAGGGAATGTTCAAGTGCCTTGGTAGGATGATGAACAAGATCTACAAGAAGTTGGACAAATAAGGGTCCATTAAGGAGTGTTTGGAACAATACATTATCATTAATGTTTGATACAATTTGGTTGTTTTTATTATGTAGGATGATAATATAACTTGAAACAATGGTGTATGCTAACAATCTTATCATGCGGGGATAGCACAAGTATGCTATCAAATTTTACCCATTTTCACTATAATGTGAAAATCACTAAGCCTTGCTCAAAATACATGTTCCACTATGTTTATATATGTGTTATTTGCTTTTCCTAACTAGAAATGTTTAGTATCACATGTTTTGAAAAATTTCGAGTTTCGAAAAGTCCCGACACCTAAAACACACTCTGTCCATTTTTCTGCAGACGCACGGATCGGACGGGACCAACGGTTTGGTACCGTCCGTTATGAATTGGTACAATCGCGCACAGCACAGTGACCAGACGGCACCCTTTTAGGGTTCCGGCCGTGTAAATTTTGGTGCCGTGGATCCTCCGGTAACTTTCTCAATTTGACTCTTTCGTGATTCCAAATTACCATTCACTGCTTATAAGTCAATCCTAACTTGTTTATACTCTTATTAGAACTAGTATAATTCACTTAGGTATATAAGAAATCCATTTCCCACCAAAATTCAAAAATTTGAAAAATCCACCCAAGGAGCCCTTTTGCATAAAGGAAGGAACCAAATTTTGGTACCTTCAAATCCGGTGATTGGCATCTCGATATTAGGAAATTCCATTCACTAGAACACATTTATTGCAAATCCTTTCTTCTTCACTCCATCTCTCTTGAATGGCTTGACTTGGGTGATATGACTAGCATTCAACCCACTTCCAAATCATTAGGAACCTCATCTCTTCAATGGCTTAACATCAAATCAAACACATTTCTCCATAATTTTTCACTTCTATAAATTGAGAGGTTTTACCATGATCATCCTCACACCTTCTTCATTCTTACTATCATCTAGCAAAGAAAACCAAAGTCAAAAATGACAAAATCATCTCAAAAACCTTGCAAAAAGACCGCTAGAATTAGTGTGAGGCCTTGTTGCTTCGTTAACCTTAGCTCCTCATCCGAGTCTTCTCCACTCACAATCTCATCTCCCATCTGAGATGATACAAACCTTACCTTAGCCACACCTACTCAATCACACATTGTGATCACCACTCCACCACCAACAAAAACACCAACTTCACCTCCACCGCCACCCATCCAAACATCCAAAACACCCTCACCACCTTCACCACCAAGGTCTCCAACTCTCATTCCTATGGAGTTATTTTCCACTCCACCAACTTCACCAAATCCTTTCTTGGAGGACTTGGATGACTTGCCTCCTAGGCCAAATCATCCACCACCATTGCCATCCTTGGCTCAATTGGCGGATGGCTCATGAGTCACCTTGGTCATCCTTTGACCCAAACGCCCATTAGGGCCTAAACCTCTTCTCTTCCACCCCATTCACAAAGACATTCATGGTCCTTTGTATGGGGATCATCACTCCCTACATCAATGTCCCCTCATCTTGAGGACATTGAGGAGTGCATGTGGGATGCCAATCCCACTAGAGAGGAGATTCAAGCGGAACTCCACAACCTCCACCAATTCAAAGGCATGGTGGACTCTCACTTAAGTGAGACAATGCAAATGCAAAGTGCTTTGCTTGCTTCCATCATGACCACCCCAAACATTTCCACCAACACCAACACATCTACCATTCCACCACCACAACCTCCCCAAACATACTACCTCCTAGGCATGGTTGCTCAACTTGTGAGCAAACGGCCCAAACCGTTGATATGACACGGGTTATGGTCCTTGACTTTCAAGAAGAAATGAGGTTCATCCTCAATCATATCCTTGAGCCTCAACACTCTTTTCTCATCCACCATCAAATTAGGATGGTCATAGTTTAGCATTTCTAGTTTTCTTTCTTATGATAATTTTTTTCTTCTTTTTCTTGTACTAGAAACACATCATTGTGTTCTCTTTTCATGATCTTTACTCATGAAAATTTTAACTAATGAATGTGTTTTTATAGTGTTGGTGATTTTACATAGTGTTTGGAAATGCTTGTGAATGATCATTATTACTAACATTTTTTTGTAGCTTTATTTTCACAATCCATGTATCTTCCCATTAAGCACCCAATTTAGGGGGAGCTTTGATCAAGGGGAGATAATATACGGCTCGGCTCATTACATTCCAGACGCCTCTTCTTTTGTTGAGACAAAAGGGGAGAAAATATAGAACTTGATTATATTTGACTTTTCTAAAAAGTCAAACTTACATTGACTTTCTAAAAGTCAAACATGGTACTTCATTGGTAATACACTTTTCTTAAAAAGTCAATTGCATACTTTGACTTTCTGAAAAAGTCAACATCATGCATCAACTAGTGAATACTTTGACTTTCTTAAATAGTCAAACATCATACACTTGCATTATCATTTCAAGTTCTAAAACTAATATTTTTATAACTCTTGCACAAACTTTGTATCTTTTATAAAAATAAAATTTATATTTTGTCCTCAACAAAAGGGAGAGATTGTTAATACAAATATCGTCATTAAACGTTATTTATATTTTTGATCTTTACCTAAGTTTTGTTAACGACAAAAGTAAATTTAATTTATATAAAGCTTAAAGCTTGTCAAGTTTAATAGATATTAAAACAAGCTTTTTCAAACAATATATTCATCATTCAAGCATTTACATTTATGATTAGTAACATCTTGATATGACTCTAATCATTATGTATGATAGTAGTTTTAGAATGTGTTAGGTTCTTAAAACCAAACACTACTTAAGTACTTGCATATTTCTAAAAATAGAAATACAACATATGACATCATGTGATGCATCATGGAAATCATTGGAAGATTTCATTAGATATTTTGTGTGGATTTGTACTCTTCATATCTTGCACAATCTCACTTAGATAGAGTTGACTTTAGCAAAGATTTGATATCTTGACTGTCGACCCGGTACCAAATTGGTACACGGTAGGAACCCTTTAAGGGTTCCGGGTCCGTGACGCCTCTGTCCATTTTGGCTACAAATAGCAATGCCAAGCCAAGTAGTTTTTCATCCCTTTCTAACATACTCTCATACATATCTTCTCTCTAACCTTTCTAACTCGGTTTCATATCATATTAGTGATCTCTTTTGTAGCAAAGAAGATCAAGTCACATTCAAGCTTCAAACGAAGTTGGAAGTCTTTTTTGTTTAGTGTTGTATGATCTTGTGTTGATTCATACTTCATTGTTGTATTAAACCATCATAATCTTGTGAGTGTGAAGTGGTTAGTATTTTAGTCCTCAAAATACATTGTGTGTGGGGAGTGGTTGTACCCTTGGAAAGAACTCGACATCTAGCTTAGTGTCGAAATAGTGTGCGAAAAGTGTAAAGGTTTTCTCCGCCGGTGAAAGGAGCTTGTTGACTAGTGAAGTTAAACTCTTTCGGTGTGAGACTCGAGGAGTGGAATAGGCAAGGAAAAAGAGTGTAGGAATATAAACAACTTGTTGTGGTATTAAAGAGTCACCCTTATTTACTCTTTCCATATTGCTTGCATATTTCATTAACATATCTAAGATCAATATCAATTGATCTTTGAGTAACACCGTGGAACTTTTTAATTGGTATATTCAACCCCCTGTAGTTTTCACACTTTGTTACGATGTCCACTTGGTAGAACAACCTATATAATTGACTCTCTACCTCCCAAGGGGTTCATTGTCGTATAATAATAGTTTGCAACTTAGGTCTCCTAAGTTCCCTAAACCTCTAAACACTTTATCTCTCTCTAGATAATGGTCCATGACTAAGTTCTTAGCCCTTTGTGTTTTAAGTTCGATGTTTTGGAGCAACAATTATCCTAACAATTGGTACTTCAAGAGCGTAATGATCGGTATCCACAATTTTGGATTAGGGTTTATCAAATGGTTTTGAAACAAGTTCCTAGGTGGTTTTGTGCATCATTTGGTTGATTTCTAAGTGTTAAAGTTTGAACTTTGCTTCTATTCTTTGTTAGTACTTTTTGCCCATAGTTACTAGCATCACACATTTTAATTTTCAAAAGGCTTGAATCATCTTGGTAAGATTGAAAAGTGATGTTTATGTGGTTAATTTTTCTTTATTAACTTAACACACGGAATACTTTCTTAGTAGCGAATCTTTGCTTACAAATTTGTAGCGAGTTACATGCTACTTAATGAACCTACGATAAAATCTAGCATGAAGACAAAGTAGTGGACTCTCCACCTCACGGTTTACATTATTGGTGGTAAGGTAATTTAGCAATTACATCAATTTTACATCTATCTACTTCAATCCTTTTCCCGAAATTTTGACCTAGCCTTCTTTACTATAGCGACAATGACATTTTTCCCAATTGGGAATAACAAGGTTGTGTTTCTTCATATCTAGCAAGCATTTTATCAAGATTAGCTAGCTTATCAAAAGAGTTACGAACGAACAAATGCATAAGTCATCTTGAAGAAATATAAAATCATCCGTGAAAGAATCGCCATATTTCTGAAAGGTCAAAGGTCACGGTTTAATCATAGAGTTCTATAAAAGTGAAAGTGAAAGTTTCCTTTTCTTGATATTCTAGAGTAATTGGTATTTGAAAGAAACCTGAAAAACCATCAAGAAAACAATAATCCGGATAATCATTCTAACATTTGGTTGGAGAGATGATATTTTTGGTCATCATTGAAGTACCGGTTGAGATAGTCAATACAAACTTCCATCTTGGCAGAATGACTGATTCTTGGAATCATTATTGTTATCGTTCAAGACTATTCTCTCCATTGGATGAATGAGAACCATGGACTATCGAGTTTTTGAGACGACTTAGAGCAACTTGATACGATCTTATTTTTTACGAATCTTGGATAAACTTTAAGGTATGATGAGGTTTGAATTCATATTAGGATTGAAAAAGAGATTCGACGGATATCGGGCTTCTTGATATCTTCAAGGTCTTCCAAGCAATCTCAATGTTTACCTAATACCCACAAGAGCAAACCTTTTAATGCCTTAGAGCATATGCTTCTCATCATGTTAAGCATACTATGGAAGGTAAATCTTTAGAACATGCTATCAATTTCACTTCAAGATGAAACACATGATGTCTATGAGTACTATCAATATTGATTACTCATATCAGTTAGTAAATGACATGAGATAAATGAACATCGGTTAATGACTATCTTCTATACATTGTATTTTCAGATTTTGAGCAAGAAAGAGTCAAATTGATTATTTTCACATGAAGCTCACTTGGTTAATGGTTGCAAACAATATCAATACTATAACATTCATCATGCCTTCCTCCTTCAGAATTTTGCTATGTTTGAAATCAAACTTATTCTCATCATCTCAAAACCAACCGAGGAGAGACCTTAAGTGTTATCTTTTTATTGAAAACATCTATCACAACGGCAAAGCGTGTTGTCACGTAAGATTATACCCTTTAATGGTAATCACAAACTCATTCCTGATAACGCTCAAATGTGCATGTTTTTAGTAGCGATCTAAGTATCCGCTTTTATGTGTGGGTTATAATCATACTAGCTTTAATGCCGATTAGTCAAAAGTGCGTTTGCCTATGTAAATTACAAACCAACAAAACCTCGAATGCGAGATCTCCCACACAATCAAGTGAAAGACTTGTATATTCAGAAGATAAGTCATCGTTAGGGTCCAACCAAGAATTCAAGAAGGAAAACGAGATGAAGGGAAGAAGGTATTGGAGACTGGTAGACCTTACCATGTTTGGCAACCGACTCGAGGAAGGAATGCCACAGAAAGCTAAGAGAAAGATCTACAACTTTGTTATAACCGTTGTGATTTTGCTCCAACCGATCGGTCCAGCGCCCGTAACCGATTTACGGTTGGAGAGATAAGATCAACCGAATCGGTGGTACAAGCTCAACCGGGACAATGGTCCCTTTGCCATTCTCACTACTGAAGACTTGTTGATTCTAGTCACATGGTTTCTAGAAGCTGGCCAAGACCTAATGCATTGAATGAGCAGGCCTATTCGAGTAGATAGGTCACAATCATCGGATCTCTCATCCCTTTCAACCACTCCTCTCTAGTGTGAAATTCAAGCCTCCACCCTTGGATGAACCACGGCTGAGTGAGCACACATTTTTATGGCTAGCATTTCTCCACCTATGGTTTCCTACCACCACCAGGTCTCTTCTTCAAGTCCACCCTAGTGGCCCATCCAGAGAGCAAACCATAACTTGAGGTATTAAAACTATACGATATCTTTCATGACAAAGGTAAACTCAAGCTGGACTTAACCAACTATTGATCCCAAATGTTGAAAATACCCCAAAGGTAATATCCAATATTATCACCATATGACCACAAACAAAGTGAGTGAAGGGTTGTACCAAGTTTGGACATCATCTTCGGTCAACAATGAACTATGTTTTTGATGAATACCTTCATGTTGCCTATTCCTGTAATTCATATACTAAACCTTGCTTTTCTATTTAAAGATGTTTGTTATTGATATGATTAAATTTGAGTTTTGTGTGATTGCTGATTCTAAATAATGATGAATGATACCATATTGCTTTTCTTGTCGGTTTGATAACAATCATTAGTAATTTTAGAGAAGAAGTATTGAAACAAGAATTAAATTCCTTGCAAGAAAACTTTCTAAAAAGCACTAAGCAAAAACAAGATATTCAAGAAAATGTGAAAATGCTTAAGCAAGAATTTAATGCAAAGGAATCAAAACTCTTGAGATACTTTTCTAATCTGAAAACTTTGAAAAACAAACTTGAAAACAAGTTGTACATACAAGGAAACACCATTCAATTTCATGGTCACTAAACATGAGTTCGTTTGAAGCGATAAGCATAGTGTTCCCATTATTGATAAACCCGGAACGAGTGCACGGAATTAAAAGAAGCTAAAGCTGCTTCAAAGTGTGATCTATGATGGCAATGAGATTCTTAAGCCTAGAGCAGAAACCTAGTTTGAGTGCAATTGAGGAAGATAAGAAATCGATGATGAAGTCACTAGGGAAAGGATGAATAAGAATTAGATGATCCTAAATGCAAAGAAAAAAAAACCATTATCACTCCCCATGATACAAGAAGGAAAAGCTGGATTTCCTTGAACATGTTTAAGCCTCAACATTGTTGACTTAGAACAAGTTTTCTGGAAAAGGATTTAGATAAGCAGAGAAATATTGTTGAAACAAACCCTCCTATGGAAAATGCCTAGGAAGCGGCTGTCACGTTTGTATCCTCCTAATACAATGCATCTTGTTCCTAGAACAATTGCCACTAAAAGCAAGACCTTAATTAGCCAATATTTTATATTTCAACTATTTGTTGATTTTGAGAAAACTTGCAAGAAAAGGATCACACCCATGGTATATAACGGAAGGAGAAAGGGGTTTTTAAGCAAATGAAAGAATGTTATTTAACCGAGGTCATGCCTTTCTTTAAACTTCTAAAAGATCACTTTGAGAGTCTTAAAAGGGGATAGAAACTGATATCAAAGGAATGGAAAAGGAATTTGATGCAATGGTAGTTGAAGTTAGTGATTATGAGCGTCCACTAAAATATAATGAGATTGAGAGGAAGAACTTGCATACCTTAAATGAGACTCTTATTAATGAATGTGTTGGATGAAGATATCTTTTCACTGCTTCAAATTGCTCTATTAATGCTTCCAAATTTCATGAACTATCTGTGGGCCCACGAAAGTCTCCCATGATCATGTCATTGAGCTTGAAAAAACTAATTCTAAACTAAGCGAGAAAATTGAACTGGATGATCACGACAATTTGGTTAAACATTTTTCTAAACTAGAAGTTGAGCATTTTAATTTACAACTAAAATATCAACATCTTAAAGAAAATGTTAAAACTTCAAATATCAAGACATCTTGAGATGTCGTAGTTTGTTTTTCGTTTTAAATTAACAAACGTGATGAACGATTCAAGCTCATTGCAAACACGATCGAGAAAGTTGAAGCCCAAATCTCTCAATTAAAGGGTCAAGCGAACAATATGACAGGCTCCCAAATGCCTCCTCCTTTAGATTCTCAGAATTCTCAAACTTTTCATCTTCAAAACTTAGTTGATGCTTTACAAAAGGAAAACGAGAGTTTTCTAGAAGAAAATGAAAAAGTTAAGCGACATTTTAAAGAGTTATATGATTCAATAAAAGTCACCCGTGACCAAAACAACGAAAAATAACGTCTTTACAAAAGGAAATTGAGAATCGAGAAGTGAAATGGGGCTGCCACTTGTTTTCTATAAGAATGTTGTCTCAAAGTCACCCTTAGACTGCAAATACACTGTGACAGTTAAATATATTCCTCCTCATCTTAGGAATAATGAACATGCTTTTCATGAATCCTGTGCTCACCTTAAGGATAGTCTAGAATGTCTCCGTGAGATTGTCGAAGAGGATTTCATTAACAAACCTCTTGATAGTGAAATTAGGTTTGCTTGCCTCCAGTGCCAAGCGATCTCAAGAGTTGCTAGAATGTGAATTGCAACATGTCCCAAATCCTTAACCTTAGGTGCAAAAGGCAAAGCTTGTGATGCCTTGTTCTATGCCTAGTGCAAGCAGGAAATCCGTTCTATGCCGGTCTTAAGAAAAAACACTAATGTGCCTTCAGTAGTTAATGATTCGGATATGTTAGTGCTAAGAAAGTGAACATCGTTTAGTGCCTACAAAAGGCTCACCCAATCCACAGTCTTAAGAAAGTATACACTAATGTGCCTTCTAGTACTTGATCGCATCAAGTTGAGAATGCAAAAATAGATCAACCAACTAATGTTCCATTCCTCTGAAGATTGGATCAGTGACATTAAAGCAAGCCATTCGTCAAAGTCTCAAGACAACGCAAGGAATGATAGGACCTTGCAAGCTAAGAATGTGCATTGGAAGAGTGTAGAAGACCAATCTAGGAACTTTAAGCTTGAGTTGAATAAAACGAATCGTGTTGATTCTAGTATTAGCCCTAGAGTACTGTAATTAATTTTTCGATACTATTTGCAAACCTTGTAATGATGTGCGCTTGAATTACATTGCTAATCATGAATGTGGTGTGAATGTTTTGTCTAATCTTTGTCAAATGCCCAGTTAAAATTGTTATTCACTAATAATCGTGCAAATAAGGCAAAAGGCAAGCGAAAGATTGTTAGAAAATGGTGGAAACCCACAGGAAGAACATTTATAAAGATAGGTTATTATTGGGTACCTTTTGGCCATAAGAATAATGGTTGTACTCTCAAACTACTAAGATTATGCCCACTAGGAAAATGGATGCCTCTGGTAGAACTATTCCCTTAAGGTGAACATACTTTGAATAGGTCAGAAAATCACATCTGAGACATTGCTTGGTGATTGCATCTTTTTCCCAATAATTCCATTGATTCTATACCATGATATGGATTTATTTTCTATTTCTGATGGTGTTCCATTCTTATATATTTAACCAGTGGAACCCATTCTTGCATGGGGATCCCATTATAACGCTATCAAATTGTGCATGTTTTTAGTAGCGTTATCAGTGATTTTATGTGTGTTATTTGGTTATAATCATATGCTTTTGATGCTTAATCGCATAAATAGTGCTTTGCTAGTTCATTTGTAGCCAATTAATGCAGAAAGTGGAGAAAAGGCGGACTTTAAAAGAAGTAAAACACTAAGATTTCTCCATGTATGAAGAATTCCCGACAAAGAAAGACTTGCGGAGTATATTCGAGAAGATAAAGTCATCAAGTTAGTGGTCCAAAGACTCAAGAATAAAGTTCAAGAAGGAAAACGAGAAAGAAATGAAGAAAAGAAGCTAAAACGAAGACATATTGGAAGACTCGTTGTTCCCAACACACCTTCACCATTTTGGCCATAACTTTTGCATACGGACTCGTTTGACCCCCTTCCAAGCTGCCACGAAAGCTAAGAGAAATATATACAACTTTGCAGTTTATGAATTTTTGTGATTTTGCTCCAACCGATCGGTCAAGCCCCGTAACCGATCCGGTTGGAAGAGCTGTCAAGTGCCACAAACCGATTCGGTTGGAGCTCAACCGGATCCGGTTGGAGGTCCTGTTTCACCATTTTCGCACTACTAAGACCTCAAACGTGTTCCAAATAATTCTAGTCCCTTCCTACATGGTTTCTAGTCCCTTCCAAGCTCCTTGGCCTCCAAGAAATGCATTGAATACCCTAGGCCTTGGTAGTAGTATAAATAGAACCCATTTGGCACCTCATTTCATCATCCCTTCTCCATCTTTCTCATCCCTTTCATCCACCACTCCTCTCTAGGTGTGAAATTCAAGCCTCACCCAAGGACGAATTTCCACCTAGAGAGCAACACCAGCTAACTTGAGAGAACACAAACCACTTCTCAATCTCACTTCACCAAAGGTGTGAAATTCAAGCCTCCACCCTTAGGACCAATTTTCACCTAGAGAGCACACCCCACTCTCAAAATCTTCACTAAAGGTGTGAAACTCAAGCCTCCACCCTTAAGGACGAGTTTCCACCAACTATCCTATCCCAACTTGTGTGAAATTCAAGCCTCCACCCTTAAGGACGAATTTCCACCAATTACACCAACTTATCTTCCAAAAGACCACAAACCTCTGCCAAATTCGTGTAGTGTGCTCAAGGGTTGTCGAAAGCGTTTGGACATCATTTTCCGGCTTGGTAGAACTATTGTAGTTGATTGGAGGCTTGAAGGAGTGCTATAATCCTTCATCTTTGCCTATTGTAATTCATACTTTGGGTAAACCTTATTACTTTTATATTTAAAGATGTTTGTTATTGATATGATTATTGAGATTTGGTGTTTGATTGGAATAATGATGAATGTTTTGATACTTGCTTGTTCTTATATTGCTTTTCTTGTTGGTTTGATATGTGACAATCATAACCATCAACTTGTTACTTGTTCTTATAATGCTTTTCTTGTTGGTTTGATCCGTGACAATCATAACCATCAACTTGTTACTTGTTACTTGCTTAAACAAACAAACGACACTTGTAGTGCAACCAAGTCTCTTGGGACGACCTTGATTTACCTTATACTATACTACAACTTGACTAGGGTATACTTGCCCGAATGTGTTCCTAGTTAACCTAATTTTGTTTACAAATTTAAAACCCGATGAAGCACATCAAGTTTTTGGCGCCGGGGGATTTGTTTTGCACTCTTTTGTTTGTTTGTTTGCTTGTTTGATAGATTGTTTGTTTGCAATTTGTTTGCTCGTTTGATTGTTTTCTTTCATGATAATTCGGCATCGTTTCCATCGTTTTTAGCTTGGCTTTACGGGATTTGGTTTTGTTCTTAAGTGTTTGTTTGTCTGCTTGTTTGTTCGAATGCTAAATTGCTCTTGCTCATGAATAATTGTTGCTTTGATCTTGTTTGATTGCTCTTGATGTTTGCTCATGATGTTTGCTTGAATGCTTGTCTTTTTCTTAAAATCTCTAATTTCTCATAATTGCTCAATTGATCTGGCATCAAAATCAAGTTTTGATGTTGATTTCGTTTCATGTGTTCTAAAATGCTCATTTCAATGATGCTTTTTAAGTTGCTCAAAACGCGTTTGCGAAAAACCCCACCAAAACCACCCAGATCACTCTAACCGAATCGGTTGGCACTCCAACCGGATCGGTTGGATGCCTCGTATTTAATAAAACCACTACAACCGATCGGTTAAGCTACACCGTAACCGGATCCTGTGGTGTGTTCTGATAAAATCCATTTGTGTGTTTCTGTTTAAGTAGTTTATGTTTTATATATGTTATATGATCTCTTGCATGTCTCATATTTATTTGTTTTGTTATTTTTGTTTATATTAGTTTCGTATTAATTTTGAATAAGATTATCTTGTTTTAGATTATCTTGTTTGATTTGTGTTACGTGATTAATTGTGTGTGCTTGTGTCTATGTGATTGTCGTTTTGTTTGTTCTGCTTATTTTTATTTAAGTGTTGTTTTATGTTCGTGATAATATATGTGTTTATGTGTTTTATTTACTTGTGTTTAGTTTTGTGTCCGTAACCTTTTATATTCTTGTCTTATTTTATCAATAAAAGTTTTGAAAAAAAACTAGTGTTAAAAAAAATGAAAATCTCCTTCAACCGATCGGTCACTACGTAACCGTTCGGTTGGAAGGATTGGTCAAATTGGTTCATCCAAACCGATCGGTTACACCCCGTAACCGGATCGGTTGGACTAATCTGTTAAAAAAAAAAAAAAAAAATCGTTTTTTATTTTTATTTTTTTTTGTTTTTGTGTGTGTGTTTAGATAAAATAAGTTTAAATGTCTTTTTGTTTTTGCAAGAGTATCATTTCTTTTATTTGGTTTTTCCATTTTAAGTTTTGTTAATTTGGTACATTGTGAATAAATAAGTACATGTGTTTTTAAAATAAAAGTGTTTTGAACTTTGTGGGTATGTTCACTGGAAACCCTCACGAGACTATAACTCGTCCACTCGGGCCACCGAGGGGTTTAAAGGCTTGTTGCATGAGCTAAATGCAACCGTGATGCCTACGAAAGTGAGTTTTAGAATTTTACGCGTTTTTTGTAGTTTAGTTTATTTTTGCATATTTAATAAGCTCTTGGAGGAAGGATTGATTGGATTGTTGGTGACGTTATACTTTGGATTGGACATGTTTGTTTGGTTGAGGAATCGATTGATCTCATACGCTTATGCTAGCGTTTGCTTAGCACCTTATCATATGGAGTTCGATCATGATGTTTAGCCCGGAGAGGTTTCGTTTATCTTAGACTTATAATATCATTTTCCCTATCTTACATGCTTTGAAGTTTTCACAATTCATTTATTTTGCTTTATTTTGTTTCTTTATTATTTTTTCCTTTGTTTGTTTTTTTTGGTAAATTATTTTTAATAAATTGATTTGTTTAAGTACCTCGAAAGTAAGGCTCACCCATTATAAACAAACTGTGTGAGAGGTATAAGGCGGGTCTCCCTGATTCCTTAAAGAAGTTTGGTTTTTAATATGCTTCGCGCTGACACCTTCTCCGCTTCTTTTTTGCGTTTCAATGGAGCTACCGAGAACTCGTGGGACAAGAATAAGTCATGTTTGGTTTTAAAAATAGAAAAATTAAAAAAAAGAAGAAAAAAGAAAAAAAAATGAGTCGTAACTAAATTTAAGTTATTTTTCTTTTGTGTGCTTAACTTAAGTGTGGGGGAAAGTTAAATAAGAAAAGCGAAACTCGTTTTCAATTTCCAAATTTTTGGGCCTGTTTTTAAATTTTGTGAGCTTGTTTGCCCTTATGATCTAGTTGTTTTCACGCGTATAGGTTAATATATTATAATAATTGGATCAACCCACTGGTGAAATCGGTAATTTTGAAAAACTTGAGATGTGTCCCGATTAATATTGCAATCCATTCTGGGATCGATGACATTTGCTAGCACATATTATAGCCCTTCCACTAAATTGTGAGGATTTGAGCCATTTCATATAGCATACACCTTTTATGCTTGAATCTATTGCTATGAGTGTGCCGGTGATTTTATTTATTCTAGAACTTCTACTTGTAAATCATTACCAGACCGCAGTAAGATCACATTCGTGTGATATAAGTGTATTCGTGTGATAAAGAGGCAACCTTAGGAATAAAACCAAATGGCCTTCCGTTTACATCTAATGATATATTAGCTTACCACATCGGTTAGTTAACCACCCACATGGACCCATTTGTTAGCGCTCATTTTTAGCGCTAGATACCCTTAGTACACCCTCCGAGCCATTCTTTTCTTTTGTTACATCCAGAAAAATACAAAAATATTTTACACTTTAAACCTTAGCCTACCCCTTGTCAATGTCTAAATGGTTGGTTGCTAGTTGCTTGGTATGATTGGATTATTTTTGATGATTATTAGTTAGCCACACTTTGCCATTCGTGTGTGCCATTCCGACAAAGATGAAGACTGCAGCTTCTTATTTGTATTTTTGTGGTGTGTGCTTATACGAAGTGTGGGGGAGATGTGATGTATGAAGAAGAAGTGTTGAAAAAAAAAACGTAAAAAAAATGTGAAAAAAAAAATTGAAAAAAAAAGAATAAGTCATCGAAAAATAAAGAAAAAATGAAAAAAAAATATATGTGATGACAGTTATAGCCAATGTGCTATATTATTATGAAGATGAAGGAAGATGAAGTATGTTGGAGTTATCGATTAGCCAATGTGCTAAGACGTGATATATATTTGGTGATCGATATGTGAAGAAGAGAAGTTAGTAACTATAATCATTTTCGGGTTTGCGGATTGTTCGTGACTAGCAACATGGGTATTAGACTTGACTTAATTTTTTTTTTAAAACCAATTTCATATATATTCTCATGCCTTATCCATACCATTTATTCACCCGAAGCCTATCGTTATAACCCGAATAAAAGCCCTCTTTATATGTTTACGCTTGGTGCTTACGCCACGTCGGTGGAGTTTTGTTTCTTGTACAAGCCTATGGTAATATTTAGATCATGACTGAGCAATATGAGTGTACTATTTCTTAATATTATCCATCACTAAATAAATTGAGTGTTGAGTGAATTATACATCCATTCTTTTTCGTGAGGTGCTTAGCCATGTTATCAAGCGAGAAAATCCATTGGGTATTGTCAAACATCTCGGTTTCTCACCTCTAAAAGCTTAAAACGATGAATCTTATCTTGTACTTGTACTTGGTAGATTTGCATCACATTTTTCTAATCATTTTCATGCACCATGTGGGTTTTATTTTTCTTAATTTCTAGATTTGCTTGAGGGCAAGCAAACCCTTAAGTGTGGGGGAGTTTGCGCTCATTTTTCGCTATTTTTATATTTCTTATATGTTTGTTTAATTTTTCTTTTCGTTTGTCATTTAGGTTTGTCTTTTATTTTTCTTTTCTTAGATTTGCTTGAGGGCAAGCAAAGTTTAAGTGTGGGGGAATTTGATAACGCTCAAATTGTGCATGTTTTTAGTAGCGTTATCCGTGCTTTTATGTGTGTTATTTGGTTATAATCATATGCTTTTGATGCTTAATCGTACAAAAGTGCGTTTGCTAGTTCATTTGTAGCCAAGTACAGGAAAGTGGAGAAAAATGCGGAAAAAGAAGTAAAACACGAAGATTTCTCCATGTATGAAGAATTCCCGACCAAAGAAAGACTTGCGGAGTATATTCGAGAAGATAAAGTCATCAAGTTAGTGGTCCAAAGACTCAAGAATAAAGTTCAAGAAGGAAAACGAAAAAGAAATGAAGAAAAGAAGCTAAAACGAAGACATATTGGAAGACTCGTTGTTCCCGACACACCTTCACCATTTTGGCCATAACTTTTGCATACGGACTCCGTTTGACCCCCGTTCGCGGCCACAGAAAGCTAAGAGAAAGATCTACAACTTTGCAGTTTATGAATTTTTGTGATTTTGCTCCAACCGATCGGTCGAGCCCCGAACCGATCTGTTGGAGAGTGTCAGAAGACCAACCGATTCGGTTGGAGCTCAACCGGATCCGGTTGGAGGCCCTGTTTCAGCCATTTCTGCACTACTAAGACTCCAAACGTGTTCCAAATGATTCTAGTCCCTTTTTACATGGTTTCTAGTCCCTTCCAAGCTCCTTGGCCTCCAAGAAATGCATTGAATACCCTAGCCTTGGTAGTAGTATAAATAGAACCCATTTGGCACCTCATTTCATCATCCTTCTCCATATTTCTCATCCCTTTCATCCACCACTTCCTCTCAGGTGTGAAATTCAAGCCTCCACCCTAAGGACGAATTTCCACCTAGAGCAAACACCATAACTCGAGAGAACACAACCTACTCCAATACCTTCACCAGGTGTGAAATTCAAGCCTCCACCCTTAAGGGCGCATTTCCACCTAGAGACACACCACTCTCAAAATCTTCACCAAAGGTGTGAAACTCAACCTCCACCCTTAGGGCGGTTTCCACCAACTCTTATCCCAACTTGTGAAATTCAAGCCTCCACCCTTAAGAACGAATTTCCACCAATTACACCAACTTATCTTCCCCAAAGACCACAAACCTGCCAAATTGGTGTAGTGTGCTCAAGGGTTGTCGAAGGCGTTTGGACATCATTTTCGGCTTGGTAGAACTATTGTAGTTGATTGGAGCTTGAAGGATTATAATCCTTCATCTTGGCCTATTGTAATTCATACTTTGGGTAAACCTTGTTACTTTTCTATTTAAGATGTTTGTTATTGATATGATTATTGAGATTTTGTGTTTGATTGGAATAATGATGAATGTTTTGATACTTGCTTGTTCTTATTGCTTTTCTTGGTTTGATATGAAATCATAACCATCAACTTGTTACTTGTTCTTATAATGCTTTTCTTGTTGGTTTGATCGTGACAATCATAATATCAACTTGTTACTTGTTACTTGCTTAAACAAACAAACATTGTAGTGTTTGTAGTCTCTTGGGCACGACCGGTACATATACTATACTACAACTGACTAGGGTATACTTGCCGATGTTCCTAGTTAACCGGTAATTCTTGTTTAAATTTAAAACCCGATGAAGCACATCAGGATCCCAATTATCCAGTTATCCATTCTTGTCGTGTTCAAGCTGCGGATCATTCAAATCGTTACGTGGTACACGGACTGTTCCAAGAATATGACTGGGGAGGAGTCCTGCTCATGAACCGTGAGCAAATTCATCGGGACAGTTAGATTCGGTAATGATCATTTCGGTGCAATTAAGGGTTATGGTGATTATGTTGTTGGTGATAGTGTTATCTAGAGTATACTATGTGGAAGGTCTTGGTCATAACCTGTTCTCTGTCGGTCAATTCTGTGACTCTGATCTAGAAGTAGCCTTGAGAAAACATACTTGTTTTGTTAGAGAACTTGATGGTAAGGAACTTTTAAGAGGAACTCGTGGTTCAAATCTTTACACCATCTCTATAGATGATATGATGAAGTCTTCTCCAATTTGCTTGTTGTCAAAAGCTTCAAAAACAAAGTCATGGTTATGGCATCGACGTCTCAATCACTTGAACTTCGGCACCATCAATGATCTCTCGAGAAAGGACTTAGTTGTAGGTTTACCTCGACTAAAGTATGAAAAGGATCATCTTTGTTCACCATGTCAATTGGGAAAAAGCAAGAAGTATGCCCATAAACCCAAACCTACTAACTCTGTCACAGAAGTTCTTCATACAATTCATATGGATTTATGTGGACCAATGAGAGTCAGAGAATATCTTTGGGAAGAAATATGTGTTAGTTATAGTTGATGATTACTCTAGATTCACGTGGGTCAAGTTCTTAAGGACAAAGGATGAAACTCCAGATATCATCATCAAACTCATCAAACAGTTGCAGGTTCGACTTAACAAAACCGTCAGAATTATCCGGACAGAAATGGGCTGAGTTTGTTAACAAACAACTTAGTGAATTTTATGAAAGCATTGGAATCACCATCAAAGTGTTCCACGAACTCCTCAACGAGCGGTGTAGTTGAAGGCAATCGAACTCTTGTAGAAGCTGCAGAACAATCTTTGATTTACTCTAAAGTTCCAATGTTTCTCTGAAATGAAGCTATTGCCACTGCATGCTACACACAAAATCGTTCCCGATTCACTGTTCATGGAAAGACACCATATGAACTTGTCCACAACAGAAAACATAATCTCTCTTTCCTTCGTGTGTTTGGAGCTTTGTGCTATCCAACTAATGAGGGTCAAGACTTAGGAAAACTTAGAGCTAAAGCAGACATTGGAGTATTTGTAGGGTATGCACCAAACAGAAAGGGATACTGAATCTACAACAAAAGAACCTGAAACATCATGGAAACAATTCACGTTGATTTTGACCAGTCAAATGGCTCTTGAACAATTCATTCTGGACCCGCACTTCACATCAGTCCAATTGGTTCATCCCTTGTTCCAAACTCTTCTCAAGAAACTCCATATGTACCTCCATCTGAAAATGATTTAAGGAAATTGTTTGATCCTATGTTTGATGAACTTTATGATCCAAGTACTAATGAGGTGTTGATCCCACAATGAGAGGCGCTCATATTCCATAAATGAAGTCAATCCCTCGATCTCAATATCTTTAAGTCAAGGTGCCTTCGCTGATCCTTGTCTCATCAACAAATCATCATTCTTCAAATGTACATCATGGAACTGTTTAAGCATCAATGATGATGTTAATCCCTTTGCTACTCCTGAAGATGCTCCATTTGAAAACATATTTGCTCCGAATCTTCTTCAACCATCCTCTTGGAGACATCGACTCTACTTCAGTCCCTCAACAACTACCACATGAACACCTCAGAAAATGGACTCATGATTATCCATTAGACAACATCATTGGAAATCCCTCTCGTCCAGTATCCACACGGAAACAACTTGCAATAGATGCCTTATGGTGCTTCTTCAACTCCGTACTATCTAAGATCGAACCAAAAGATGTTAAAACCGCCATGAATGAAGATAGCTGGTTCAATGCCATGCAAGATGAAATTCATGAGTTTGATCGACTTGATGTATGGGAGTTAGTACACTGCTCCAGAATGTGCTATGATTATTGCTCTTAAATGGATCTTCAAAGTGAAACTTGATGAGCATGGTGATGTGTTGAAGAACAAGGCTCGATTAGTTGCTAAAGGATACCGAAGAGAGGGTATTGACTTTGAAGAATCTTTGCTCCTTTGCTCGAATCGAGGCAATCAGAATCTTTTGGCTATCTTTGCTAGTAAGAACATGGTAGTCTATCAGATGGATGTGAAGCGGCATTTCGGCGGAGATCTTAAAGAAGTCGATCGTCGGCCAACTGAAGGATTTGTGAATCAAGAGCATCCTACTCACGTTTATCGTCTGAAGAAGGCTCTTTATGGTTTAAAGCAAGCTCCAAGGGCATGGTATGATACATTATCAAAGTTTCTTCTATCACCGGATTAAAGGAAGCGATTGATCCTACATTGTTAACCAGGAAGTCAGGCAAACATTTAACTCATGTTCAAATTTATGTTGATGATATTATTTTTCGGTACGACCCAATGGAATGTGATCGTTTTTTAATGAAATGAGTTCAAAATTTCAAATGTCAATGATGGGACAAATGTCATTTTCTTGGGATTACAAATTTCACAAAGTCCAGGAGGCATTTTCATAAATCAATCTAAATATGCAACTGAGATCTTAAAGAAATTTGGATTTGATTCATGTGACCTTGTTGACACTCCCATGATTGATCGAACCAAACTAGATGAGGACCACTCAGGGATCATGATTGACCAAACAAAATATCGTAGTATGATTGGATCCACGATGTACCTCACACTAGTAGACCGGACATCTTGTTATTTGTTTGCATGTGTGCTAGATACCGAGGCTAAGCCTACTAAAAAGCACCTTGAAGCGGTTAAGCGGGTCTTTCGGTATCTCCAAGGTACCATCAATATGGGACTTTGGTACCCGAAGGACACCGGTATGTCACTAACGGCCTATCAGATCTTGATCATGGGATGTCAAGATACTCGTCGAAATGCGGAGGTGCTCAGTTTATTGGTGATAAGCTTGTGAGCTGGTCTTCAAAGAAGCAAATGAGTACTTCTATTTCCTCTCAGTTGAATACATAGCCATGTCATCTTGTTGTGCTCAAGTCTTATGGATGAGATCTCAATTATCGGACTATGGCTTTGAATTCAACAAAATCCCTCTGTACTGTGATAATAAAAGTGCTATTGCTCTCTCTTGCAACAACGTTCAACACTCAAGAGCAAAGCATATCGACATTCGACATCATTTCATCAGGGAACAAGTGGAAAAAGGTGTGGTGGAACTCTATTTTGTGAGATCTAAATATCGGTTAGCGAGACATCTTCACCAAAGCTCTTCCAAGAGCGTTTTGAGTTCATACTTCGACTAGGCTTGAAAAGCCTTCAACGAGAAACACTCAAACGTCTTCAGGAGGAAGACGAGGAGTAAAGGTCTATCTTCATCTATCTCTTGTATATATCTATTAGAAAATCAAAATACAAAATTATAAAACCTTCAAAATCCATAAAAATCTGAAAAAATTCGAAAAATCTTCAAAAATATTGTCATTTTGTCATGCGTTTTCTCGGTTCGATAATATCTACGGTCTTTGTGCTGTCATTCAAAGAATGACCCGGGACTTTAGATGTTGTTTAAATTCAAAAATCAAAAAAAATCAAAAAAATTCAAAAAAATATTTTTGAGAGAAAGAGAAACAATGGTTTATTGTCTTTTTCAGGCAATAACCCGTTTTAAAGAAAAACGAGAGCCATGTTTTACCATGTTTTCAAATTCCATGCTCAGATTCTATAAACATTTATCTGCTGAAAACTAAATGCTTTGAAAAATAACTCGGTCTCTATTTTTGATAATCATCGGGACTTATTTGTCAAAATCTCTATCTCTCAATCAACAACCTATGTCATTGATTGAGGGAGAATGATTTCAATTAAATTAAAAAGTTATTTGGCATTCAATTGTTTTCAAAAGATGTACATACATGTTTTATCAATGGAGTTTAAAGTCTTAAAATCCGATCATTATCAGTTAAAGCGCTTTCATAATCAAGTCACAATTCTCCTTAAAAGCTTTCAAAATCAATTTAAATCTATAAGAGATCACAAATCTCAAATGATTTGATAATTGTGATCGGGGAGAATGTGTGATTTAAATTGGATTTAAACGATATTCGGTAAATGGTTTTATAAGGATTACATCTTTGCCTTCCCACATGTGACAAAACGATTTCAAATTTTCCATGCACATGTTGAGGGGGAGCATCTATCTTAAAACCAATGATTTGAAACGTGATCAACTTATCTCAATGTGCAGGTTCCCTCTAGTATGTGCAAAACTCTTTTCAAATCTCGAGGCACATATTGAGGGGAGCAAACTTATGAAAACCTCATCCTTCCAAAATGCTTTATCTACTTGATTTGATAAGGGAAGTGATGTTGATATCTTTTAGAAAATGGTAATCAAAGAAGTTAATTCTTTCACTTGCCTCCGTGTGCAAAACGATTTCAAACATTTGATGCACATGTTGAGGGAGCACTTGTTCTAAAATTATCAAAAACAATTCAGTACAAAATGCTTTGATAATATTACAAGTATGGATTGATTTTCAAATGGTTTTCAATTGGTTCCATATGGAAGATGAACAATACCAAATAGACCGACCAACTTTACTTTATGTACGGTGATATAAGGACGATAAGGTTAGGTATGTGTTGTTCCATGAGCCAGGAGAGGGATCTACCCGAGGACTATCCACTAGTTAGTGTAGAGTTCTTAGGTATGATGATAAAAGGAGAAAATGAGATATGGGAAGAGTGCGGACTAAGACGAGCTAGTCTTGGAATAAACCCAACATGGATCTAGCTATGAAGTCTCGGTAAGCACTGAAGGGGTTGAAGAATTAAAAAGAATTGAATGAGAAAAGGGTGAAAACAAATAGCCCTCCATTTATTCAACCTTAGGGGAGAAACCGGGTTCAATTCATATGCTACTTGATGGTACATCGGTATTGAAGACAAGGCGTCATGGACCCGTGGCCTTGCTGCACTTCAACTTTCCAAACCACTCAAGTTCCTCTTAAAAGGACTTGTTTCATTCTCACGAGGAACCGACATTATCTATCGACTTTCTCTTAGAGATTGTTGATATTGAAGGAGGAGACCCTCCCCTAGTCTCCGATATAGGATCCAAATATGCACAAATTGAGTCTAGAGCCACGAGATCATCAATAAATCTCATTAGGACACTTTCAATGAAGACTCTCTATTTCACACAATGTGGAAAGAGATTATATCTTATGAGTCCTACGCATTATCCTTGTGGTATTGCGGAACATCTTAGTGATGTGTTTACATATTCACTGTGAAGATGGAAAGCCTTCTGGAGCCAACATCTAACAAGCTCTTGGTAGGTGGCATGTGAGATCTATTATATAGATCAACCATGTGACAAGCGAAACAATGGCGATTCAATCTTTTGAATCAATCTGGTTCGAGGTTATGGATTGACGGATACCTTTGAAAAACGGTTTTGTGCTTTAAAACTCTTTTCATTAGCACGTCGACCGTGTACTAATTTTTCAAATCAAAGGTGTTTTATGATTGATAATTGATTTTCATTAAAACCTTCGTTATATTGCAAAAACAATTTCTATTGAGCAATACACGATTGTTTTTCAAATCTCTTTTCATCAATCGTGGGGTAAATTACATTTGGTTCACTCACTCCATGTTGTCTTCTTTGAGACGTTCCGGTTTGAGAACGACTAGAGCAGCTGCGAAACCCTGTCAAGGAAATTCTTCGGGGAACCGTGGGCCGTGTACCTCAATTCATCGAAAGTGATCAAAGACACTTCGTTAAACTTTGCTAACTGTCTTGCGGGTACACCGGCGTTTGCTGCTGATCAGAATGAAGCGGTCAATCCATAGCCGCATGCTCACACATCACATTCATATCAAAAGATATCATGATTGGTGCATCAATGACTCTGATATTTTAACTCCATGCTTACGCTACGCTGCTGCCAATATCATGAATCAACTAATGCTTCGCTACTCGATGAGAAGATATCAGGATCCAGAATGTGAGCATGTCGGTCCGAAAGTCACATCATCACATAATACCAACATCACAATGGATGTATCGGAGATTTTCTATTATGATTCAAAAGCTGGCTCAACATAATTATCACGTGGATCAGAAAAAGACCTCCACTTGGATTAACCAAACATGCAATGAGTGAAATCAATGACTACGAACTTCGGAGCAAAGTACTACATCAAGAATGCAAGATCAATTGTTAATGTAATATCGGATTGTATTCAATGTCATTTTAGTATATGGTTGAGGTGACCTCCCTTAGGGGAGATTGTTAGGAATTAGAAATTCCCGGTATTAAAGAGTCGGTCACCTCAAGTATATGTAATCGTTAAATGCTGCGTAGTCATAGTTATATTTAGTTAAGTAGTATTTTGTTTAGTAACACCATGGAGGATGGACGGGTCTTTACCTTGTATGCGATCCACGACCGTTGTGTGGCGATTTATGTAAGACTATAAATACTCTCCCAAGGTAGAGAGTTGGAGCTCATAATAATATCTTTCACTTTCTCTCACTAAGTTCCCTAAACCTCTAACTTTCTCTCTCTAGAATTCCACTTATACGCCCACTTGTGTTAATGGTTTGATGTGTTTGTGAAATCCAATATCCAACAAAAAGAGTCCTTGTAGACCGAACCACTATAAACAACTTGTTGTGGTTTGATCATTTCTTTCCTTATTTACTCCTTACATATTGCTTGCATATTTCATTAACATATCTAAGATCAATATCAATTGATCTTTACAATAGGTTTCAAAACAAAGTTTTTAATTGGTAAACTATTCAACCCCCCTTCTAGTTTCTACATGGGTTGTTTTGGAAGTGTTAAATATATGAATCTGGTAGTCAAACGGGATTTGTTTCCTTCAAATTTATTTGAAGAATACATCTTTGGGACCCCTCGTAGGGTTGTCAAGATGTTTGCATGGCCATGCCCAAGGTCTTCGAATATGTTGGAAGAATTGTATCTTGATAAATCATATAAAGCGAGAAACAGAATAGTTAATTAAGAAATGAGTGAGATCCGTATTCTTATTAACATGGTATTAGAAACAAAAGCATGAATATGATGATAAATCATTAAAGTGATATTTCTCCAGAAAACCATACATGAGTTGTACCGGGGGCATTGGCGTGTTGCTAGACACTAACCAATGTCATTACATGTTTTGTAAACATATCCAAGTGGGAGCTGTTGGAATATGTATATATTTATAAAATCGTGCATGTTCGGATTCGAAATCGTGACCACGGGATTGCACACATTAGCGAATGAGAATTAAAGTTATAATTAATGTTAATGATTACGATTAATTATTACACAAAACCCGATTAACGGTCGTTAAGTATTTAACGAAAATGACTAACGACCGTTAAATGTAAAAAGGAGAGAATATGTGGTAAATAACTTAAAAATGGAAAAGATTCGGGTTCCTCTTTTCTTCCTCTAAGGTGGCCGGCCAAAGGGGGCTTCCCCAAGCCCAAACCCTAACTTTTTCTACAAGTTATTCTACCACTATATATACAAGGTCTAGGTTAAAGGTTTAAGGTTTAAGGTTAACTTTTGTGTATTGAATTAACCCTAGATCTTTCTCTCTCCTTTTCTTTGTTATTCGTAAGAACCTTCACCAAGGGTGTTTTGGTTTTGTTTTTTCCATAAAACAATGGCTTGTGTTATATCTAGCAATCGCTTTGATTCGTGGTTAATTCGTGTGTACAAAACTGTGGTGGTAAGACATTATTCTTACACCAATTGGTTTGAGTTGTAAAACGGTAAGGGACAACTCTTTAAACCACTTCATCTTCTTTGTTCAAGAGATCTAACCAAATTACAAGAGGTATGTTACGCGTTTATTTTCAGTTAGTTAATTACTATTATGTTCTAAGTCTTCCGCTGTGTACTCTGTGATGTCTACATGTTATTTTTTGTATATCATGTATCTTAACCTCAACAACTACTCTCTCGTAATATCTCTAAATTTTCTCCAATCTTTCCTTAACTCTCTGACTAATAATGTAAACTCCTACTCAATAAAAGTGCTCCAGTTTTTTTATTCACATTTTCATTCAAACGGTATAACATTATTTGTCGCTTGAAAATTTTTCCAATTTGTCGCTTCTTCTTTAACCTTTTTATCTTGTGTTAATAATATTATAGTTATAACTAGTTTCATTACATTGTTTACGACTGTTACTTTAGCCGAAGAAACAACTGTTTCCTATGAATTTGAATTATCGTACATTACTGCTTCACCTCTTGGTGTCGGCCACAACATGTAAAATATAACCCAACGTTGATCTCAAATTTGTGCTTGTCGTTTTATTAGGAAACATAAGATAACTTAATGCATATGCCTACCCAATCATTATCATAGGAGCATTGCCAGGTATGCTTTTCTAGATGTTCTCTTTGTGATGCTTTCTTTTGAAATGTCAAATCGACCCAAGTTGGTATTTTCATTGTTGGTTATTGCTAAGGGTGTTGATACTCACACCATTTTTTTTATACATACACCACACTGTTCAACACACTAATGCACAATGTACAAAACTGTAATACACAGATGTGGTTTATGTATAAAAAAATGGTGTGGGTATCAACACCATATTGCTAATAGTGATGAAGCAAATGCTATTAGAACTTTCTTCATTTTTTTTTATTTATTTATCTTTTTTTTGGTATTCCAATCTGGCTTCGATTAGATTGTGTTTTTAGTCTATATTTTGTAGTCTTTTACTCCTGCTATCCACAAGTCCAATTCAGTTTAAACTCTAATTTTGTAAGGGTAATTGATACTTTGCTATAGGGTGTAACACCCCGAAATTTCAACGTAGCAGCGGAAGGCTAAACGGGGGTATTACTTCATAGCTCACAGTCATAATCATAGAAAACAACTCCAAATGAGACGTTTTAGAAAAGTGGTTATCATTCAATGAAAACTTAGTGTTTGCGGTTACAAAAGAGATTTCACATTGTTTAAGTTACACAAAAGATATATTTCAATTTTGTAAAGAATGATAACATTATTTGACGCCAATCAAAGGGGTCTTGTGCCAACTCCATACCAAGTTGTGCTTCTTTTTAATTACTTGTGATAAACATGCTAAAAAGTCAACAAAATTGTTGAGTGAAATCCATAGGTTTATAAGTAATCAGTTGAACACAAGATGTAGATGATAATTGCTTCGAAGTTCAAATATCAAGAAAAACTGTTATTATTGCACTAAGCTCATGACACATAAAACGTTAACTGGACCGATCCTTTCTAGGATTTTGAATGGCCCAATGTATCGGGGATTTAGCTTTCCTCGTTTTCCGAATCTGACCATTCCCTTACAATGTGACACTTTCAACATGACTCTATCACCAACTTAGAATTCCATGGGCTTTCGTCTTACATCGGCATAACTCATTTGTCGATCTCTCGCAGCTTGAAGTCGTTGGCTGATTTGTAATATTTTCTCTGTCGTTTTCCTGAATAACTTCAGGTCCAGTGAGTTGGACATCTCCAACTTCGGCCCAACAAACAGGTGATCGACACTTTCGACCATAGTGTGCTTCAAATGGTGCTCTTTTGATACTTGTGTGGTAACTGTTTTTGTAGGAGAATTCCGCTGGCGATAAGTATCTATCCTAACCTTTTCTAAATCGATCACACATTCTCGAAGCATGTCTTCCAAGGTTTGAATAGTTCTTTCCCTTTGTAGGATCATACATATTATGTTGTTTGATGATTCGGGTGGTCTAGGATGGTGATGATACAAGTAATCCATGTTTAGAGAGTGAATGAGATGAGAGGGAGTTCTTGAGAGATAAAGTAAAACAAAAAATGAATGGTTAGATTAAGAAGCTCCACCCCTTCCAAGGATGGAAGGGGTATTTATAGTTACAACCTAAACGCCCTCCTGTCAGGCTGTGGATCAGGCATACAGTGGGTAAAGACCCGTCCTTCCTCCACGGTGTTACACTAAACTAATAACTAAGCTAACAACTAACTAATTGACTACTAAATAACGTAAATAACGATATGTCTACGAGCTAAATTATGCTAGATTATATTTGGGGTGACCGACACTTCACAATGGAATTTCTAATTCCTAACAATCACCCCCTAAGGGAGGTCACCCCATGATTTACATTTCGAATCCTAGCATTCTTTCTTTGTCTTCTGTTCTGATCTCGTAGACTTCAATTCTTCAATTTTCCGTATTCTTTGTGCTTGAGCAGTGATTCTTCAAAGTCCGACTGCTTTGTACTTTAAGTGGAGGTCTTTGAACGGATCCACATCTTGATGATCTTCGAGCTTTCTTTGAGATCATCAGCCACATCAAATCTCTGGATCACCCTTTTTTGTGTTGCCCTCATGTGATGTTGTGACTTTTGGACCGACATGCTCACACTTTTTGGATCATGACATATTTTCATCAGAGTAGCGGAAGCATCATTGTATGTCTTTGAATGTCATGATTTTCTTCAATTAACTGTGAATGCTGTGAGCATGCGGTTGTGAATTGAATTCTCAATATCGATCATGCAACGTCCAATGTTCCTGCAAACAACAGTTAGCACTAAAACACACGAAAGTATCTTTGTTCACCTTCGTTGAATATAGTTTCAAGAACCACGGTTCCCAGTTGCTCATATAAATACTTTGTGATCGGTAGGATTCCTAAGAATCTCCTTGACAGGGTGTCACAGCTTGATCTAGCCGTTCTCAAACCGGAGCGTCCCAAAGTAGACAACACGGAGTGAGTGAACCAGCGAATTGAGATTCACTGATTGATGAAAAATTGATTTGAAAAACAATCGCGTATTGCTTGAAGAAAGAGTTTTGTAATACGACGAAGGTTTTATGAGAAAGATCAATTTTCAATCAGAAATACTTTTTATATTTGAAAATGAATACACATTCGATGTGCTAGAGAAAAGAAGATTTGCACATCGAATGGTTTTTCCAAAAGTATTCGTCAGTTCATTTCCTGGACCAAGGTTGATTCAAGAATGAATCGCCCCATTGTTTCTATCCAGTTGTCACAAGCTTGATCTTTTGGAAAGATCTCACATGTCACCCATCAAGAGCTTGTTTGATGTTGGCTCTAGAAGGATTTCCATCTTCATCGTGAATATTTAACATATCACTCGGATGTTCTGGCAATACCACAATGATAATGTTTAGGACTCTTAATATATTCTTACTTTCCACATTGTGTAAAACAGCAAGTCTTCATTAATTTTGTGTCCTAATGAGATTTTGTGGATGATCTCTTGGCTCTCGACTTAATAGTGCATATTTGGTTTCCTATGCCGGAGACTGGGGAGAGGGTGTCCTTCTTCAATATCAACTATCTCTAAGAGAAATTCGATAGATTAAGTAGGTTCCCCGTGAGAATGAAACAAGTCCTTTTAAGAGGAACTTGAGTAGCTTGGGAAGTTTAGTGCAGTGCATCCTTTGGGTCCATGACGTCTTGTCTTCAATACCGGCGTTACCTTTGTAACCACCAGTAGCATATGAATTGAACCTGGTTTCTGCCCTAAGGTTGAATTATTGGAGGGCTATTTCTTTTCACCCTTTTCTCATTTCATTTCTTTTTCATTCTTCAACCCCTTCAGCTTACCGAAGTCTTCATTACTAGAACCTTGTTGGTTTTGTTCCAGAATTACTAGCTCGTCTCAGTCGGCACTCTTCCCATATTCTCATTTTTCTCCTTTTTTTCATCATACCTAAGGACTCTACACTATCTAGTGGATTGTCCCTGGGTAGATCCCTCTGGCTTTGGCGGGATCATGGGAACGAATACCTAACCTAACCATCCTTATAACACCATGCATAAAGTAAATTGGTCGGTCTTTTGGTATTGTTCTTTCCTTCTTGAAACCGATTGAAAAATCATTTGGAAAATCAATCAAGGTACTTGTGATATAAAATCAAAAGCATTTTGTACCTTAATTGTTTTGATCATTTAGAAATGCTCCCCCTCAACATGTGAATATTATTTTGAAATTGTTTAGCACATGGAGACAAGAGTTCTTTGAAATACATCCACGATCACATTTGCCATTAAGAAACCATTAGAAAATAAATCAAGGTACTTATGTTGAAACATAGAAATCTTTGTACCTTAAAATTTTATTTTCTTTTGAAATGCTCCTCCTCAATATGTGCTTCAATTAATGAAAACGTTTGGCACATATGGGAGAGCAGCCTGCACTTTGAGTCAAAACGATCACTTGTTATCAGATTTCATATTTAAATCACAGTTTCTCCCACGATCAAAAATATCAAATCCTTTGAGATTTTAGATCCCAAGTGATTTAAATAGGTTTAGAAAACATGGGAGAAAATATGTCTGGCTTAAATTCTCTTCTGGTTTTTGGTTAAATGCTCCTCCTCAATCACATGCATCATGTATTTGAAATCGTTTGGCACATGAAGGAATGAGTGCTTTTGAAACAATTACACTTTAAAACCGATTTGAGATTTAAATCACGATCTCTCCCCCGATCAAAAATTTCAAACCAGTTGAGATTTGTGATCCCAATTGATTTAAATCATTTAGAAAAATTTGGGGAAAGACGTGGCTTGATTTAATTTTTGAAAAATGACTGATACGGACCAATTTTTCGACATTAAAGATTGTTAGTGTCATGTATGGTAGTTTTTAAGAGATCTTTAAGTAAAATAAAACAATTTCACAATCAAACAAGAACAGAAAAAATTCATTTTGAAAGATCTTTGGGTTTTAAAGACAATCATACCATGACATAACATTAAATCTTTAGATCACCACTTATTTTGTACAAACGGACTTGATAGATGAAATATCGTTTGAAAATATTTAGTTTAGAATCACTCTCCCCCTCAATCCATGACCGTAGTCGTTGATTGAGTGACTTATATTATAAACAAAATGAAGTCCGGTTGATTTTCAAAACTTAAGTTCGATTTATTTTCAAAACAATATTTTTTCCATTTTCAAAACAATATTTATAAAATTGTTGAAAAATGGTATCATCCACTACTTTTCCTGCACAAAGATACGTTAGGTGGATAAGTTGCTTCTGTTGTTGCTGAGAGGATGAAAGAAAACCGTCTGCTGATGCAGTGAGACCTCTGACGTTGCATTTGTCATGCCAACTCTCCATAGAGGTCCAATTAAGCTCCGTTTCTTCATTTGTCGACCCAAAATATAGTTACCCTTTCCTTTCGGCATCCAATCATCTTCTATTGTGGGATCCGGATCGGGAACAATCTTATGAACCATGATATATGCGTATCTTAGTGGACACAAACAAATATATGGTGGTCGACATCACCCAAACAACAATTGACTAATAAAGGTCAATCCAACATATCAATCAGTTCATATAAGGCATGGGATTTATGTGTTCATCAAACTCTAATCATCTAATCCTAAAAATCGTATCCCAAATTCCCAGTCCTTCAACATAGGCAAATATCTTTTTCTGATAAGCACGTAGGATGATTATATAAGCTCGTTAGATGATATAAATTTGAAAACATTTTCCCCCTCAATCAATGACTCATTTCATAAAAAGTTTTAGCTAAGCTGAAATCATTGATTGAGTTTTGAAAATTTGTGAAAATTCGATTGATTGATTTTCAAGCAACTCAATTTTTCACCATTTAGAAAAAACAAATATTTTTCTGAAGAATCTTAGAAGGAAAAACATTTGTGTAGGAATAGCAGTCTTTTGACATACTTTCCTCATTTTGTTTTAGGATAAGTGCACGAAATTTTTGAAAATTGATTTAGTGCAGCACTTTCCTTTCTTGAAGAACGGGTTGCTATCTGAAATAATAGCAAACCATGGTTTAAGCACGAGGTTACTGTCCGAAGTAACGCAAGCCATATTTTGAGACATGTTTTGGAAAAGAATATTTACACCTCTTGCTCGAACTTCATCTATGGTCCCGTGCCATTATTGAATGACATTTCTAAGACCGTAGATGTTATCGATACCAGAAGACATGTCTTGAGAAAACATATTTTTGGAGTTTTTAAATTTTCTGATTTTTATGGATTTTTGTTGGTTTTATAATTTTTATTTTATTTTTGTTGGTTTTATATTTTTGTATTTTGTTTTTGATAAATATTTACAATGATAGAGTAGATGATATAGTTTAAGAACTGATGATCTGAGTAGAGATAAAGATATCAGAGCCCGTTGTAGAAGATAGAAATCGTCATCTCTTAAACATTCACCACCAAGCTTTCGAGGCTCGAATTGAGAGAAAGGTTGAACCATCAGTGAGACTTTGGTAGCTTTAAACAGAAAAATCCTTATGTTGAGCAGATTCAAAGCTCTATTTCAAGCTTGCTTTAGCCAGGTGCACATAGAAGCACACCATTATTATCGATCTTGCTGCTCCTTTTTAAGAATGATCTTTGTGATTCTTCGTTCGGGGTTATATCATCAAGTAGAACAGCAACGTATCATCCCACACATGAATGAATCATCTCAAATCTCATTCCACAGAAGTCTGAAGCGATGCATCCCCAAAAGGTATCAAGAGACCAATTCCCCCAAGTAGTTGAATTGATGCAGCCAGTCTCTAAGAATAAATGCTCGAGAACCCGAATACACATATACCCAAAGAAAGAGTAACTTATAACATCGAAGTAGCAGATTAAGTCCAATATCCAAAGAATAACCCCAAAGTATACTTTTCTCTCCCCTGAAGAAAGTGTATGAAGCTCAAGAACCAGAAGTACCCAAATGCCCAAAGAGAGAATAATCGATAACATTGAAGTAGCATGCCGAATCACTGATTATCTCTGCGGATGTCAACTTTGGAATAAGTGATTATATATCTGAAACACTGATTAAGCTCTCAAGTGAAACAGCTGGCGTCCCCAATGTACACAATCTCTCTCCTCTGATGATTGCGATAACATCGAAGTCATCACACACTTGTGTACCTCTTTTATCACTAGAAACTAACTCTTTCATCTCTTCCCCAACATAGTTGGAATAAGAACACTAAACGCCACGAGTCAAACCTTGAGTTTCTCTGCGGTAATGACATTTTTCTTCCCGGGATATCTTCAATCACTTAGAAGTATTAAGTTCATCAAGTTTACTCGCGTTTAGATGTGCGTCTCCTTCCCCTTTGCTGGTTTTGATACTTCAGAATCAGCAACACATTATAAGCCCAGATACTTGAAATCTTTTGAGAAGAACACTCGAAATATTTGTGAGAATCAACTTGTTGAAGAATGTGAGCAAGTCTAATTGGGGATTAAGTCTGACATTTCACTCTCTCCCAATTAGTGCTCTCCCCTAAACCGACAATCTGTTTGATAAATGCCCAGAATAAGAAGAAGTCTTTAGATAATCAAATGCAACTCATCTTTAGTCTTCTAACATGCATCGGAAAATGTAGAATCGACTGTAGACTCGACCTTCTTCAAGATTGTCCGATTGGGGAATAGAAAGTTAACATATTCTTCTCACCAAATGCATTCCCGTTAACTTATAAATAGAAAATCCCCTTAACTCAAATCCCTCCCAATCAAACAAGAACAGAAAGATGTTCATCAAGGAAATCAGCCCCGCAACTGGAAGCACTTTGTCGTTAAACTCATCAGTCCGTGAGAAGATGTCAACCAACGGCTCTTAGAAGAAACTCCATGTAAAGATGACCCGATAAGTAGAAGCTTGGTTCTTACATGATTTTGGAGCCGTTTGACCATTTATTCTCATATATCAATCATCATGCAGTAGTTTCACACTTCTTCTCCCCCTCAAGAATTGCATACGGAGTTGCCATTCTTGATTGAATAAGTGAACATCATCCAAATGTAGTCTATTCACACTTCTCCCCCTCAAAGGTAGCATATGATGTCACCATCGTCATTATAATTGAGCAAGTGGAATAAGAGAACAATCAACGATGGTCCGGTTCACTTGATGACTGAAAGCGCATGGAAAAAGCATGAAGCATGTTGAAGAGAATTATCATAATTGAGAAGATTTATCTTCTTCAGAAGATAAAGCGCACTGAAGCGTACACTTTTCTTTTCTTTAGAGAACGAGGCTTGAACTGTTGTGTTCAAACGTCATAAGAAGATTTCTCTTCTTCAGAAGATAAAGCGCACTGAAATGTACACTTTTCTTTTCTTTGGAGTACGAGGCTTGAACTGTTGTGTTCAAACGTCATCATCTCTCTCTTTTCAACTACTCTTGGCAAACTTGTAATCAATCCCATTATCATTCAGTAGTCTCTTTGTTGCGACAGCAGATGGAGAAAACCCAATATGATGAATTTGACCCTGAAGTAAACTAACCCGAACTCGTGACTTAAACTTGCACAAATGTAACAAAGAGCAGTGCTGAGAATTCATGCCCATTTGAATCTCTAAGTACTCTATACTCTTCATCCAACCAACCATCAAGTATAAGACATACATCACCTCTTGAAAATCCATAATTTAATGTGACACTAAGCACTACAACGTAACTCCTTAAAGTGATAGTTATTTTGTGGTGGTAAGAGACCAATTCCCCCAAGTGGTAAAAAGAAAAAGAAAAATCACCAAAAAATAACTAGATTTCCAAGTCTTCATTTTTGAAAATATTAAAAGCTCGAACAAGGATCTCGAAGAATCTTCATCAAACCATCCCCGATACCTTCAGATACTAAGTATACTTGCCCGTGACATTTCACTTCAACCTCAAATAGATAATACTGAATTAACGCCGTTGTCACATCTTGTGGTTTAAAGCTCAAACCTAGCCTCCTTTGACGTTTTAAGTGAACTATGATAATGGTTTCATCCGACCATGGTTGAAAGTACATAACCCCGTAAAACCATGTAATAACCAAACTGCCAAGAAGACAATTCGAACAAACACCCAATTCATGAAGTACACCCTTTATCCCTCCTTCGAAGTAGAAACCATAGCACCAGCATCAGAGATACACTTTCCATTCTCCAGAATGGTTCCATCATTACGGGATTTTACAATTCTATGGTTTAAACCGAGAAATAGTTTCTTTTGCGGGATTTTACAAAACCAATAATAAGCGTAAGATAGATCCGAAATGCACTTTACTATTACGGATGTTTCCATTGTCACGGATTTCATAAGTCTATGATTTAAATCAAGAAATAGGTTCTTTCACGGGATTTTACAAAATCAAGACAAAACCGTAAACAATGTCAGCTTGAATGTGTTATGACAACTTTGGTTTCAGTGAATATCTGTTTTAGGAGAACATGCAACGGTTCATCAACGGTCCATTATCCAACATTATCAACATCATCAACTATCCAATAAATACTTTGATAAAACACATCAGTGGGTAAAGACCCGTCCGTCCTCCACGGTGTTGCACTAATCTAAACTAAGCTACAAACTAACTAATTAACTACTAAATAACATAAATAACGACACGTCTACGAGCTAACACATGCTAGACCATAATTGGGGTGACCGACACATTAACATGGAATTTCCAATTCCTAACAATCTCCCCCTAAGGGAGGTCACCCCATGAAATACATTTTGCGTCCTAGCATTCTATCTTTGTCTTTAGTTATGAGCTCGTAGACTTCCATTCTTCAAGTTTCGCAATCTTTGTGCTTTAGTAGCGATTCTTTAAAGTCCGCATTGATTTATACATTTAGTGGAGGCCTTTAACTGATCCACATCTTTGATGATCTTCGAGCTTTCATTGAGATCATTAGCCACAATAAATCTCTGGATCACCCTTAATTGTGTTGCCTTCATGTGATGTTGTGACTTTCGGACCGACATGCTCACACTTTTTGGATCATGATATCTTTTCATCAGATAGCGGCTGAGCTTTCTTGGCTCATGATATTTGCGCAGCGTGCGAAAACATAGTATAAAAATATCGAGCAGGGTTACGTAGATATGCAAAAGTCATGATTTCTTCAATTAAGTGTGGAATCTTTGTGAGCATCGGACTTTGGATTGAATTCTCAATTCGATCACTGCAACCGTCCAAATGTACCTGCAAACAATAGTTAGCAATAAAACACACGAAAGTGTTTTTGATCACTTTCGTTGAATTGAGGTACCGGCCACGTTTCCATTGATCAATACAAAACTTGCATGATCAGATATAATTCGAAGAATCTCCTTGACGAGGGTTTAGCAAGTACTGTTCTAGCGTTCTCAAACCTGAACGTCTCAAAGAAGACAACACATGGAGTGAGTGAACCAGCGAATTGAGATTCACAGATTGATGAAAAATTGATTTGAAAAACAATCGTGTATTGCTTGAAGAAAGAGTTTTGCAATATGAAGAAGGTTTTATGAGAAAGATCAATTTTCAATCAAAATACTTTTTGTATTAGAAAATGAGTACACATTCGATGCGCTAGAGAAAAGAAGAGATTTGCACATCGAACGGTTTTTCCAAAAGTATTTTTTCAATCAGAGATACTTTTTGTGTTTGAAAACATGAATACACATTCGATGTGCTGAAGAAAAGAAGAGATTTACACATCGAACGGTTTTTCCAAAAGTATTCGTCAATTCCATTCCTGGACCAAGGTTGATTCAAGAGTGAATCGCCCCATTGTTTCTATCCAGTTGTCACAAGCTTGATCTATTGGATAGATCTCACATGTCACCCACCAAGAGCTTGTTTGATGTTTGCTCTAGAAGGATTTCCATCTTCATCGTGAATATTTAACATATCACTCGGATGTTCTGGCAAAATCACAAGGATGATGCGTAGGACTCTTAATATATTCTTACTTTCCACATTGTGTGAAATAGCAAGTCTTCATTAATTTTGTATCATAATGAGATTTTGTGAATGATCCCTTGGCTCTAGACTCAATTGTGCACTTTGGTTTCCTATGCCGGAGACTAGGGAGAGGGTCTCCTTCTTCAATATCAACAATCTCTAGGAAAAAGTCGATAGATAATGTCGGTTCCCCGTGAGAATGAAACAAGCCCTTTTAAGAGGAACTTGAGTAGCTTGGGAAGTTAGGTGCAGTGCGTCACTGAGTCCATGATGTCTTGTCTTCAATACCAGTGTTACCTTAGTAACCACCAGTAGCATATGTATTGAACCCGGTTTCTGCCCTAAGGTTGAATTGTTGGAGGGCTATTTCTTTTCACCCTTTTTACATTCATTTCTTTTTCATTCTTCAACCCCTTCAGTGCTTACCGAGACTTCATAACTAGAACCTTGTTGGGTTTATTCCTGTACTAGCTCTGTCTCAGTCCGCACTCTTCCCATTTCTCAGTTTTCTCCTTTCTTCATCATACCTAAGGACTTCTACACTATCTAGTTGATTGTCCCTGGGTAGATCCCTCCGGCTTTGGCGGGATCGTGGGAACGAATACCTAACCTAACCATCCTTATAACACCATGCATAAAGTAAATTGGTCGGTCTTTTGGTATTGTTCATTCTTTCTTGAAACCAATTGAAAAATCAATCAAGGTACTTGTGATAGAATATCAAAGCATTTTGTACCTTAATAGTTTT
>OU343216.1:129574758-129630347 GCA_910596185.1 Chrysanthemum makinoi | reverse complement strand
TAGTATATAGGGTAATATAAATGGGTAGAAACTTAAGTATCACAACCCATTGGGAAAATACATTGAATGTAGTTGGGTACAACCCAAAGCCCATAACCCATGGATCATGACCCATAACCCATTGCATATCATCATGCTTATATCATACATGAATAATATCCATAACCCATGGATCAACCCATACCCAAGTGACTAAGTGCAATGCACTCAAAGATACATTGTATCTAGCCAAAGATCCATGTTTCAACCCATGACCCATGACCCATAACCAAAATACCCATGGGCAAAGAGGAGCGTTCCACGGATCCCTAGCTTTGTGCTAGCCGGATCCCAAGTGGAAGGGATCCGTGGGATCCAGAGCAGTAGGATTTTTCCTCTATAAATAGTCGTCATTTCTTCATTATTTCTCACCCTTTCTAACACATTTTCTCCCCGAGTTAAATCGCACTAACCTTAGATCTAAGAGATCTATGTTTGTAGTTTTGTTTTTGTGTGATCTTTTAGGTTCCTCTTAAAGGCAAGATCACCACCTTTGAAGCCGAGCAAGCTCAAGTCCATGAGTTGCCATGCTTCCTCATCATCAAGGCTACTGAAGTCTTCTTGTTGATGATTCCTTTCTTTATTCAAAGAAGTGTAGTGTTGAAGACATTAGTGAAAGATGTCTCAAGTGTCAAGACGAAGATATTAGTGAAGGGTATCCATCGTCAATAGGATAAGCACTTGTGGTAGGTGCTTAGAAGTCAAGACAAAGAAGCATTAGTGAAAGGTGCTTAGAATATAAAAATAAGCGAAAAATGAGCGCAAACTCCCCCACACTTAAGGGTTTGCTTGCCCTCAAGCAAATCTAGAAATTAAGAAAAATAAAACCCAAATGGCCTTCCGTTTACATCTAATGATATATTAGCTAGCTACATCGGTTAGTTAACCACCCACATGGACCCATTTGTTAGCGCTCATTTTTAGCGCTAGATACCCTTAGTTACACCCTCCGAGCCATCCCTTTCTTTTTGTTACATCCAGAAAAATACAAAAATATTTTACACTTTAAACCTTAGCCTACCCTTGTCAATGTCTAAATGGTTGGTTGCTAGTTGCTTGGTATGATTGGATTATTTTTTATGATTATTAGTTAGCCACACTTTGCCATTCGTGTGTGCCATTCCGACAAAGATGAAAGATGACTTCTTATTTGTATTTTGTGGTGTGTGCTTATCGAAGTGTGGGGAGATGTGATGTATGAAGAAGAAGTGTTGAAAAAAGCGTAAAAAAATGTGAAAAAAAAGATTGAAAAAAGAATAAGTCATCGAAAAAAAAAGAAAAATGAAAAAAAAAAAATATATGGATGGCGGTTATAGCCAATGTGCTATATTATTATGAAGATGAAGGAAGATGAAGTATGTTGGAGTTATCGATTAGCCAATGTGCTAAGACGTGATATATATATTTGGTGATCGATATGTGAAGAAATATTGTAACTATAATCATTTTTGGGTTTTGCTTGGTTGTTGGTAACTAGCAACATGGGTATTAGACTTGACTTTATTTTTCTTTTAACACCAATTTCATAAATAACCCCATGCCTTATCCATACCCTTTATTCACCCTAAGCCTATCGTTATATCAGAATAAAAGCCCTCTTTAGATGTTTCGCTTGAGCTTACTACATACGTCGGTGGAGTTTTGTTTCTTGTACAAGCCTATGGTAATATTTAGATCATGGTAGGCAATATGAGTGTACGATTCCTTAATACTATCCATCACAAATAAAATGAGTGTTGAGTGAATTATACATCCGTTTTTTTTTCGTGAGGTGCTTAGCCATGTTATCATGCGAGAAAATCCATAGGGTATTGTCAAACATCTCGATTTTTCACCTCATAAAGCTTAAAATGATGAATCATATCTTGTACTTGTACTTGGTAGATTTGCATCACATTTTTTAATCATATTTCATGCACCATGTGGGTTTTATTTTTCTTAATTTCTAGATTTGCTTGAGGGCAAGCAAACCCTTAAGTGTGGGGAGTTTCGCTCATTTTTAGCTTATTTTTATATTTGTTTAAAAACCCAAAAATTTATTTTTATTTTTCTTTTTGTTTTGTCATTTAGGTTTGTCTTTTAATTTTTCTTTCTTAGATTTGCTTGAGGGCAAGCAAAGTTTAAGTGTGGGGGTGATAGCGCTCAAATTGTGCATGTTTTTAGTAGCGTTATCCGTGATTTTATGTGTGTTATTTGGTTATAATCATATGCTTTTGATGCTTAATCGTACAAAAGTGCGTTTGCTAGTTCATTTGTAGCCAAGTACAGGAAAGTGGAGAAAAAGACGGGAAAAAGAAGTAAAATCTGAAGATTTCTCCATGTATGAAGAATTCGACAAAAGCAAGACTTGTGGGTGTATTAAAGAAGATAAAGTCATCAAGTTAGTGGTCCAAAGACTCAAGAATAAAGTTCAAGAAGGAAAGCGAGAAAGAAATGAAGAAAAAGCTAAAGCGAACATATTGGAAGACTTCGTTGTTCCGACACACCTTCACCATTTTGGCCATAACTTTTGCATACGGACTCCGTTTGACCCCGGTTGGCGACCCGGAAAGCTAAGAGAAAGATCTACAACTTTACGTTTGGAGGCTGTCAAGAAGACCAACCGATTCGGTTGGAGCCCAACGGATCGGTTGGAGGTCTGTTTCACCATTTTTCCATCACTAATATCCCAAACTTGTTCCAAACGATTCTAGTCCCTTCCTACATGGTTTCTAGTCCTTTCCAAGCTCCTTGGCCTCCAAGAAATGCATTGAATACCCTAGGCCTTGGTAGTAGTATAAATAGAACCCATTTGGCACCTCATTTCATCATCCCTTCTCCATCTTTCTCATCCCTTTCATCCACTACTCCTCTCTAGGTGTGAAATTCAAGCCTCCACCCTTGGGACAATTTCCACCTAGAGAGCAAACCATAACTTGAGAGAACACAACCACTCTTAATACCTTCACCAAAGGTGTGAAATTCAAGCCTCCACCCTTAAGGACGAATTTCCACCAACTATCCTAACCCAACTTGTGTGAAATTCAAGCCTCACACCCTTAAGGGCTGACCACTTATCCACCAACTTATCTTCCTAAAGACCACAAACCTCTGAACCGTGTAGTGTGCTCAAGGGTTGTCGAAGGCGTTTGGACATCATTTTCGGCTTGGTAGAACTATTGTAGTTGATTGGAGGCTTGAAGGTTGCTATAATCCTTCATCTTTGCCTATTGTAATTCATACTTTGGGTAAACCTTATTACTTTTCTATTTAAAGATGTTTGTTATTGATATGATTATTGAGATTTTGTGTTTGATTGGAATAATGATGAATGTCTTGATACTTGCTTGTTCTTATAATGCTTTTCTTGTTGGTTTGATCCGTGACAATCATAACCATCAACTTGTTACTTGTTCTTATAATGCTTTTCTTGTTGGTTTGATCCGTGACAATCATAACCATCAACTTGTTACTTGTTACTTGCTCAAACAAACAAACGACACTTGTAGTGCAACCAAGTCTCTTGGGACGACCTTGATTTACCATATACTATACTACAACTCGACTAGGGTATACTTGCCCGAATGTGTTCCTAGTTAACCGGTAATTCTTGTTTATAAATTTAAAACCCGATGAAGCACATCAAGTTTTTGAAATTCAAGCCTCCACCCTTAAGGAAAATGAGCGCAAACTCCCCCACACTTAAGGTTTTGCTTGCCCTCAAGCAAATCTAGAAATAAGAAAAATAAATCCCACATGGTGCATGAAATATGATTAAAAAAAATGTGATGCAAATCTACCAAGTACAAGTACAAGATATGATTCATCATTTTAAGCTTTATGAGGTGAAAAATTGAGATGTTTGACAATACCCTATGGATTTTCTCGCATGATAACATGGCTAAGCACCTCCAAAAGGATGTATAATTCACTCAACACTCATTTTATTTGTGATAGATAGTATTAAGGAATAGTACACTCATATTGCTCAGTCTTGATCTAAATATTACCATAGGCTTGTACAAGAAACAAAACTCCACCGACGTGGTAAGCACAAATGTAAACATCTAAAGATGGCTTTTATTCGGGATATAACGATAGGCTTAGGGTGAATAAAGGGTATGGATAAGGCATGGTATATATATGAAATTGGTTTTAAAATAAAGTCAAGTCTAATACCCATTTGCTAATCACGAACAATCCCAAGCCGAAATGATTATAGTTACTAATTTCTCTTCTTCACATATCGAACAAAATATATATATCACGTCTTAGCACATTGGCTAATCTATATCTCAAACATACTTCATCTTTGTCATCACATATCTTTTTTTTTTTTTTCGATGACTTTTTTTTTTTTTTTTTTCAACACTTCTTATTTCATACATCACATCTCACACTTCGTGTAAGCACACACCACAAAATACAAATGAAGGCTGCAGTCTTCATATTTGTCGGAATGGCACACACGAATGGCAAAGTGTGGCTAACTAATAATCATCAAAAATAATCATCAAACAACTAGCAACCAGACCATTTAGACATTGACAAGGGGTAGGCTAAGGTTTAAAAGTGTAAATATTTTGTATTTTAGGATGTAACAAAAGGGATGGCTCGGAGGGTTACTAAGGGTATCTAGCGCTAAGATGAACGCTAACAAATGGGTCCATAGGGTTGGTTAACTAACGATGTGTAATTGCTAATATATATTAGATGTAAACGGAAGGCCATTTGGGTTTATTCCTAAGGTGCCTCTTTATCACACGAATACACTTATATCACACGAATGTGATCTTACTGCGATGCGGTGATTTTGCAAGTACAAGTTCTAGAATAAATAAAATCACCGACACACTCAAAACAAAAGATCCAAGCATAAAAGAAGTATGCTATATATGAAACAGGCTCAAATCCTCACAATTTAGTGGAAGGGCTATAATATTGTGAAAATGTGTCGATCCCAGAATGGATTGCAATATTAATCGGGACACATCTCAAGGTTTTCAAAATTACCGATTTCACCGATGGGTTGATCCGTTATTATAATATATTAACCTATCGCGTGAAAACAACTAGATCATAGGGCAAACAAGCTCACAAAAATTTAAAACGCCCAAAAATTTGGAATTTGGTAGAACATTTTCACAATAATATTTCCCCACACTTAAGTTAAGCACACAAAGAAAAATAACTTGAATCTAGTTACGACTCATTTTTTTTTTTCTTTTTCTTCTTTTTTTTTTTTTAATTTTTCTATTTTTAAAACCAAACATGACTTATTCTTGTCCCACGAGTTCTCGGTAGCTCCATTGAAACGCACAAAAGGGGCGAAGGTAGCGAAGCATATTAAAACCAAACTTCTTTAGGGAATCGGGGAGACCCGCTTATACCTCTCTACAGTTTGTTTACAATGGGTGACTTACTCGAGGGACTTAAAAAAGTCAATTTATTAAAATAATTTACCAAACAAAAACAAACAAAGGAAAAATAACAAAGAAACAAAATAAAGCAATTGCTAAAACTAAAGCATGTAAGATAGGGAAAAATAAAATAATAAGTCTAAGTGAAACGAAACCTCTCGGGCCAAACATCACGATCGAACTTTAAATGATAAGATGCTAAGCAAACGCTAGCATAAGCGTGTGAGATCAATCGATTTATCTTTCATCCAAACATGTTCAATCAAGAGTATAAAGTCACCAACAATCCAATCAATCCTTCCTCCAAGGCTTATTAAATGCAAAAATAAACTAAACTATAAAAACGCGTAAAATTCTAAAACTCACTTTCGTAGGCATCACGGTTGCATTTAGCTCATGCAACAAGCCTTTAAACCTGCGGTGGCAGTGGGCCGAGTTATAGTCTCGTGAGGGTTTCATGAACATACCCACAAAGTTCAAAACACTTTATTTTTTAAAACAAGCACTTATTTATTTACAATGTACCAAATTAACAAAATTTTAAAATGCAAAAACCAAATAAAAGAAATGATACTCTTGCAAAAACAAAAGGACATTTAAACTTATTTTATCTAAACACACACACAAAAAACAAAAATAAAAATAAAAAGCGATTTTTTTTTCTTTTTTAACGATTAGTCCAACCGATCGGTTCGGGTGTAACTATCGGTTGGGATGAACCAATTTGACCAATCCTTCCAACGAACGGTTGCAGTTAGTGACCGTCGGTTGAAAAATTTTCTAATTTTTTTTTTTTTTAAACACTAGTTTTATTTCCAAACTTTTATTGATAAAATAAGACAAGAATATAAAAGGTTACGGACACAAAACTAAACACAAGTAAACAAAACACATAAACACATATATTATCACGAACATAAAACAACACTTAAATAAAAATAAGCAGGAAACAAAAAAGCGACAATCACATAGATGCAAGCACACATAATTAGTCACGTAAAACAAATCAAACAAGATAATCTAAAAACAAGATAATCCTATTTAGAATTAATACGAAACTAATATAAACAAAAATAACAAAAACAAATAACATTGAGACATGCAAGAGATCATATAACATATAAAACATAAAACTTACGAAACAAGAAACACACAAAATGGATTTTTTTTTTTTTTACAGAACACACAACGGATCCGGTTCGGGTAGTAACGATGGTTGTAGTGGTTTTATTAAATCGAGGCTTCCAACGATCCGGTTGGAGTGCCAACCGATTCGGTTAGAGTGATCTGGGTGGTTTTGGTGGGTTTTTTTAAGGCGTTTTTAGAGCAACTTAAACAATCATGAGCATTTGAGCACATGAAACGAAATCAACATCAAAACTTGATTTTGATGCCAAGATCAATTGAGAAATTATGAGAAATTAGAGATTTTAAGAAAAAGACAAGCATTCAAGCAAACATCATGAGCAAACATCAAGAGCAATCAAACAAGATCAAAGCAACAATTATTCATGACCAAGAGCAATTTAGCATTCGAACAAACAAGCAGACAAACAAACACTTAAGAACAAAACCAAATCCCCGGCGGCTGTAAAAACTTGATGGTGCGATGCGGATTATCATGTAAGCAAACAAACAATCTATCAAACAAGAAAACAATCAAACGAGCAAACAAGTGCAAAACAAATCCTCGGCGCGGCCAAAAACTTGATGTGCTTCATCGGGGTTTTAAATTTGTAAACATGAATTACCGGTTAACTAGGAACACATTGGGCAAGTATACTAGTCAAGTTGTAGTATAGTATATGGTAAATCAAAGTCGTCCCAAGAGACTTGGTTGCACTGGTGTGGTTTGTTTGTTTAAGTAAGTAACAAGTAACAAGTTGATGGTTATGATTGTCACGGATCAAACCAACAAAGAAAGCATTATAAGAACAAGTAACAAGTTGATGGTTATGATTGTCACGGATCAAACCAACAAGAAAAGCAATATAAGAATAAGCAAGTATCAAGACATTCATCATTATTTCAATCAAACACAAAATCTCAATAATCATATCAATAACAAACATCTTTAAATAGAAAAGTAACAAGGTTTACCCAAAGTATGAATTACAATAGGCAAAGATGAAGGATTATAGCAACCTTCAAGCCTCCAATCAACTACAATAGTTCTACCAAGCCGGAAAATGATGTCAAACGCTTCGACAACCCTTGAGCATACTACACGAATTTGGCAGAGGTTTGTGGTCTTTTAGGGAAGATAAGTTGGTGGATAAGTGGTGGAAATTCGTCCTTAAGGGTGGAGGCTTGAATTTCACACAAGTTGGGATAGGATAGTTGGTGGAAACTCGTCCTTAAGGGTGGAGGCTTGAATTTCACACCTTTGGTGAAGATTTTGAGAGTGGGTGTGTTTCTACAGGTGGAAATTCGTCCTTAGGGTGGAGGCTTGAATTTCACACCTTTGGTGAAGGTATTGAGAGTGGTTGTGTTCTCTCAAGTTATGGTTTGCTCTCTAGGTGGAAATTCGTCCTTAGGGTGGAGGCTTGAATTTCACACCTAGAGAGGAGAATGGATGAAAGGGATGAAAAAGATGGAGAAGGGATGATGAAATGAGGTGCCAAATGGGTTCTATTTATACTACTACCAAGGCCTAGGGTATTCAATGCATTTCTTGGAGGCCAAGGAGCTTGGAAGGGACTAAAAACCATGTAGGAAGGGACTAGAATCGTTTGGAACAAGTTTGGGATCTTAGTGATGGAAAAATGGCTGAAACAGGACCTCCAACGGATCCGGTTGGCAACCGAGGTTGGTCTTCTTGGAAACTCTCCAACCGGATCGGTTACGGGGCTCGACCGATCGGTTGGAGCAAAATCACAAAAAATCATAAACTGTTGTTCTCAAAACATAAAAGCACAGATAAAGTCATTTGTAGCCAAGTACAGGAAAGTGGAGAAAAATGCGGAAAGTGCAGGAAAGTGGAGAAAAATACAAAAGTGCGTTTGCTAGTTCATTTGTAGCCAAGTACAGGAAAATGGAGAAAAAGGCGGAAAAGAAGTAAAACCGAAGATTTCTCCATGTATGAAGAATTCCCGACCAAAGAAGACTTGCGAGTATATTCGAGAATGTAAAGTCATCAAGTTAGTGGTCCAAAGACTCAAGAATAAAGTTCAAGAAGGAAAACGGGAAAGAAATGAAGAAAAGAAGCTAAAACGAAGACATATTGGAAGCCTCGTTGTCCCCTCCCGACACACCTTCACCATTTTGGCCATAACTTTTGCATACGACACTCCGTTTGACCCCCGTTTTGCGGCCACAGAAAGCTAAGAGAAAGATCTACAACTTTTCAGTTTATGAATTTTTGTGATTTTGCTCCAACCGATCGGTCGAGCCCCGTAACCGATCGGTTGGAGAGCTGTCAAGAAGACCAACCGATTCGGTTGGAGCTCAACCGGATCCGGTTGGAGGTCCTGTTTCAGCCATTTCTGCACTACTAAGACTTCAAACGTGTTCCAAATGATTCTAGTCCCTTCTTACATGGTTTCTAGTCCCTTCCAAGCTCCTTGGCCTCCAAGAAATGCATTGAATACCCTAGGCATTGGTAGTAGTATAAATAGAACCCATTTGGCACCTCATTTCATCATCCATTCTCCATCTTTCTCATCCCTTTCATCCACCACTCCTCTCTAGGTGTGAAATTCAAGCCTCCACCTTTAAGGACGAATTTCCACCTAGAGAGCACACCATAACTTGAGAGAACACAACCACTCTCAATACTCACCAAAGTGTGAAATTCAAGCCTCCCCCTTAAGGACGATTTCACCTAGAGAACCACCCACTCTCAATCTTCACCAAAGTGTGAAACTCAAGCCTCCACCCTTAAGGACGGATTTCCACCAACTATCCTATCCCAACTTGTGTGAAATTCAAGCCTCCACCCTTAAGGACGAATTTCCACCATTACACCAACTTATCTTCCCCAAAAGACCACAAAACTCTGCCAAATTCGTGTAGTGTGCTCAAGGGTTGTCGAAGGCGTTTGGACATCATTTTCCGGCTTGGTAGAACTATTGTATGTTGTTGGAGGCTTGAAGGAGTGCTATAATCCTTCATCTTTGCCTATTGTAATTCATACTTGGGGTAAACCTTGTTACTTTTCTATTTAAAGATGTTTGTTATTGATATGATTATTGAGATTTGGTGTTTGATTGGAATAATGATGAATGTTTTGATACTTGCTTGTTCTTATATTGCTTTTCTTGTTGGTTTGATATTTGACAATCATAACCATCAACTTGTTACTTGTTTTCTTATAATGCTTTTCTTGTTGTTTGATCCGTCGACAATCATAACCATTAACTTGTTACTTGTTACTTGCTTAAACAAACAAACGACACTTGTAGTGCAACCAAGTCTCTTGGGACGACCTTGATTACCTTATACTATATTACAACTTGACTAGGGTATACTTGCCCGAATGTGTTCCTAGTTAACCGGTAATTCTTGTTTACAAATTTAAAACCCCGATGAAGCACATCAAGTTTTGGCGCCGCTGCCGGGGATTTGTTTTGCACTCTTTTGTTTGTTTGTTTGCTTGTTTGATAGATTGTTTTGTTGCTTTCAGATAATTCCGGCATCGTTTCCATCAAGTTTTTGGCGCCGCTGCCCGGGATTTGGTTTTTGTTCTTAAGTGTTTTGTTGTTGGCTTGTTTTTCGATGCTAAATTGCTCTTGCTCATGAATAATTGTTGCTTTGACTTGTTTGATTGCTCTTGTGTTTTGCTCATGAATGTTTGCTTGAATGCGTGTCTTTTTCTTAAAATCTCTAATTTCTCATAATTGCTCAATTGATCTTGGCATCAAAATCAAGTTTTTGATGTTGGATTTCGTTTCATGTGTTCTAAAATGCTCATTTCAATGATTGCTTTTTAAGTTGCTAAAAAACGTTTGCGAAAAAACCCACCAAAACCACCCAGATCACTCTAACCGAATCGGTTGGCACTCCAACCGGATCGGTTGGAAGCCTCGTACTTAATAAAACCACTACAACCGATCGGTCACTACCCGTAACCGGATCCGGTTGTGTGTTCTGTTAAAAAAAAAAAAAAAAAAAAAAAAAAAAAAAATCCATTTTGTGTTTTTCCTGTTCGTAAGTTTTATGTTTTATATGTTTATGATCTCTGCATGTCTCAATGTTATTTGTTTTTGTTATTTTTGTTTATATTAGTTTCGTATTAATTTTTAATAAGATTATCTTGTTGTAGATTATCTTGTTTGATTTGTGTTACGTGATTAATTGTGTGTGCTTGCGTCTATGTGATTGTCGTTTTTTTGTTTCCTGCTTATTTTTTTTTAAGTGTTGTTTTATGTTCGTGATATAATATGTGTTTATGGGTTTTGTTTACTTGTGTTTAGTTTTGTGTCCGTAACCTTTTATGTTCTTGTCTTATTTTATCAATAAAAGTTTTGAAATAAAACTAGTGTTAAAAAAAAAAAAAAAAAAAAAAATTAGAAAATCTCCTTCAACCGATCGGTCACTACCCGTAACCGGTTCGGTTGGAAGGATTGGTCAAATTTGGTTCATCCCAACCGATCGGTTACACCCCGTAACCGGATCGGTTGGACTAATCTGTTAAAAAAAAAAGAAAAAAAAAACAAAATCGTTTTTTATTTTTATTTTTTTTGTTTTTGTGTGTGTGTTTAGATAAAATAAGTTTAAATGTCTTTTTGTTTTTGCAAGAGTATCATTTCTTTTATTTGGTTTTTCCATTTTAAGTTTTGTTAATTTGGTACATTGTGAATAAATAAGTACATGTGTTTTTAAAAATAAAAGTGTTTTGAACTTGTGGTATGTTCACTGGAATCCCTCACGAGACTATAACTCGTCCACTCGGGCCACCGAGGGGTTTAAAGGCTTGTTGCATGAGCTAAATGCAACCGTGATGCCTACGAAAGTGAGTTTTAGAATTTTACGCGTTTTTGTAGTTTAGTTTATTTTTGCAGATTTAATAAGCTCTTGGAGGAAGGATTGATTGGATTGTTGGTGACGTTATACTTGGGATTGGACATGTTTTGTTGGTTGAGGAATCGATTGATCTCATACGCTTATGCTAGCGTTTGCTTAGCACTTATCATATGAGTTCGATCATGATGTTAGCCGGAGGTTTCGTTATCTTAGACTTATAATATCATTTTTCCCTATCTTACATGCTTTGAAGTTCACATTCATTTATTTTGCTTTATTTGTCTTTATTATTTTTTTCTTTTTTGTTTTTTTTTTTTGGTAAATTATTTTAATAAATTGATTTGTTTAAGTACCCTCGAAAGTAAGGCTCACCCATATAAACAAACTGTGTGAGAGGTATAAGGCGGGTCTCCCCTGATTCCCAAAGAAGTTTGGTTTTTCATATGCTTCGCGCTGACCTGCTTCTCCGCTTCTTTGTGCGTTTCAATGGAGCTACCGAGAACTCGTGGGACAAGAATAAGTCATGTTTGGTTTTTAAAAATAAAAAATTAAAAAAAAGAAAAAAAGAAAAAAAATGAGTCGTACTAATTTAAGTTATTTTCTTTGTGTGCTTAACTTAGTGTGGGGAAAGTTAAATAAGAAAAGCGAAACTCGTTTTCAATTCCAAATTTTTGGGCCTTTTTTTTAATTTTTTTGTGAGCTTGTTTTCCCTTATGATCTAGTTGTTTTCACGCGTATAGGTTAATATATTATAATAATGGATCAACCCTCTGGTGAAATCGGTAATTTTGAAAAACTTGAGATGTGTCCCGATTAATATTGCAATCCATTCTGGGATCGATGACATTTGCTAGCACATATTATAGCCCTTCCACTAAATTGTGAGGATTTGAGCCTGTTTCATATAGCATACATCTTTTATGCTTGAATCTTTTGCTATGAGTGTGCCAATGATTTTATTTATTCTAGAACTTGTACTTGTAAATCATTACCAGACCGCAGTAAGATCGCATTCGTGTGATATAAGTGTATTCGTGTGATAAAGAGGCACCTTAGGAATAAAACCCAAATGGCCTTCCGTTTACATCTAATGATATATTAGCTTACCACATCGGTTAGTTAACCACCCACATGGACCCATTTGTTAGCGCTCATTTTTAGCGCTAGATACCCTTAGTACACCCCCTCCGAGCCATTCTTTTCTTTTCTTACATCCAGAAAAATACAAAAATATTTTACACTTTAAACCTTAGCCTACCCCTTGTCAATGTCTAAATGGTTGGTTGCTAGTTGCTTGGTATGATTGGATTATTTTTGATGATTATTAGTTAGCCACACTTTGCCATTCGTGTGTGCCATTCCGACAAAGATGAAGACTGCAGCTTCTTATTTGTATTTTTGTGGTGTGTGCTTATACGAAGTGTGGGGGAGATGTGATGTATGAAGAAGAAGTGTTGAAAAAAAAAAACGTAAAAAAAAAATGTGAAAAAAAAAATTGAAAAAAAAGAATAGTCACGAAAAAAAAGAAAAAATGAAAAAAAAATATATGTGATGACAGTTATAGCCAATGTGCTATATTATTATGAAGATGAGATGTATGTTGAGTTATCGATTAGCCAATGTGCTAAGACGTGATATATATTTGGTGATCGATATGTGAAGAAGAGAAGTTAGTAACTATAATCATTTTCGGGTTTGCGGATTGTTCGTGACTAGCAACATGGGTATTAGACTTGACTTAATTTTTTTTTTAAAACCAATTTCATATATATTCTCATGCCTTATCCATACCATTTATTCACCCGAAGCCTATCGTTATAACCCGAATAAAAGCCCTCTTTATATGTTTACGCTTGGTGCTTACGCCACGTCGGTGGAGTTTTGTTTCTTGTACAAGCCTATGGTAATATTTAGATCATGACTGAGCAATATGAGTGTACTATTCTTTAATATTATCCATCACTAAATAAATTGAGTGTTGAGTGAATTATACATCCATTCTTTTTCGTGAGGTGCTTAGCCATGTTATCAAGCGAGAAAATTCATAGGGTATTGTCAAACATCTCGGTTTTCACCTCTAAAAGCTTAAAACGATGAATCTTATCTTGTACTTGTACTTGGTAGATTTGCATCACATTTTTTTTAATCATATTTCATGCACCATGTGGGTTTTATTTTTCTTAATTTCTAGATTTGCTTGAGGGCAAGCAAACCCTTAAGTGTGGGGGAGTTTGCGCTCATTTTTCGCTTATTTTTATATATGTTTGTTAAAAAAAAAAAAAAAAAAAAAAAAAAATTATTTTTCTTTTCGTCTTGTCATTTAGGTTTGTCTTTTAATTTTTCTTTTCTTAGATTTGCTTGAGGGCAAGCAAAGTTTAAGTGTGGGGGAATTTGATAACGCTCAAATTGTGCATGTTTTTAGTAGCGTTATCCGTGCTTTTATGTGTGTTATTTGGTTATAATCATATGCTTTTGATGCTTAATCGTACAAAAGTGCGTTTGCTAGTTCATTTGTAGCCAAGTACAGGAAAGTGGAGAAAAAGACGGAAAAAGAAGTAAAACACGAAGATTTCTCCATGTATGAAGAATTCCCGACCAAAGAAAGACTTGCGGAGTATATTCGAGAAGATAAAGTCATCAAGTTAGTGGTCCAAAGACTCAAGAATAAAGTTCAAGAAGGAAAACGAGAAAGAAATGAAGAAAAGAAGCTAAAACGAAGACATATTGGAAGACTCGTTGTTCCCGACACACCTTCACCATTTTGGCCATAACTTTTGCATACGGACTCCGTTTGACCCCCCGTTCGCGGCCACAGAAAGCTAAAAGAAAGATCTACAACTTTGCAGTTTATGAATTTTTGTGATTTTGCTCCAACCGATCGGTCGAGCCCCGTAACCGATCCTGTTGGAGAGCTGTCAAGAAGACCAACCGATTCGGTTGGAGCTCAACCGGATCCGGTTGGAGGTCCTGTTTCAGCCATTTCTGCACTACTAAGACTCCAAACGTGTTCCAAATGATTCTAGTCCCTTCTTACATGGTTTCTAGTCCCTTCCAAGCTCCTTGGCCTCCAAGAAATGCATTGAATACCCTAGGCCTTGGTAGTAGTATAAATAGAAGCCTTTGCAACCTCATTTCATCATCCCTTCTCCATCTTTCTCATCCCTTTCATCCACCACTCCTCTCTAGGTGTGAAATTCAAGCCTCCACCCTTAAGGACGAATTTCCACCTAGAGAGCAAACCATAACTTGAGAGAACACAACCACTCTCAATACCTTCACCAAAGGTGTGAAATTCAGCCTCCACCCTAAGGACGAATTTCCACCTAGAGAACACACCCACTCTCAAAATCTTCACCAAAGGTGTGAAACTCAAGCCTCCACCCTTAAGGACGAGTTTCCACCAACTATCTTATCCCAACTTGTGTGAAATTCAAGCCTCCACCCTTAAGGACGATTTTCCACCATTACACCAACTTATCTTCCCTAAAAGACCACAACCTCTGCCAAATTCGTGTAGTGTGCTCAAGGGTTGTCGAAGGCGTTTGGACATCATTTTCCGGCTTGGTAGAACTATTGTAGTTGATTGGAGGCTTGAAGGAGTGCTATAATCCTTCATCTTTGCCTATTGTAATTCATACTTTGGGTAAACCTTGTTACTTTTCTATTTAAAGATGTTTGTTATTGATATGATTATTGAGATTTGTGTTTGATTGAAATAATGATGAATGTTTTGATACTTGCTTGTTCTTATATTGCTTTTCTTGTTGGTTTGATATGTGACAATCATAACCATCAACTTGTTACTTGTTCTCATAATGCTTTTCTTGTTGGTTTTGATCCGTGACAATCATAACCATCACTTGTTACTACTGTTACTGTTAACAACAAACGACACACTTGTAGTGCAACCAAGTCTCTTGGGACGACCTTGATTTACCTTATACTATACCAACTCACTTGGTATACTTACCGAATGTGTTCCTAGTTAACCGGTAATTTTGTTGTTAAATTTAAACCCCGATGGAAGCACATCTTGATCCGGATTATCCAGTTATCCATTCTCATCCCCATTGTTCAATTTGCAGCATCGTTCAAATCGTTCGTGGTACCTGACTCGAGTACGTTCCAAGAATATGACTGGAGACCAGTCGGGCTCATGAACTTCTGTGAGCAAATTCATCGGGACGCTTAGATTTCGGTAAAATGATTTAGAGCGCATTATAAGGCAGTGATTATATTTGTTGGTGATAGTGTTATCTCTAGAGTATACTATGTGGAAGGTCTTGGTCATAATCGCTCGGCCGTCAATTTCGCGGACTCGATCTAGAAGTAGCCTTCAGAAAACATACTTGTTTTGTTAGAGAACTTGATGGTAAGGAACTTTTAAGAGGAACTCGTGGTTCAAATCTTTACACCATCTCTAGATGATATGATGAAGTCTTCTCCAATTTGCTTGCTGTCAAAGGCTTCAAAACAAAGTCATGGTTATGGCATCGACGATCAATCACTTGAACCCGCACCATCAATGATCTCCGTGAAGGACTTAGTGTAGGTTTACCTCGACTAAAGTATGAAAAGGATCATCTTTGTTCGAGATGTCAATTGGGAAAAAGCAAGAAGTATGCCCATAAAACCAAACCTACTAACTCGCACCTAAGTTCTTCATACAAGTCATATGGATTTATGTGGACCAATGAGAGTGCATAATATCTTTGGGAAGAAATATGTGTTAGTTGTAGGTTGATGACTCTAGATTCAATTGGTCAAGTTCTTACAAAGGATGAAACTCCCGATATCATCATCAAACTCATCAAACACCGCAGTTCGACTTAACAAAACCGGCCGTAATTATCCGGACAGACAATGGAACTGAGTTTGTTAACAAACAACTTAGTGAATTTATGAAAGCATTGAATCACCATCAAAGAAGTGTTCCACCTAACTCCTCACGAACGGTGTAGTTGAAAGTAAATCAACTCTTGTAGAAGCCGCTAGAACAATGCCGATGATTTACTCAAAGTCCAATGTTTCTCTGGGAAAGGTTATTGCCATCTGCATGCTACACACACAAAATCGCTCCCCGATTCACACTCGTCATGGAAAGACACCATATGAACTTGTCCGCCAACAAAAACCTAATCTCTCATTCCTTCGTGTGTTTGGAGCATTGTGCTATCCAACTAATGAGGGTCAAGACTTAGGCAAACTTAGAGCTAAAGGTGACATTGAGTATTTGTAGGGTATGCACCAAACAAAAGGGATACCTAATCTACAACAAAAGAACCCAAACATCATGGAAACAATTCACGCTTGCGTTTGATGAGTGGACCGGTCAAACGGCTCTGACAATTCCAGCCTGGACCAAGCACTTCAAAGGGCCCAATTGGTTCATCCTTGTTCCAAACTCTTCTCAAGAAACTCCATATGTACCTCCATCTCAAGATGATTTAAAGAAATTGTTTGATCCTATGTTTGATGAACTTTATGATCCGAATACTAATGAGGTGTTGATCCTACAACAGAGGTACGCTCATATTCCAATGAAGTCAATCCCTCGGGCCTCAATATCTTTAAGTCAAGGAAGCTCTCGCGATCCTCTCGCTCTCATCAACAAATCATCATTCTTCAAATGTACATCATGGAACTGTTTCGGGCATCAATGATGAAGTTAATCCCTTTACCTCCGAAGATGCTCCATTTGAAAACATATTTGCTCTCAATCTTTCGAACCATCTTCTTCGGGAGACATCGACTTCAGCCCTCAACAACTACCACATGAACACCTCATAAAATGGACTCACGATCATCCATTAGACAACATCATTGGAAATCCTCTCGTCCAAGATCCACACGAAACAACTTGCAACCGATGCCTTATGGTGCTTCTTCAACTCCGTCTCTAAGATCGAACCAAAAGATGTTAAAACCGCCATGAATGAAGATAGGTGGTTCAATGCCATGCAAGATGAAATTCATGAGTTTGATCGACTTGATGTATGGGAGTTAGTACCGCCTGATGCTATGATGATATTGCTTAAAATGGATCTTCAATGTGAAACTTGATGAGCATGGTGATGTGTTGAAGAACAAGGCTCGATTAGTTGCTAAAGGATACCGTCAAGAGGAGGGTATAGACTTTGAAGAATTTTGTTCCCTGCTGCTCGAATCGAGGCAATTAATCTTTCTAATGCCGCAAGTAAGAACATGGTAGTCTATCGATGGATGTGAAGACGGCATTTCTCGAACCAGATCTTAAAGAAGTAGTCTACGTCAGCCAACCTGAAGGATTTGTGAATCAAGAGCATCCTACTCACGCTTATCGTTGAAGAAGGCCTTTATGGTTTAAAGCAAGCTCCAAGGGCATGGTATGATACGTTCTCAAAGTTTCTTCTATCAACCGGATTTAGCAAAGGAGCGCTGATCCTACATTGTTCACCGTGAAGTCGTGCAAACATTTAACTCATGTTCAAATTTATGTTGATGATATTATTTTTGCCTCGACCTAATCTAATGGAATGATTGTTTTTCTAAAGAAATGAGTTCAAAATTTCAAATGTCAATGATGGGACAAATGTCATTTTTCTTGGGATTACAAATTTCACAGTCCCGGAGGCATTTTCATAAATCAATCTAAATATGCAACTGAGATCTTAAAGAAATTTGGATTTGATTCAAGTGACCTTGTTGACACCCTATGATTGATCGAACCAAACTAGATGAGGACCACTCAGGGATCATGATTGACCAAACAAAATATCGTGGTATGATTGATCCCCGTACCTCACAACTAGTAGACCGCATATCTTGTTCGGCCGCTTTGCATGTGTGTTAGATACCGGCTAAGCCTACTAAAAAGCACCTTGAAGCCGTTAAACGGGTCTTTCGGTATCTCCAAGGAACCATCAATATGGGACTTTGGTACCGGCGACCGCGGTATGTCACTAACGACTCTATGCAGAGCGTCATGCGTGATGTCAAGATACTCGTCGGGCACCGAGGTGCTCTTTTTGGGTGATGTGAGTCGGTCTTCAAAGAAGCAAATGAGTACTTTATTTCTACGAGGTGAATACATAGCCATGTCATCTTGTTGTGCTCAAGTCTTATGGATGAGATCTCAATTATCCGACTATGGCTTTGAATTCAACAAAATCCCTCAGATCAGGACAATAAAAGTGCTATTGCTCTCTCTTGCAACGACGCTCAACACTCAAGAGCAAAGCATATCGCATATTCACATCATTTCATCGTGGAACAAGTGGAAAAAAGGTGTGGTGGAACTCTATTTTGTGAGATCTAAATATCGGCTAGCGACATCTTCACCAAAGCTATTCCAAGAGAACGTTTTGAGTTCATACTTCCTCGACTAGGCTTGAAAAGTCTTCAACCGTAACACTCAAACGCCTTCAGGAAGAAGACGAGGAGTAAAGGTCTATCTTCATCTATCTCTTGTATATATTTATTCGAAAATCAAAATACAAAATTATAAAACCTTCAAAATCCATAAAATCAAAAATTCAAAAATCTTCAAAAATATTGTCATTTTGTCATGCGTTTTCTCGGTTCGATAATATCTACGGTCTTTTTGCTGTCATTCAAAGAATGACACGGGACTTTAGATGTTGTTCGAATTCCAAAAAAAAAAAAAAAAAAAATCAAAAAAATATTTTTGGGAGGAAGAGAAACAATGGTTTATTGTCATTTTCGTGCAATAACCCGTTTTTTAAAAGAAAGAACAGAGCCATGTTTTACCATGTTTTCAAATTCCATGCTCATCTTATAAACATTTATTCCATTGAAAACTAAATGCTTTGAAAAATAACCTTATCTCTATTTTTGATAATCATCAGGACTTATTTGTCAAAATATCTATCTCTCAATCAACAACCTATGTCATTGATTGAGGGAGAATGATTTCAATTAAATTAAAAAGTTATTTGGCATTAAATTGTTTTCAAAAGATATACATGCATGTTTTATCAATGGAGTTTAAAGTCTTAAAATCCGATCCATCGCTTAAACGCTTTCATAATCAACTCACAATTCTCTCTAAAAGCTTTCAAAATCAATTTAAATCTATAAGAGATCACAAATCTCAAATGATTTGATAATTGTGATCGGGAGAATGTGTGATTTAAATTAATTTAAACTGATAATTCGGTAAATGGTTTTATAAGGATGTACAAGCTCTCTTTCCCACATGTGACAAACGATTTCAAATTTTCCATGCACATGTGTTGGGGAGCATCTATCTTAAACCAATGATTTGAAACGTGATCACTTATCTCATCAGTTCCCTCTAGTATGTGCAAAACTCTTTTCAAATCTCGAGGCACATATTGAGGGGAAAATCATGAAAACTCTATCCTCTCCCAAGGTGCAAAAGGATCGAAAACATTTGACGCAATATGTTGAGGGGGAGACTCGTTCTAAAGTTATCAAAACAATTGTGTAAAATGCTTTGATATCATAAGTATCTGGATTGATTTTCAAATGGTTTTCAATTGGTTCCATATGGAAGTTATGAACAATACCAAAGACCAAATTCGTTACTTATGTATATGGTGATATAAGGACGATAAGGTTAGGTATGTGTTCCCATGATCCGGCAGAACCGGAGGGATCTACCCAGGGAATATCCACTAGTTAGTGTAGAGTTCTTAGGTATGATGATAAAAGGAGAAAATGAGATATGGGAAGAGTGCGGACTAAGACAGCTAGTAATCGAATAAACCCAACAAGGTTCTTAGCATGAAGTCTCTAAGCACTGAAGGGTTGAAGAAAAGAATTGAATGAGAAAAGGGTGAAAACAAATAGCCCTCCATTTATTCAACCTTAGGTTAAACCGGGTTCAATTCATATGCTACTGATGGTAACATCGGTTTTGAAGACAAGACGTCATGGACCCAAAGGACGACCGCACTTCAACTTCCCAAACCACTCAAGTTCCTCTAAAAGGACTTGTTTCATTCTCAATGGGAACCACATTATCTATCGACTTTTCTTAGAGATTGTTGATATTGAAGAGGAGACTCTCCTAGTTCGATATAGGATCCAAAATATGCACAAATTGAGTCTAGAGCCACGAGATCATCAATAAATCTCATTAGGACACTTTCAATGAAGACTCTCTATTTCACACAATGTGGAAAGAGATTATATCTTGAGTCCCACGATTATCCTTGTGGTATTGCCGTAACATCTTAGTGATGTGCTTACATATTCACAATGAAGATGGAAAGCCTTCTCGAGCCAACATCTAACAAGCTCCCCGGTGTGGCATGTGAGATCTATTATATAGACCAACCATGTGACAACCGAACGAAACAATGAGGCGATTCAATCTTTTGAATCAATCCGGTTCAAAGTTATGGATTGACGGATACCTTTGAAAACCCGGTTTTTGTGCTTTAAAATTCTTTTCATTAGCACGTCGACCGTGTACTAATTTTTCAAATCAAAAGGTGTTTTATGATTGATCATTGATTTTCATTAAAACCTTCGTTATATTGCAAAAACAATTTCTATTGAGCAATACACGCTTGTTTTTCAAATCTTTCATCAATCGCTGGACGTAAATTCGCCGGTTCACTCACCGTGTTGTCTTGAGACGTTCGGTTTGAGAACAACAGATACCGCGAAACCCTGTCAAGGAAATTCTTCGAATTATACCCGATCACAAAGACTTGTACCGATCAACGGGAACCGTGGGCGTGTACCTCAATTCATCGAAAGTGATCAAAGACACCAGGCGCTTTATTGCTAACCGCTTATGCGTGTACACCCGACGCTGTAACCGATGTAATGAAGCGGTCAATTCATAGCCGCATGCTCACACAACACATTCATATCAAAAGATATCATGATTGGTGCATCAATGACTCGGATATTCTAACTCCATGCTTCGCTATCGCCAATATCATGAATCAACTAATCTCCGCTACTCGATGAGAAGATATCTTGATCCAGAATGTGAGCATGTCGGTCCGAAAGTCACAACATCACATAATACCAACATCACAATGGATGTATCAGAGATTTTCTATTAGCCGATGATCTCAAAAGTCGGCTCAACATTATTATCACGTGGATCAGGAAAAGACCTCCACTTGGATTAACCAAACATGCAATGAGTGGAATCAATGACTACGAACTTCGAAGCAAAGTACTACATCAAGAATGCAAGATCAATTGTTAATGTAATATCTGATTGTATTCAATGTCATTTTAGTATATGGTTGAGGTGACCTCCTTGGAGATTGTTAGGAATTAGAAATTACCGGTATTAAAGAGTCGGTCACCTCAAGTATATGTAATCGTTAGAATGCTCGTAGTCATAGTTATATTTAGTTAAGTAGTATTTTGTTTAGTAACACCGTGGAGGACGGACGGGTCTTTACCCATCTGCAGATCTGATCCCGTTGTGTGCGATTTATGTAAGACTATAAATACTCTCCCAAGGTAGAGAGTTGGAGCTCATAATAATATCTTTCACTTTCACACTAAGCCCCTAAACCTCTAACTTTATCTCTCTAGAATTCCACTTATACGCCCACTTGTGTTAATGGTTTGATGTGTTTGTGAAATCCAATATCCAACAAAAAGAGTCCTTGTAGACCGAACCACTATAAACAACTTGTTGTGGTTTGATCATTTCTTTCCTTATTTACTCCTTACATATTGCTTGCATATTTCATTAACATATCTAAGATCAATATCAATTGATCTTTACAATAAGTTTCAAAACAAAGTTTTTATTTGGTAAACTATTCAACCCCCCTTCTAGTTTCTACAGTTGTTTTGGAAGTACAAATATATGAATTCTGCCGTAGTCAAACGGGATTTGTTTCTTCAAATTTATTTGAAGAATATCATTGGGACCCCTCGTAGGGTTGTCAGATAAGTTTTGATGGCCATGCCCAAGGTCTTCGAATATGTTCAAGAATTGGTAATCTTGATAAATCATATAAAGCGAGAAACAGAATAGTTAATTAAGAAATGAGTGAGATCCGTATTCTTATTAACATGGTATTAGAAACAAAAGCATGAATATGATGATAAATCATTAAGTGATATTTCCGAAAACCATACATGAGTTGTACTGGGGGCATTGGCGTGTTGCTAGACACTAACCAATGTCATTACATGTTTTGTAAACATATCCAAGTGGGAGCTGTTGGAATATGTATATATTTATAAAATCGTGCATGTTCGGATTCGAAATCGTGACCACGGGATTGCACACATTAGCGAATGAGAATTAAAGTTATAATTAATGTTAATGATTACGATTAATTATTACACAAAACCCGATTAACGGTCGTTAAGTATTTAACGAAAATGACTAACGACCGTTAAATGTAAAAAGGAGAGAATATGTGGTAAATAACTTAAAAATGGAAAAGATTCGGGTTCCTCTTTTCTTCCTCTAAGGTGGCCGGCCAAAGGGGGCTTCCCCAAGCCCAAACCCTAACTTTTTCTACAAGTTATTCTACCACTATATATACAAGGTCTAGGTTAAAGGTTTAAGGTTTAAGGTTAACTTTTGTGTATTGAATTAACCCTAGATCTTTCTCTCTCCCTCCTTTTGCTTTGTTCGGCCGAACCTTCACCAAGGGTGTTTTGGTTTTGTTTTTTCCATAAAACAATGGCTTGTGTTATATCTAGCAATCGCTTTGATTCGTGGTTAATTCGTGTGTACAAAACTGTGGTGGTAAGACATTATTCTTACACCAATTGGTTTGAGTTGTAAAACGGTAAGGGACAACTCTTTAAACCACTTTCATCTTCTTTGTTCAAGAGATCTAACCAAATTACAAGAGGTATGTTACGCGTTTATTTTCAGTTAGTTAATTACTATTATGTTCTAAGTCTTCGCTGTGTACTGTGATGTCTACATATATTTTTGTATATCATGTATCTTAACCTCAACAACTACTCTCTCGTAATATCTCTAAATTTTCTCCAATCTTTCCTTAACTCTCTGACTAATAATGTAAACTCCTACTCAATAAAAGTGCTCCAGTTTTTTTATTCACATTTTCATTCAAACGGTATAACATTATTTGTCGCTTGAAAATTTTTCCAATTTGTCGCTTCTTCTTTAACCTTTTTATCTTGTGTTAATAATATTATAGTTATAACTAGTTTCATTACATTGTTTACGACTGTTACTTTAGCCGAAGAAACAACTGTTTCCTATGAATTTGAATTATCGTACATTACTGCTTCACCTCTTGGTGTCGGCCACAACATGTAAAATATAACCCAACGTTGATCTCAAATTTGTGCTTGTCGTTTTATTAGGAAACATAAGATAACTTAATGCATATGCCTACCCAATCATTATCTAGGAGCATCCAGGTATGCTTTTCTAGATGTTCTCTTTGTGATGCTTTCTTTTGAAATGTCAAATCGACCCAAGTTGGTATTTTCATTGTTGGTTATTGCTAAGGGTGTTGATACTCACACCATTTTTATATTACACCAATAATGTTCAAACACACTAATGCACAATGTACAAAACTGTAATACACAGATGTGGTTTATGTATAAAAAAATGGTGTGGGTATCAACACCATATTGCTAATAGTGATGAAGCAAATGCTATTAGAACTTTCTTCATTTTTTTTTATTTATTTATCTTTTTTTTTGGTATTCCAATCTGGCTTCGATTAGATTGTGTTTTTAGTCTATATTTTGTAGTCTTTTACTCCTGCTATCCACAAGTCCAATTCAGTTTAAACTCTAATTTTGTAAGGGTAATTGATACTTTGCTATAGGGTGTAACACCGAAATTTCAACGTGCAAGGAAGGCTAAACGGGGGTATTACTTCATAGATCACAGTCATAATCATAAAAACAACTCCAAAGACGTTTTAGAAAAGTTATCATTCAATGAAAACTTAGTGTTTATGTTACAAAAGAGATTCCACATTGTTTAAGTTACACAAAAGATATATTTCAATTTTGTAAAGAATGATAACATTATTTGGACGCCAATCAAAGGGGTCTTGTGCCAACTCCATACCAAGTTGTGCTTCTTTTTAATTACTTGTGATAAACATGCTAAAAAGTCAACAAAATTGTTGAGTGAAATCCATAGGTTTATAAGTAATCAGTTGAACACAAGATGTAGATGATAATTGCTTCGAAGTACAAATATCAAGAAAAACTGTTATTATTGCACTAAGCTCATGACACATAAAACGTTAACTGGACCGATCCTTTCTAGGATTTTGAATGGCCCAATGTATCGGGGATTTAGCTTTCCTCGTTTTCCGAATCTGACCATTCCCTTACAATGTGACACTTTCAACATGACTCTATCACCAACTTAGAATTCCATGGGCTTTCGTCTTATATCGGCATAACTAATTTGTCGATCTCTCGCAGCTTGAAGTCGTTGGCTGATTTGTAATATTTTCTCTGTCGTTTTCCTGAATAACTTCAGGTCCAGTGACATCTCCAACTTCGGCCCAACAAACAGGTGATCGACACTTTCGACCATAGTGTGCTTCAAATGGTGCTCTTTTGATACTTGTGTGGTAACTGTTTTTGTAGGAGAATTCCGCTAGCGATAAGTATCTATCCTAACCTTTTCTAAATCGATCACACATTCTCGAAGCATGTCTTCCAAGGTTTGAATAGTTCTTTCCCTTTGTAGGATCATACATATTATGTTGTTTGATGATTCGGGTGGTCTAGGATGGTGATGATACAAGTAATCCATGTTTAGAGAGTGAATGAGATGAGGAAGTTCTTGAGAGATAAAGTAAAACAAAAATGAATGGTTAGATTAAGAAGCTCCACCCCTTCCAAGGATGGAAGGGGTATTTATAGTTACAACCTAAACGCCCTCACGCTGATCGCATACAGTGCGGTTAACCCGTCCTTCCTCCACGGTGTTACACTAAACTAATAACTAAGCTAACAACTAACTGATTGACTACTAAATAACGTAAATAACGATATGTCTATGAGCTAACTTATGCTAGATTATATTTGGGGTGACCGACACTTCACTATGGAATTTCTAATTCCTAACAATCTCCCCTAAGGGAGGTCACCCCATGATTTACATTTCGAATCCTAGCATTCTTTCTTTGTCTTCTGTTCTGATCTCGTAGACTTCATTCTTCAATTTTCCATTTTTGTGCTTGAGCAAAGTGATTCTTCAAAGTCCGACTGCTTTGTACTTTAAGTGGAGGTCTTTGAACGGATCCACATCTTGATGATCTTCGAGCTTTCTTTGAGATCATCAGCCACATCAAATCTCTGGATCACCCTTTTTTGTGTTGCCCTCATGTGATTTGTGACTTTTGACCGACATGCTCACATCTTTGATCATGACATATTTTCATCAAGTAGCGGAAGCATCATTGTATGTTTTGAATGTCATGATTTTCTTCAATTAACTGTGAATCGTCATAGCATGGTTGTGAATTGAATTCTCAATATCGATCACTGCAACCGTCCAATGTTCCGCAAAACAACGTTAGCACTAAAACACACGAAAGTATCTTTGTTCACCTTCGTTGAATATAGTTTCAAGAACCACGGTTCCCCGTTTATCGTATAAATACTTGCCTCGGATGAGGTAGATTCTAAGAATCTCCTTGACAGGTGTCACAGCTTGATCTAGCCGTTCTCAAACCGGAGCATCCCAAAGTAGACAACACGGAGTGAGTGAACCAGTGAATTGAGATTCACTGATTGATGAAAAAATTGATTTGAAAAACAATCGTATGCTTGAAGAAAGAGTTTTTCAATACGACGAAGGTTTTATGAGAAAGATCAATTTTCAATCAGAAATACTTTTATATTTGAAAATGAATACACATTCGATGTGCTAGAGAAAGAAGATTTGCACATCGAACGGTTTTTCCAAAAGTATTCGTCAATTCATTTCCGGGACCAAGGTTGATTCAAGAATGAATCGCCCCATTGTTTCTATCCAGTTGTCACAAGCTTGATCTTGTGAAAGATCTCACATGTCACCCACCAAGAGCTTGTTTGATGTTGGCTCTAGAAGGATTTCCATCTTCATCGTGAATATTTAACATATCACTCGGATGTTCTGGCAATACCACAATGATAATGTTTAGGACTCTTAATATATTCTTACTTTCCACATTGTGTAAAACAGCAAGTCTTCATTAATTTTGTGTCCTAATGAGATTTTGTGGATGATCTCTTGGCTCTAGACTTAATAGTGCATATTTGGTTTCCTATGCCGGAGACTGGGGAGAGGGTGTCCTTCTTCAATATCAACTATCTCTTAAGAGGAACTTGAGTAGGTTCCCCGTGAGAATGAAACAAGTCCTTTTAAGAGGAACTTGAGTAGCTTGGGAAGTTTAGTGCAGTGCATCACTGGGTCCATGACGTCTTGTCTTCAATACCGGCGTTACCTTTGTAACCACCAGTAGCATATGAATTGAACCTCGCCCTAAGGTTGAATTATTGGAGGGCTATTTTTTCAATTCTCATTTCATTTCTTTTTTTCATTCTTCAACCCCTTCAAGCTTAAGAGTCTTCATTACTAGAACTTTGTCGGGTTTGTTCCAGTACTAGCTCTGTCTCAGTCGGCACTCTTCCCATATTCTCATTTTTCCTCCTTTTTTCATCATACCTAAGGACTCTACACTATCTAGTGGATTGTCCCCGGGTAGATCCCTCTGGCTCTGGTGGGATCATGGGAACGAATACCTAACCTAACCATCCTTATAACACCATGCATAAAGTAAATTGGTCGGTTTTTTGGTATTGTTCTTTCCTTCTTGAAACCGATTGAAAAATCATTTGGAAAATCAATCAAGGTACTTGTGATATAAAATCAAAGCATTTTGTACCTTAATTGTTTTGATCATTTAGAAATGCTCCCCCTCAACATGTGCATATTATTTTGAAATTGTTTAGCACATGGAGACAAGAGTTCTTTGAAATACATCCACGATCACATTTGCCATTAAGAAACCATTAGAAAATAAATCAAGGTACTTATGTTGAAACATAGAAATCTTTATACCTTGAAAGTTTATTTTCTTTTGAAATGCTCCTCCTCAATATGTGCTTCAATTAATGAAAACGTTTGGCACATATGGGAGAGCAGCCTGCACTTTGAGTCAAAACGATCACTTGTTATCAGATTTCATATTTAAATCACAGTTTCCCATCGATCAAAATATCAAATCCTTTGAGATTTTAGATCCCAAGTGATTTAAATAGGTTTAGAAAACATGGGAGAAAATATGTCCGGCTTAAATTCTCTCTCTGGTTTTTGTTAAATGCTCCTCAATCACATGCATCATGTATTTGAAATCGTTTGGCACATGAAGGAATGAGTGCTTTTGAAACAATTACACTTTAAAACCGATTTGAGATTTAAATCATCACTCTCCCCGATCAAAATTTCAAACCGTTGAGATTTGTGATCCCATTGATTTTAAATCATTTAGAAAAATTTGGGAAAGACGTGTTTTGATTTAATTAAAATGACCGATACGGACCAATTTTTCGACATTAAAGATTGTTAGTGTCATGTATGGTAGTTTTTAAGAGATCTTTAAGTAAAATAAAACAATTTCACAATCAAACAAGAACAGAAAAAAATTCATTTTGAAAGATCTTTGGGTTTTAAAGACAATCATACCATGACATAACATTAAATCTTTAGATCACCACTTTATTTCGTACAAACGGATTTGATAGATGAAATATCGTTTGAAAATATTTAGTTTAGAATCACTTCCCCTCAATCCATGACCGTAGTCGTTGATTGAGTGACTTATATTATAAACAAAATGAAGTCCGGTTGATTTTCAAAACTTAAGTTCGATTTATTTTCAAAACAATATTTTTTCCATTTTCAAAACAATATTTATAAAATTGTTGAAAAATGGTATCATCCACTACTTTTCTCCTGCACAAAGATAATGCTAGTGGATAAGTTGTCATTGTTGCAGTAGAGGATGAAAGAAAACCGTCAATGATGCAGTGAGACCGACGCTATTGTCATGCCAACTCTTCATAGAGGTCCAATTAAGCTCCGTTTCTTCATTTGTCGACCCAAGATATAGTTACCCTTTCCTTTCGGCATCCAATCATCTTCTATTGTGGGATCCGGATCGGGAACAATCTTATGAACCATGATATATGCGTATCTTAGTGGACACAAACAAATATATGGTGGTCGACATCACCCAAACAACAATTGACTAATAAAGGTCAATCCAACATATCAATCAGTTCATATAAGGCATGGGATTTATGTGTTCATCAAACTCTAATCATCTAATCCTAACAATCGTATCCTAAATTCCTAGTCCTTCAACATAGGCAAATATCTTTTTCTGATAAGCACGTAGGATGATTATATAAGCTCGTTAGATGATATAAATTTGAAAACATTCTCCCCCTCAATCTATGACTCATTTCATAAAAAGTTTTAGCCAAGCTGAAATCATTGATTGAGTTTTGAAAATTTGTGAAAATTCTGATTCTGATTGATTTTCAAGCAACTCAATTTTTCACCATTTAGAAACAACAAATATTTTTCTGAAGAATCTTAGAAGGAAAAACATTTGTGTAGGAATAGCAGTCTTTTGACATACTTTCCTCATTTTGTTTTAGGATAAGTGTCGAAATTTTTAAAAATTTATTTAGTGCAAACATTTCTTGAAGAACGGGTTGCTATCTGAAATAATAGCAAACCATGGTTTAAGCACCTGTTACACCAAGTAACGCAAGCCATTTTGAGACATGTTATTGGAAAAGAATATTTACACCTCCTGCTCGAACTTCATCTATGGTCCTGTGCCATTATTGAATGACATTTCTAAGAACGTAGATGTTATCACAATGAAGACATGTCTTGAGAAAACATATTTTTGAGTTTTTAAATTTTCCATTTTTTATGGATTTTTGTTGGTTTTATAATTTTTATTTTATTTTTGTTGGTTTTATATTTTTGTATTTTGTTTTTGATAAATATTTACAATGATAGAGTAGATGATATAGTTTAAGAAGACGATGATACGAGTACCGAGATAAAGATATCGAACAGCCCCGTTGTAGAAGATAGAAATCGTCATCTCTTAAACATTCACCACCAAAGCTTGAGGCTCTCTAATTGAGAAATTGAACCATCTCTGAAGTGAGACTTTGGTAGCTTCCCCCAACCAAAAAATCCTTATGTTGAGTAGATTCAAAGCTCTATTTCAAGCTTGCTTTAGCCAGTGCACAGAACACCCATTATCATCGATCTTGCGCTCCTTTTAAGAATGATCTTTGTGATTCTTCGTCGGGGTTATAATCATCCAGAACAAAGAACGATCATCCCACACATGAATGAATCATCTCAAATCTCATTCCACGAAGTCTGCGATGCATCCCAAAAGGTATCAAGAGACCACCCCCAAGTAGTTGAATTGATGCAAGTTTTAAGAATAATGCTCGAGAACCCTAATAACATATACCCAAAGAAAGAGTAACTTATAACATCTAAGTAAAGATTAAGTCCAATATCCAAAGAATAACCCCAAAGTATACTTCAAGAAAGTGTATGAAGCTCAAGAACCAGAAGTACCCAAATGCCCAAAGAGAGAATAATCGATAACATTGAAGTAGCATGTCGAATCACTGATTATTTCTGCGGATGTCAACTTTGGAATAAGTGATTATATATCTGAAACACTGATTAAGCTCTCAAGTGAAACAGCTGGCCCCCAATGTACAATCTCTCTCCTCTGATGATTGCGATAACATCGAAGTCATCACACACTTGTGTACCTCTTTTATCACTAGAAACTAACTCTTTCATCTCTTCCCCAACATAGTTGGAATAAGAACACTAAATGCCACGAGTCAAACCTTGAGTTTCTCTGCGGTAATGACATTTGTCTTCCCGGGATATCTTCAATCACTTAGAAGTATTGTTCATCAAGTTTACTCGTTTAGATGTTGCCTCCCTTCCCTTTGTCGTTTTGATACTTCAGATCAGAACACATTATAAGCCAGATACTTGAAATCTTTTGAGAAGAACACTGAATATTTTGTGAGAATCAACTTGTTGAAGAATGTGAGCAAGTCTAATTGGGGATTAAGTCCACATTTCACTCTCTCCTAATTAGCTTCCCTAAACCGACAATCTGTTGATAAATGCCTTATTAAGAAGAAGTCTTTAGATAATCAAATGCAACTCATCTTTAGTCTTCTAACATGTGCAGTAAAATGTAGAATCGATCTGAGACTCGACCTTCTTCAAGATTGTCCGATTGGGGAATAGAAAGTTAACATATTCTTCTCACCAAATGCATTCCCGTTAACTTATAAATAGAAAATCCCCTTAACTCAAATCCCTCCCAATCAAACAAGAACAGAAAGATGTTCATCAAGGAAATCACTCAAGAATCGAAAGCACTTTGTCGTTAAACTCATCACCGTGAGAAGATGTCAACCAACTGCTCTTAGAAGAAACTCCATGTAAAGATGACCCGAAGGAAGCTTGGTTCTTACATGATTTTGGAGCCGTTTGACCATTTATTCTCATATATCAATCATCATGAAGTTTCACACTTCTTTTCTCCCCTCAAGAATTGCATAACGGAGTTGCATTCTTGATTGAATAAGTGAACATCATCCAAATGTAGTCTATCACACTTCCCCTCAAAGGTAGCATATGATGTCGCCATCGTCATTATTATCGAGCAAGTGGAATAAGAGAACATCAACAAGTAGTCCGGTTCACTTTGATGACTGAAAAGCGCATGGAAAAAGCATGAAGCATGTTGAAGAGAATTATCATAATTGAGAAGATTTATCTCTTCGTAAGATGCTTAATTGAAGCGTACACTTTTCTTTAGGGAACGAGGCTTGAACTGTTGTGTTCAAACGTCATAAGAAGATTTTCTCTTCTTCAAGACGTTTAATGAAATGTACACTTTTCTTTTCTTTGAGTACGAGGTTTGAACCGGCGTTGTGTTCAAACGTCATCATCTCTCTCTTTTCAACTACTCTTGGCAAACTTGTAATCAATCCCATTATCATTCAATAGTCTCTTTGTTGCGACAGCAGATGGAGAAACCCATATGATGAATTTGACCCGGTAAACTAACCCGAACTCTGATTTAAACTTGCACAAATGTAACAAAGAGGCAATGCTGGAATTCATGCCCATTTGAATCTCTAAGTACTCTATACTCTTCATCCAACCAACCATCATAAGACACATCACCTTTTGAAAATCCATAATTTAATGTGACACTAAGCACTACAACGTAACTCCTTAAAGTGATAGTTATTTTGTGGTGGTAAGAGACCAATTCCCCCAAGTGGTAAAAGAAAAGAAAATCACCAAAAATAACTAGATTTCCAAGTCTTCATTTTTTTGAAAATATTAAAAGCTCGAACAAGGATCTCAAGAATTCATCAAACCATCCCGATACCTTCGTGATACTAAGTATACTTGCCCATTTCACTCAACCTCAAATAGATAATACTTAATTACGCCGTTGTCACATCTTGTGGTTTAAAGCTCAAACTAGCCTCCTTTGACGCTTTAGTGAACTATGATAATGGTTTTCATCCGACCATGGTTGAAAGTACATAACCCCGTGAAACCATGTAATAAACCAAAACTGCCAAGAAGACAATTCAACAAACACCAATCATGAAGTACACCCTTTATCCCTCCTTCAAGTAGAAACCATACACCAAGATCGCACTTTCCATTCTCCGAATGGTTCATCATTACGGGATTTTACAATTCTATGGTTTAAACCGAGAAGTAGTTTTAAGGATTTTACAAAACCAATAATAAAACCGTAAGATAGATCCCCAAATGCACTTTACTATTACTGATGTTTCCATTGTCACGGGATTTATAAGTCTATGATTTAAACCGAATATTCTTTCAATGGGATTTTACAAAATCAAGACAAAACCGTGAACAATGTCACTGAATGTGTGTTATGACAACTTTGGTTTCAGTGGAATATCTGTTAGGAGAACATGCATGGTTCATCAACGGTCCATTATCCAACATTATCAACATCATCAACTATCCAATAAATACTTTGATAAAACACATCAGTGGGTAAAGACCCGTCCTTTCCTCCTTACCGGTGTTGGGCACTAATCTAAACTAAGCTACAACTAACTAATTAACTACTAAATAACATAAATAACGACATGTCCACGAGCTAACACATAGACCATAATTGGGGTGACCGACACAACACATGGAATTTCCAATTCTAACAATCTCCCCCATGGGAGTCACCCCATGAAATACATTTTCATGCCCCTAGATTCTATCTTTGTCTTTAGTTATGGCTCGTAGACTTCCATTCTTCAAGTTTCAGAATCTTTGTGCTTTAGTGCGATTCTTAAAGTCCGTATTGATTATACATTTAGTGGAGGCCTTAACTGATCCACATCTTTGATGATCTCGAAGCCATTGAGATCATTAGCCACAATAAATCTCTGGATCACCCTTAATTTGTGTTGCCTCATGTGATGTTGTGACTTTCGACCGACATGCTCACACTTTTGGATCATGATATCTTTTCATCGAGTAGCGGGCTTTACGGTCATGATATTTGCAAAGCAGCGGGAAAACATATAGTATAAAATATCGAGCCGTTCTCAGATATGCAAAGTCATGATTTCTTCATTAAGTGGATGTCGGAGCATGCGGCTTTGGATTGAATTTCATTGGATCAGCTAAACCGTCCAAATGTACCGCAAAACAATAGTTAGCAATAAAACACACGAAAGTGTTTTTGATCACTTTCGTTGAATTGAGTACACGCCCACGGCTCCTGATCAATACAAGGCACCGTGATCGGATATAATTCGAAGAATCTCCTTGACGTGGTTTCGCAATGTTTCTAGTCGTTTCTAAACCGAACGTCTCAAAGAAGACAACACATTGAGTGAGTAACCAAATGAATAGATTACGATTGATGAAAATTGATTTGAAAACAACTGTATTGCTTGAAGAAAGAGTTTTGCAATATGAAGAAGGTTTTATGAGAAAGATCAATTTTCAATCAAAATACTTTTTGTATTAGAAAATGAGTACACATTCGATGCGCTAGAGAAAAGAAGAGATTTGCACATCGAACGGTTTTTCCAAAAGTATTTTTTCAATCAGAGATACTTTTTGTGTTTGAAAACATGAATACACATTCGATGTGCTGAAGAAAAGAAGAGATTTACACATCGAACGGTTTTTCCAAAAGTATTCGTCAATTCCATTCCTGGACCAAGGTTGATTCAAGTATGAATCGCCCCATTGTTTCTATCCAGTTGTCACAAGTTTGATCTATTGGATAGATCTCACATGTCACCCACCAAGAGCTTGTTTGATGTTTGTTCTAGAAGGATTTCCATCTTCATCGTGAATATTTAATATATCACGGATGTTCGGCAAAATCACAAGGATGATGCGTAGGACTCTTAATATATTCTTACTTTCCACATTGTATGAAATAGCAAGTCTTCATTAATTTTGTGTCCTAATGAGATTTTGTGAATGATCCCTTGGGCTCTAGACCAATTGTAATTTTTGGTTTCTGCCGGAGACTAGGGAGAGGGCCTTCTTTCAATATCACAATCTCAGAGAAAGTCGATAGATAATGTCGGTTCCCTCGAGAATGAAACAAGCCCTTTAAGAGGAACTGAGTAGCTTGGGAAGTTAGGTGCCACCTGTGTCCATGATGTCTTGTCTTCAATACCGCTGTTACCTTAGTAACCACCAAAGAGTATATGGTTATGAACCTCGGTTGAATTTGTTGGAGGGCTATTTCTTTTCACCCTTTTACATTCATTTCTTTTCATTCTTCAACCTTCTGTACACCGAGACTGGCAACTAGAACCTTGTTGGGTTTATTCCCATCAGCTCGTCTCATCAAGCACTCTTCCCATTTCTCACTTTTCTCCTTTTTTTTCAATGTACCTAAGGACTTCTACACTATCTAGTTGATGTCCCCAGTGGGATCCCTCCGCTTTAAGGGATCAACGAATACCTAACCTAACCATCCTTATAAACACCATGCATAAAGTTAAATTGGTCGGTCTTTTGGTATTGTTCATTCTTTTGAAACCAATTTAAAAATCATTTGAAAAACAATCAAGGTACTTGTATAATATCAAAGCATTTTGTGCCTTAATAGTTTTGATCATTTAGAAATGCTCCCCTCAACATGAATATGATTTTGAAATTGTTTAGCACATGGAGTCAAGAGTTATTTGAAATAATTTCGATCCATTTACGTGGAAAACATTTGATTTTCTGTAAATTCTCCCTCAAATGTGCTGGTTATATGAAATCATTTAACACATAGAGGAAAGAGATCTTAGAAGCCTTTCACGATCACAATTGCCATTAAGAAACCAAAAATCAATCAAGGCTTTATGTTGAAACAGAAATCTTTGTACTTTGCTTTTATTTTTTGTGCCCTCTAATATGTGCTTCGAGATTCAAAGCGAACATATGGGAGGAGTGCACATTTGAATCAAAACGATCATCTTTTTAATTTCATATTAAATCACCCTTCCCCGATCAAAAATATCAAACCCTTTGAGATTTTGGATCCCAAGTGACTTAATAAGGTTTGGAAAACATGGGAGAATATGTGGCCTTGTTTAAATACTCTTTTGGTTTTGGTTAAATGCTCCTCCACAATCATGTGCATTATGTATTTCAAAATCGCTTGACGGCATGAAGGAAGGGTGTTTTTGAAACAATCACCCTTAAAACCGATTTGAGATTTAAATCACGATCTCCGAAAAAATTTCAAACCTTGAGATGTGATCCCAATTTATTTAAATCATTTAAAATTTTTTAAAAAGACGGTAAGATTTAAATTTTGAAATGACTATGAGGACCAATTATAGACATTAAAGATTGTTAGTGTCGTATGAGGTTTTGAGAGATCTTTAAGTAAAATAAAACAATTTCACAATCAAACAAGAACAGAAAAAATTTCATTTAGAAAGATCTTGATTTTAAAGAAAATCATACCATGACATAACATTAAATCTTTAGATCACTACTTATTATTGTACAAACCAGACTTTTATGAAGAAATATCGTTTGAAAATATTTAATTGAATACCTCTCAATCGACTCAATCGAGTCGATGATTGAGTGAATTAAGTTTTGATAAAATGAAGTCCGGTGATTTCCAAAATTAAGTCCAATTTATTTTCAAAACCAATATTTTTCCATTTTTCAAAACAATATTTTCAAAATTGTTAAAAAAATGTTATCATTCACTACTTTTCCTGCACAAGATATCAAGGTGGTGTAGAAGTCAGCCGCTAATGGTTGCTGCGGGCGTGGAAGAAAACCATCTGTCACTGGGCAGTTAGACCTCTTACGTTGCATGTTTTAATGCCAACCTCCATAGAGGACAATAAGCCCGCTTTCCATTTGATGATGAAGAAAACCATCTGCTGATGCAAGAGAATCCTTACGTTGCATTTTTCACCAACTTTCCATAGAAGTCAATTAAGTCTGTTTTTCAATTGTAAACCAAAGATATAGTTACCCCTTTCCTTCGGCATCCAATCATCATAAATTTGGGATCCGATCGGGAACATTCTTATATACCAATATGCGCATACTTAGTGAACACCACACAGATATATGGTGGCCGACAACACCCAAACAGCAATCGACTAATAAAAGTCAATCCAACATATCAATCACGTAAGATGCATGGGAATTATAGGTTTTATCAAACTCTAATCATCTAATCCTAACAATCATATCCTAGAAACCTAGTCCAAACGTAGGTTAACATGTTTTACATTTAAGTTATAGGATAATTAGATAATCTCGTTAGATGATACAGATTTGAAAACATTCTCCCCCTCAATCAATGACTTATTTTTCTCCTAAAAGTCGTCGGTCATTGATTGAAGTTTTCAATTTTTAATAAAACTCTGAATCGATTGATTTTAAATCAACTTATTTACCACCATTTGGTTAAAACAAATATTTTTTCTCAAGAATTTAGAAGGAAAAATATTTGAGTAGGAACAGCAGTCCTTTGACATACTTTTCTCATTTTGTTTTTAGGATAAGTGCACGAATTTTGTGAAAATCGTTTATGTTAGGATCCAATATTTATTGTGTTGATGATTCGGGTGGTCTTGGATGATCAAAATACATGTTAGCCATTAGAGAGAGAAAGTTAGAGAGTTGGGTGTTTTCTTGGTAGAGATACCTACAAAATTGTAGAATATTAGATTGAAAAGCACCACCCCTTCCATGGATGGAAGGGGTATTTATGTTACATGAAATAACTAATTCCATCGGGCTCAGGGATCGTAAAGCACCCGCCTTCCTCCACGGTGTTACACTAAACTATTCTAATGCCATCACTAACTAATAAACTACTAAATAACTTAACAAACGCATACGCCTACTAGAGCAATATATGCTAGACTTATAATTGGGGACACACACTAACATGGAATTTTCTAAATTCCACTCCCCTTAAGGGAGGTTCCCATGAATACATTTTGCATCCTAGCATTCTATCTTTTTGTTCTAGTTCGTCAGAACTACAATTCTTCAAATTCGCATTCTTTGTGCTTATAGCGATTCTTCAAAGTCCAGATAGATTTGTACTTTTAGTGAGGCCTTTAATCGATCCACATCTTTGATGATCTTTGAACTTTCTTGAGATCATCACCACGTGAAATCTCTCGATCACCCTTTGTTGTGTTGCCATCATGTGAAGTTGACTTCGGACCGACATGCTCACACTTTGGATCATGACATCTTTCCATGTAGGGCTTAAAGCTTCAAGATATTGCAACAGCCAGCACGAACATAGTATAGAAATATCTAAAGTTATGTAGATATGCACTATGATTTCGATTAAGTGTGGATGCCGTGAGCATGCGGTTTGGATTGACTCCTCACTGATTTTCAACCGCAATCCGTCCAAATGTACCCAAAACAAAGTTAGCATAAACACACAAAGTGTCTTTGATCACTTTCGCTGAATTGAGGTATGGCCCACGGTTCTCGCTGATCGATAAGCACCGCCTTCGGATCGGTAGGATTCTAGAATCTCCTTGACAGTTTCGCCAAGTTTGTAGTCGCTTCAAACCGAACGCCTCAAAGAAGACAACACGGAGTGAGTGAACCAAATGAATTGAGATTCACCGATTGATGAAAATGATTTGAAAACAATCGCGTATTGCTTGGAAGAAAGAGTTTTGCAATACAATGAAGGTTTTATGAGAAAGATCAATTTTCAATCAAAATACTTTTTGTATTGAAAAGAGTACACATTCGATGCGTTAGAGAAAAGAAGATTCACACATCGAACGGTTTTTCCAAAAGCATTTTTTCAATCAGAGATACTTTTGAATTTGAAACATATAACAACATTCGACGTATAGAAAAGAAAGATTTGCACATCGAACGGTTTTTCCAAAAGTATCCGTCAATCCATTTCTTGGACCAAGGTTGATTCAAGAGTGAATCGCCCATCGCTTTCTATCCATTGTCACAGGTTGATCTATAGAATAGATCTCACATGCCACCCACCAAGAGCTTGTTTGATGTTGGCTCTAGAAGGATTTCCATCTTCATTGTGAATATGTTTACATATCACTCGGATGTTCTCGCACAAGGATAACGTAGGACTCTTAATATATACTTACTTTCCACATTATGTGAAACAACAAGTCTTCAAGAATTTTAGTGTCCTAATGAGATATTGTGGATGATCTCTTGGCTCTAGACTCATTCGTGCACATTTGGTTCCTATGCCGGAGACTAGGGAGAGGGTCTCCTTCTTCAATATCAACAATCTCTAAGAGAAAGTCGATAGATTATGTAGGTTCCCCGTGAGAATGAAACAAGTCCTTTTAAGAGGAACTTGAGTAGTTTGGGTTTAGTGCAAGCGTCACTGGGTCCATGACGCCTTGTCTTCAATACCGTTACCTTGGTAACAACCAGAGCATATGTATTGAACCCTTCACTCTAAGGTTGAATTATTGGAGGGCTATTTCTTTTCACCCTTTTCACATTCAGTTCTTTTCATTCTTCAACCCTTCCGCTATGAGACTTCATAACTAGAACCTTGTTGGGTTTATTTCCAAGCATCAGCTCTGCCTCACCGAGACTCTTCCCATATTCTCATTTTTCTCCTTTTTCAATATTCCTAAGGACTCTACACTATCTAGTGGATTGTCCCTGGAAGATCCCTCCGCTCTGGCGGATCGGAACAAATACCTAACCTCACCATCCTTATATCTCCATGCATAAAGTAAAATGGTAGGTCTTTTGTTACAGTTCATTCTTCCTTGAAACCAATTGAAAATCATTTGGAAACAATCAAGGTACTGTGATAATGAGATCAAAGCATTTTGTACCTTAATTGTTTTGATCATTTAGAAATGCACCCCCTCAACATGTGCATATGATTTAGAAATTGTTTAGCACATGGAGGCAAGAGGACTTTGAAATATTTCTTTGATCACAATTTTCATACGAAAAAGCCATTTGATTTTCTTGGTAAATTCTCTCCCTCAATATGTGCATAGGATAAGAGAAATCATTTTAACACATAGAGGCAAGAGTTCTTTGGAAGCACATCCACGATCACAAAAGCCATTAAGAAAACCATTTGAAAACTCAATCAAGGTACTTATGTTAAAACATAAAAGCTTTTGTACCTCGATAGTTTATTTTCTTTTAAAATGCTCCCCTCAATATGTGCTTCGAGATTCAAAGCTTAGCACATATGAGGAGCAAATGCACCATTGAATCAAAACGATCACCTTTTATCAAATTTCATTATTAAATCACAAATTCTCCCCGATCAAAAATATCAAACCCTTTGAGATTTTGGATCCCAAGTGATTTAATTAGGTTTAGAAAACATGGGAGAAAATGTGGCCTTGTTTAAATACTCATCCGTTTTGGATAAATCCTCCTCCTCAACATGTGCATTGTGTATTTGAAATCGCTTTGGCACATGGAGGCGGAGGCCTTTGAAGGACTAAACACCAATTCCATTTAAAAAGATTTGAGATTTAAATCACGATCTCTCCCCCGATCAAAAATATCAAACCATTTGAGATTTGTGATCCCAACTGATTTAAATCATTTAGAAAATTTGAGGAAAGACGTGGGCAAGATTTTATTTTGAAAAATGAGATAGGACCATTTTAATACATTAAAGATTGTTAGTGTCAGGTATGATAGTTTTAAGAGATCTTTTAGTAAAATAAAACAATTTCACAATCAAACAAGAACAGTAAAAATTTCATTTTGAAAGACCTTGATTCTAAAGAAAAATCATACCATGACATAACATTAAATCTTTAGATCACCATTTATATTGTACAGCGAAATTTTGTGAAGAAATATTGTTTGAAAATGTTTTATTTTAAATCACTCTCCCCTCAATCCATGACATAAGTCAATAATTGAGTGACTTAGGTTTTGATAACATGAAGTCCGGTGATTTTCAAAAATTAGTCCAATATATTTTCAAAACAATATTTTCCATTTTCAAAACAATTTAATCAAAATTATTTAAAATTGTTTAAACTTATCCTCGCACAAAGATACGTTAGGTGGTTGAGAAGTCATTGTTGTTGCTGTAGGGCTTGGAAGAAAACCGTCACTATGCAGTGAGACTTCTTCTACGTTGCATTTTGAATGCCAATCGAGGTCAAATTAAGCTCCGCTTTCTTCAATCACTTAGAAGAAAACCATCTGCGATGTTGAGACCTCTTACGTTGCATTTATGCCAACTCTCACGAAGTCCAATTAAGTTCGCTTTCATTTGTCAACCCAAGATATAGTTACCCTTTCCTCGGCATCCAATCATGTTCATTATGGGATCCGGATCGGAACATTCTATATACCAATAAACTGCATATGTTAGTGAACACACATACAATATATGGTGGTCGACATCACCCAAACAACAATCGACTAATAAAAGTCAATTCAACATAACAATCGATCATATAAGGCATTGGGTATATGTGTTAATCAAACTCTAATCATCTAAACCTAACAATCATATCCTAAATTCCTAGTCCTTCAACATAGGCAAATATCATTTTAATTAAGCACTAGGATAATTAAGAAAACTCGTTAGATGATATAGATTTGAAAACATTCTCCCCCTCAATCAATGACTCATTTTATAAAAGATTTAAAAGCGTACCAAGTCATTGATTGAGTTTTCAATTATATAAAAACTCATCTGATTGATTTTCAAGCAACTCATTTTCCACCATTTTGAAATACAAATATTTTTCTCAAGAATTTTAGACGAAAAACATTTGTGTAGAAACAGTCCTTCTCGACATACTTTCCTCAAATTTGTTTTAGGATAAGTGCACAATATTTTGAAAATATGTTTAGCGTAGCACTTTCCTTTCTTGAAAACGGGTTGCTATCTCAAATAATAACAAGCCATAGTTTTAAGCACCGCCATACCAAGTAACCGCAGCCATTTTTGAAGCTGGGTTACAAATCAAATAACTGTAGCCATATTTTGAGATTATGTTTAAGAAATATTTACACCTCCTGCTCAACTTCATCTAAAGTCCCGTGCCATTATTGAATGACATTTCTAAGACCGTAGATGTTATCAATACCAGAAGACATGTCTTGAAAACATATTTTTGGTATTTTTCAAATTTTCTGATTTTTATGGGTTTTTGAAGATTTTATATTTTTCTATTTTGATTTTGTTGGTTTTATATTTTTGTATTTTCTTTTTGTTGGTTTTATATTTTTGTATTTGGTTTTTAATAAATATATACAAGGATAGAGAAGATGATATAGTAAAAGAAGATGATGATACGAGTACCGAGATAAGGATATCAAGCACCGTTGTTGAAGATAGAAGTCATCATCTCTAAACATTCACCACCAAAGCTTCGAGGCTCTGAATAGAAGAGAACATGAGCCTATGAGAAAGAGAGACTTTTGCCTTCCCCCAAACCGAAAACCATTAGATGAGCAGATTCAAGCTCTATTTCAAGCTTGCTTTAGCCGTGCACAAAGAAGCACACCATTATCATGAATCCGCCGCCCATTTAAGAACGATAATCAAGGTTCTCCGTTCGGGTTATATCATCCAAGAAGAACAACGTATCATCCCACACATAAAATAATCTTCTCAAATTTCACAACCACCGAAGTCGAAGCAATCCATTCCAAAAGGTGTCAAGAGAACAATTCCACCAAGTAGTTGAATTGATGTAGCTTTGTATAATGCTCAGAACTCAATACACATACTGAAGACAAAGAAACTTATACCATCAAGTAGCGTGAGATATCCAATAGCCAAAGAATAACCTCTGTATACTTTTCTCTCCCCAAGAAAGTGTATGAAGCTCAAAACCCGGTACCAATGCCCAAAGAGAGAATAACCGATAACATTGAAGAAGCAGCCAATCATCGATTATCTCATGGATGACAATCTCGGGATGTTCACTCCGAATAAGTGATTAACTCAAGTGAGATTGTACTGAAGGCCCCCAATGTACACAATTCCCTTCTCATGAATGCGAACAGCATCATCACACACTTGTGTACCTCTTTTATCATCAGAAACTAACTCTTCCATCTCTTCCCCACATAGTTGGAATAAGAACACTAAACGCCATGAGTCAAACTTGAGTTTCTCTGTAATGACAATATCTCCCGGATATCTTCAATCACTTAGAAGTATTAAGCTCATCAAGATTACCGTATAGATGTGTCTCCTTCCCCCTTCAGGTTTTGATACTTCTGAATCAGAACTCTATGTAAGTCCGCATACATGAAATCTGAGAAGAACACCGGTAATCTTGTGGGGAATCAACATGTCAGTAGAATGTGAGCAAGTCTAATTGGGGATTAAATCAGACCTTTCACCCTTCCCCAATTAGTGCTCTCCCCAAACCGACAACTGCTTGATAAATGCCTGCATTAAGAAGAAGTCTTTGGATAATCAAATGCAACTCGCCTTTAGTCTTCTAACATATAGCGTAAAATGTAGAACGATCAGACTCGACCTTCTTCAAGGTTGTCCAGTTGGGGAATAGATAGTTAACATCTTCGACTCACCAAAACACAAGAACATCACCAAAAAGCATCCCAATTAACTTACATCTTGCAAATCCCCAACTAAGATCTCTCCCAATCAAACAAGAATAGAAAGATGTTCATCAAGGAAATCAGCAATCAGCCTGCAACGAACACACAAATGGAAACACCAGCAAACAATCACATCAAACAAGAACAGAGGTTGTTCGAATCATCATGTTGATGTGCACGTAGCATTAATCGAAGCACTTTGTCAATAAACTCATATCAGCCTTGTGAAGATGTCAACTAACGCTCTAGAAGAAACGCCATGTAAAGATGACCCGATAAGAAGAAGCTCGGTTCTTACATGAGTTTAGATCCGTTTGACCATTTATTCTCAGATATCGATCAACCATGCAGAATTATCATACTTTCTTCCCCTCAAGAATTGCATACGGAGATGCCATTAAGCAAGTGAATATCTTCAACATGTAGTCTATTCACACTTCTCCCGCAAAATTAGCATAGATGTCGCCATCGCATTATAGTTGAGCAAGTGGAATAAGAAACAATCAACATTAGCCGGTTCACTTGATAATAGAAAGCATGGGAAAAGTATGAAGCATGTTGATGAGAATGGTCATAATGAGAAGATTTCTTCTTCTAAGATAATGCTTGAAGCGTACACATTTCTTTCTTTAGAACGAGGCATGAACTGATGTGTTCATACGTCATAAGAAGATTTCTCTTCTTCAAAGATAAAGCGCATCAAACGTACACTTTTCTTTTCTTTAGAGTACGAGGCATGAACTGTTGTTCAACGTCATAAGAAGATTTCTTTGAAGATAATGCGCACTGAACGCATACATTTCTTTTCTTTAGAGTACGAGGCATGAACTGTTGTGTTCATACGCCATAATCTCTCTCTTTTCAATCTCTTGGCAAAACAAGTAATCAACCCCATTATCATTCAAGAGGCTCTTTGTCGTGACAAATGATGGGAACAACCAAGATGATGAATTTGACCCAAGTAAACTAACTCAACTCGTGACTTAAACTTGCACATATGTAACAAAGAGCGTGCCGAATTCATGCCCATTTAAATCTCTAAGTACTCTATACTCTTCAACCAACCAACCATCAAGTAATAGACGTACATCACCTCTTGAAAATCCACAATTCAATGTGACACTTAGCACTACAACGTAACTCCTTAAAGTGATAGTTATTTTGTAGTGGTAAGAGCCCAATTCCCCCAAGTGGTAAAAGAAAAGGTAAAGGACACCCAACAATAACTAGATTTCCAAGTCTTCGTTTATGATAATAAGCTCGAACAAGGATCATGAAGAATCTTCATCCAACCATCCCCGATACCTTCAGATACTAAGTACACTCGCCCGTGATATTTCACTTCAACCTCAAATAAATAATAGTGAATTAAATCCGTTGTCACATCTTGTTAAAAGCTCAAATCTAGCCTCCTTTGATCTTTAAGTGAACTTTGATAATGGTTTCATCCCACCATGGTTAAAAGCAGAACCCCGTAAAACCATTTAATAACCAAACCGCCATGACGAATATCCAAACACACATCCAATTCATGAAGTACACCCTTTATCCTTTCAAGCGTAAACCGTAGCACCAAAGATCGAAAAGATCCCGAAATACACTTTTCTTCTCCGTGATGGTTCCATCAATAACGGATTTTACAATTCTATGGTTTAAACCAAGAAATAGATCTTTTCAAGGATTTTACAAAACCAAGAATAAACCGTAAGATAGATCCGGAAATGCACTCTATTATTATCAGGATGTTTCCATTGTCACGGGATTTTACAAGTCTATGATTTAAACCGAGAAATAGGTTCTTTCGCTGGATTTTACAAAATCAAGACAAAACCGTAAACAATGTCAGCTTGAATATGTTATGACAACTTTGGTTTCAGTGAATATCCTTTTGGGGAACATGCAGATGTTCATCAACTGTTTATTATCCAACATCATCAATAACATCAACCATCCAATCAACACATTGGTAAACACATCATTCACGCATTCTGTCGGCTATTGTAGTGACCACATGGAGAAGTAAACCCGATATACCAAACTTGATCATGAAGTAGAATTCCCCATTGTTCTTAAACTTGTACTCATCCTTGTGAAAAGAAACGGTGTACCCAATGTACAAAACCTCTTGACGTATCCTCAATTGCGTGAGACACCGAAGTGATAGCTACGTTGTGGGTTAAGCGAGAAAGAATCACAAGCGTAACTAAATAGCCAAGTCTTTATCACACTCAAATAAACGCCCAAACAAGTCATCATCTTCGCAAGGGTAGAAAGAAAGAAGATAAATAATAAACGCTCAAAAACCTCACTTCAAATTCAAATAACAAATACCAGCAACCAACTCCGAGTCACATTAATTAATCATCAACCAAGTTGACATACAATACTTTGTGAAAATGTATAAACCAAAGTATCAAACCGCATAGCCCAACAAATTTCAACATCAACCCAAATCTCATCAACTCACATCAAAACACATAGACAACTCTTCAACAAATCCATCTCATCCAAATCTCATAAGATCACAAATTATCAAGTCAAGCCCATGTTAATTCAAACCCGATCCAATTTCATTAGATTAAAAGACTGTTAAAATATGCCCACGCAAACTTAGCTCAAGACGTTCATGAAATGAATGACGCAAATGGGTCCATTAACAACTAAATTTCGGTTCATAGTTACGACCCATAATGACTTGATATTCTTGACAATATTATCATAATAAGTGATCCACGAGGCACTTGGATCCAATTTTATTCTCACCAATATAGCTCAAGTAAATATGTGATTCACGACAAGAGAACTTGATATTCACCACAATGCACTCGGATCCTATATTATTCTTACCAATATAGCTCAAGTAAATATGATGCATTTAGATGAGGCCCATGTCCAAAACTCTCCAAGTCCAAAATAAAAGTATTACATGGTCGGCCCATCAAGACATATAACAGACCCCATCCAAATCCACACTTACCCTAAACTTAACGGGTATAAAACTCCCACTTAATCACCCTCATGCCCTAAAAATTCTCATACATCCAAACCCTAATCTCTTATCAAATCCTCCGCCCCCCACTTCTCAGCTATCAAACACTAATACAACCCAAGAAAAATGGCCCTATCTTCATCACTTTCCCACTTCGCTTATAGTGTTTATCACACCTTCAATCCTACTCATCTATCACACACCGCTTTCTCAAAACCCAATACAATATCCCTTGAATCTAAACTCCAAAACCAACTAATCCAAAACATACAAATAATATAACCACAAGGACCATCTTGCTCGCCACAGGGATGGCTCGAGCCTTGCATACACGCCACAGGGATGGTATTGGTCCTTCATCAACGCCATAGAGATGGTTTCCGTTTAGAGATGGTAACAAGATTAAAAACAGCTTCAAGGTCCTTTTGAAAGGGTCTCGGGTAAGATTTAAGTTATGTTTAGAGATCTTGTGTCATAACGAATCAAAAGAAATGATTATAACGATATTGTTATCAATCTTTCTTTACATATTCGGATAGAAACGAAGCTAAGCTTTGGAAAACTATGATCGATGAAGATAATAATTTTGTGTAAAAGTCCTTGAATACATTTGTTTCTATACAAGGCACGGATTAAATATCTGAGATCTCGTTGTATTTTAGATAGGTTCGAGTCTTGGATGGGATTGTGACAATAGGTTAGAACAGTTGTTGGTGGATGGACATATGGGATTAGGATAGTAAATGATTATCAACTGCATTTGGGTCGGTTAATCTTCCATTTCATAACTTTTGACTGATGATGTTTGGAATAACCCGAGGTCCATTGATTTTTGTATTTGGTTGTTGTTTTGGTGTTTGCTATTTGATGTTGGTCATTTGGTCGTGGTCTGCATTCTTCTTCTACCTTTCTGTTGTTAGTCGCTATCCATCTATTGGAGTCAAGTCGCTAGATAATGAGCCAAGTCGCTAGCATAGCCAACTCGCTAGCATAGCCAAGTCGCTAGCATAGCCAAGTCGCTAGCATAGCCAAGTCGCTAGCATAGCCAACTCGCTAGCATACCAAGTCGCTAGCAAAGTTGACTCAATAGTAAACTCGCTTTGAAAACATTGTATCTGGACATCTTTTAAGGACAACTCGCTAGCATGAATATATGAGTTTTCCGATGAGTTTTACCGACCGCTTTTCCGGGCCACCAAATAAACCAGTAAAAGTTGCATAAGATGATACTTTTGACTGTTTTGACCATGAAAAGTTACCAGAAAACCATTAGGACCACAAATATATGACCATATTGACTATTTTGATTGTTATGCACAAATACATGACCAACTTCAAGGCTTGTGCAGAAATATTTGGACAGAACAACGTGATAAGACATAATTTTACCAATAAAGGATAACTGAAACCATGTAAAACACTGTTTATCATAATATTTGGAAAAACTTTATCCGCCAAGACAAAGAGTACAAACAAACAGCCACAAACACGATTTAAACCGCAAGAAATCATCAACACACCATAACCTTGGCTCTGGTACCAATTGTTAGGATCCAATATTTATTGTGTTGATGATTCGGGTGGTCTTGGATGATCAAAATACATGTTAGCCATTAGAGAGAGAAAGTTAGAGAGTTGGGTGTTTTCTTGTAGAGAGTTGCTTCACCAGAATATTAGATTGAAAAGCACCACCCCTTCCATGGATGGAAAGGGTATTTATAGTTACATGAAATACGACCTCCCATCGGCCTGTGGATCGTATATGATGGGTAAAGACCCGCCCTTCCTCCCACGGTGTTACACTAAACTATTTACGCTACTACTAACTAATAAACTACTAAATAACGTAACAAACTACACGTCTACGAGCTAACATATGCTAGACTTATAATTGGGGTGACCGACACTTTAACATGGAATTTTCTAATTCCTCAGTTTAAGCGTAGCACTTTCCTTTCTTTAAAAGAGCGGGTTGCTATCTGAAATAATAGCCAAGGGTTTAAGTAACGGTTACAATGGAAGTAACTGTAGTTAGTTTAAGCACTGGTGGCACCAAGTAATCAGCAATATTTTTAGACATGTTTTGAAAAGAATATTTACACTTCCGCCTAACTTCATCTAGGCCGTGTCATTATTGAATGACATTTCTAAGACCAGATGTTATCGACATCTGTAAGACATGTCTTGAGAAAACATATTTTTGGTATTTTCAAATTTTTTCTGATTTTATGGATTTTTGTTGGTTTTATAATTTTCTATTTTCTTTTTCCTGGTTTTTATATTCTTGTATTTTGTTTTTGATAAGTATTTATAGAGATATATATAGTTTGGTGAAGATGATGATACGAGTAACGAGATAAGGATATGAAAATTCAAGAAGATAGAAGTCATCATCCCTAAAACTTCACCACCAAGATCTTGCTCGCATTGAAGAAAGAAATTGAACCATCTGAAAGTGAGACTTTGGACTCCCCAAACCGAAAATCCTTAGTTGCAGATTCAAAGCTTTCTTTCAAGATTCCCTAGGGTACACAAAGAAGCACACAATTATCATCGAACTTGCTGCTCCTTTTAAGAATAATCATCGTGATTCAATGTTTCTGGTTATATCATCCAATAGAAGAACAGCAACGCTTTCATCCCACGCAATAACTCTTCTCAAATTTTTCATCAAGTCTAAGGCCCATTCTGTCCCTATCGTAGTTGAATTATGCAGTCAGTCTCTTAACTAGATCCACAACTCGAAGTGAAACTTTTACCATAGGATAGTGTAAGTGAAGTCTCTTGAGAAAACCTGGGTAATTCGAATGCCCAAAGAGAGAATAACCGATAACATTGAAGAAGCAGGTCGGTTCATCAATGATATCTCTCTCAAGGATGACTATCTCTGCGGATGTCAACTCTGAATAAGGATTATATCTCTAAATCAATGATTAAGCACTCAAGTGAAACAACTGAGGCCCCGTGTACATAATATCTTCCCTGATGATTGCATAGCATCGAAATCATCACACTTGTGTTCTCTTTTTATCACAAGAAACTAACTCTTCCATTTCTTTCCCCACATAGTTGGAATAAGAACACTAAACGCCATGAGTCAAACCTTGAGTTTATCTGTGGTATTACAATAGTCTTCCGGGATATCTTCAATCACTTACAAGTATTGTCTCATCAAGATTACTCGCATAGATATTGTCTCCTTCCCCTTGCTGGTTTTTGATACTTCGAATCAGCAACACCTGTAAGCCCATAATAGAAATTGAGAAGAACAACATAAGCTCATATGTATCTGAGAATCAACTTGCTAAAGAAATATTGAGCATTTCTAATTAAATCTGACATTTCACTCTCCCCAATTAGTGCTCTCCCTAACGATAATCTGTATGATAAATGCTCGATTTAAGAAGTCTTTATATCATTAAATGCAACTCGTCTTTGTAAGTTCTAACATGAGCAAAAATGTAGAATAGACTCCTAATCTTCTTCAAGATTGTCCATTAAATCGTTAAAATCTTCAACTCACCAAATGCATTCCTTAACTTATAAATAGCAAACCCCTTAACTCAAATCCTCCCAATCAAACAAAGAAGAAAGATGTTCATCAAGGAAATCAGTCCTGAACCTGAAGCACTTTGTCATTAATCAAATCACCTGCAAGAAGTCAACCAACGACTCTTTGAAGAAACTCCATGTAGAAATGACCCGATAGGTAGAAGTCGATTCTTACATGAGTTTGCCGCCGACCATTTATTCTCTAACATCAATCAATCATGCAGAAGTTCACTTCTTCTTCTTCCCCCTCAAGATTGCATACGGGATGCCATTCTTGATTAAACAGTTATTTATCTAAATGTATTCTATTCACACTTCTTCCCCGCAAAATTAGCACATGATGTCGCCATCATCATTATGGGTTATGCAAGTTAATAAAAAGTACGTAGTTCGGTTCACTTGATACTGAAATGCTTATGGAAAAGTATAGCGAAGCCGATGAGGAATGGTCATAATAGATTTCTCTTCTTTCAGAAGATAATGCGACCTAAGCGCATAACATTTCTTTTCTTTGAAGTACGAGGCTTGAACTGTTGTGTTCAAACGTCATAAGAAGATTTCTTTTCTTTCGAAGATAAAGCGCACTGAAACGTACACCTTTTTCTTTTAGAGTACGAGGTTTGAACTGTGTGTTCAAACGCATCTCTCTCTTTTCATCTACTCTTGGCAAACGATAATCCACCATCATCATCTAGGCTCTTTGTCGTGATAGCTGATGGAGAAACCCAATATGATGAATTTGACCTAAGTAAACCCGAACTCGTGACTTAAACTTTGCACATATGAATAAAGAGCGGTGCCATTTCCATTAGAATCTAAGTACTGCACTCTATACTCTTCAACCAACCAACCATCAATTATAGACACGTACATCACCTCTTGAAAATCCACAATTGAATGTGACACGAGCATTACAACGAACTCCTTAAAGTGATAGTTATTGTGGTGATAAGAGCCCAATTTCCAAGTGGAAACAAAAGGAAAGGTCACCTAACAATAACTAGATTTCCAAGTCTTCATTTTTGATAATAAGCTAGAACAAGGATCTACAAGAATCTTCATCCAACCATCCCCGATACCTTCGATACTAAGTATCTTTCCCGTGATATTTCACTTCAACTTCAAATAATAGTGGATTAACGCCGTGTCACATCTTCTGGTTAAACGCCAAATCGGGCTCCTTTGACGTTTTTAGTGAACTATGATAATGGTTTTCATCCCGACCATGGTTAAAAGCACAAAACCCCGTAAAACCATGTAATAACCAAACTGCCATGACGAAAATCCAAACACATATCCAATTCATGAAGTACACCCTTTTATCCCTTCTTCGGTAGAAACTGAAACCAGCATCAGATAAGACTTCGAAATACACTTTCCTTTCTCCAGGATGGTTCATCATCACTGGATTTTACAATTCTATGGTTTAAACTGAGAAATAGTTTCTTTCGCGAGATTTAAGCCAAGAATAAACCAAGATAGATCCGAAATGCACATTACTTTTAACCGATATTTTCATTGTCACGGGATTTTACAAGTCTATGATTTAAACGAGAAATAGATTCTTTCGTATTTTTACAAATCAAGACTAAACCGAAAACAATGTCAGTTTGAGGTGTGTTATGAACAACTTTGGTTTCGGTGAATATCTGTTTTAGGGGAACATACAGCGGTTCATCAACGGTTCATTCTTCATCTTCAACAATATCATCAACAATTCTTTACCCATATGTAGACAACTTCACAAACCATACTAAGTCGATTATAAATTACTTTTCCCTGGAGGTTGACCGTAAAACATCAGCATTATCGTTTCTCCCCATGATGGGTTTGAACAGCATCATAATGTGTACGACCATTTGCATGAAAAGTTCTTGTCATAAGCAAACATCTTGAAAAATCGTGTATGACGTTGAAGATTCTTGAAAAATCATTAACATTCATTGGTGACGAATATCTCATGGGAATTGCTGATCACATCACTGCCATTAAATACTTTGGTAAATACACCATTCACGAACTCTGACGGCTATAGCAATGACCACATGGAGAAATAGACCCGATATCCCAAACTTGAACATGACGAAAAATTCCCTAGATTTGTTACTTAAGCTTGTACTAATCCTTGTAAAGAAGAAACGGTGTACCCAATGTACAAAACCTCTTGACGTATTCTCAACCGCGTAAGACACCGAAGTGATAGCTAGTGTGGGTTGGTGAGATAGAATCACATAACTAAATAGCCAAGTCTTTATCACACTCAATAAACGCCCAAACAAGTCATCTTCGCAGAAGGGTAGAAAGAAAGAAGACGAAATAAGTAAACGCGCCCGGAAAACCTCACTTCAAAGCCAAATAAGAAATACCGTACACAAACCCCGTAGTCAACCGTGTTCAACTTTCATTTCAAGCCGTAACATAATATTCTCTGTGAAAATGTATAAATCAAAGTATCAAACCGCATAACATAACGACTCTCATCATCACACTAAATCTCATCATCAAATCTCTTCAACAAAACTCATAATCACACCAAATATCAACATCAAATCTCATTATCGGATATCAATTCAAACCCATATCCGGCTTTAGTTGTTTTCACGTCATTTGGCCCAATTACAATATCCAAGCAAATCAGCTTATGACCAAACATTAATACCCGATCCAGTCCATTCAAATAATCCCACTCTATTTTATCACAAATACATCACACTCGATCCATTTAACAACCCATCGTCATACAAAACTCATACCGGATATCAATTCAGGCCCATATCCGGTTTTATCATTTAATATTCATTCCAAATAATAACTCAACCTTACTTGGTCCATACTCGATCCAATGAAACACATTCAATTCATCTATATAAAAATGAAACCCGATTCATTATTTTTCGATCAAATGAATAACCTCGACATGCAGTCCAATCCGAAAAATAAAAGCCACTTATCAAATCCACATTATTCAATTTCACTACATGAATAATCACTACCCGATTCATTATTCAATTTCACGTCCAAATAAAGTGATTAACCTGTAGTCCAACGCGAGACCATTAAACGGCCCATGTTCAATTCGAATACATTCACAAGACCAAATCTAAATCCAGGAGGCCCATAATGATTTAATCTATAAAACGCACTACCCTAATTTCCGGGTATAAATCGCACACTTCTCACATATCCTCAAACCCTAATAATATTCACCAAAAACACCCCTATCAACAGTAACTAATCTCTCATCATTTCCAACATAAATCAATAATCCGCCTCATTTTTCTTGAATCTGTATCACGTTCCAGCAGTGTCAACAATCCCTAATCATACGCAATAAATTAATCCTCCATTATCCTTATATATTACTCACAAATGATCGAATAGGTGTTTGATTTCAGACACAAGACAACTCATATGAGTTCATCCTCGCCACATAGATGGCTCGAGGGTGTTATGTGACTGCCACAGGGATGGCTTTTCGATGGTAGGTTTATCATTCATGTTTTCCGTTTTGATTTCTTTTAATTAAATGAATTGAGATGAGAAACAAACATAATTATTGTTGTTTCTTGTCTGAATGATTCGAATAATAAAAAGAAGGCAAACCTTCAAAAAGGATCAATGATGTATTCGAAAGTTGTTGTATAGATCTCTTAATATCTATGTGTTTGAACAACCACACACAACTACAAAACTGAGATCGGATTTATTCTTTCATTAATGTATTTGATTCTTGATTTTGAGCATTGGTTAGAGACTTTGATCCAACGACCCTAGAAAGGGATTTTAACAAGTGTTATGAATCCATTTTCTTTAGTGTGTCAAAAATAATTGAAGTAATACTTCACAACTAGATCAATGAAGACTATCTTTTGTGGTGGTGTGGATCTGAAAAATAGGTCATAAAATCGTTATACCACGAACATAAGATTCTGAGATCTTGCATATGTGTAGTGACATGTATTTCTTCTTTAATATTGTGTTTCGAATCGAGACATGTTAGGTATAGATTAGTCTTATTTGTTGATGAAATTAGATTGACGGTGGTAGATGTTGTTGAATGTTGTTGAGTTGATTCGTACAAGTTTGTGATGATTATAGTAGACCAAATGTTTTATTAGTGATATGTATGATGAAGAAAAGCAACATGCTTTGATACGGATGTTTTGTTAGATTTGTAAATGATTGTGATGGTTGTGATGTCTGATTGATGATCAAATGATGTCTTGTGGTTGTGATATTAGAAAAATGTGATTGTTTAGATCGTGTTAAACTACACCAATGTAGAATCAAAACGTAGTCAATATATTTTGACAAGCCACAACTTTCATATAAATCACATCTTTCTTCCAAAAATGCACCCTTTGTATGCTAAATCGCATCAAGTTTTTCCTTCAAAACGCACCACCCCGGATAACAAACTGCATACCCTTGTTGTTCAAACCGCAGTAGACTCTCAACAAACTGCTTTTTACCCAAACCGCTTCTTAAATTAACAAACCGCATACCATAATTTTGACAAAACGCATTTGACTTTAACAAACCGCAGTTGACCTTTGACCCAATATTAACAAACCGCATCCTGAGTCAAAACTCAGTTGACTAAGTCAAACTGCTCATATAAATCGCATCCTTAGTCAAATCGCAGTTGACTCAGTAGTCAAACCGCATACAATATCATTTAACAACAAAACGCTTCAGATTCGCTGAATCTGGACAAAACGCAGTCAAAACTGTCGATTTCAGTGACAAACCGCATACGAGACGACGAATATGGATAGTATCAAACCGCATACAAGAAATCATCAGCAAAACGCATCCAGGAACTCGCCAAAAACTGACCAGAATCATGACATTATAAAACCAATTTGAACATGCTTAAAAACTGCTTTAACAACTTCTTTAACAAACAGATTCAAACAAGTAATAGTCATTTCACAGTTTGCTTAAAAGCACCAAATATCACTTGATAAAAACTGTTTAAACGCGAATCCGTATAAACCATCATCAAAACATATCAAACCACATCAAAAGGCACATCAAACTTGGTATATAACATGAATCGACCAACACACAACCAACACTAAGTTTTAACAAACCATACACATCAAACAGCATCCAAGAATCAAGCAAACCGCATACACAAACTCACTAAAAACCATACGAATCATCAAAAAACAACAAAAACCTAGGCTCTGATGCCAATTGTAGGATCATACATATTATGTTGTTTGATGATTCGGGTGGTCTAGGATGGTGATGATACAAGTAATCCATGTTTAGAAAGTGGATGAGATGAGAGGGTGTTAGGAATTAGAAATTCCCGGTATTAAAGAGTCGGTCACCTCAAGTATATGTAATCGTTAGAATGCTCGTAGTCATAGTTATATTTAGTTAAGTAGTATTTTGTTAAGTAACACCGTGGAGGACCGGACGGGTCTTACCCACTGTATGCCCGATCCATGCTTTTGTTGCACGTGCTTATGTAAGACGATAAATACTCTCTACCTCCCAAGGTAGAGAGTTGGAGCTCATAATAATATCTTTCACTTTCTCTCACTAAGTTCCCTAAACCTCAAAATTTCTCTCTCTAGAATTCCACTTATTCGCCCACTTGTGTTAATGGTTTGATGTGTTTGTGAAATCCATATCCCATAATTGGTATCAAGAGCCATGGTTAGATCATATCTTGCACATCTTTGGATTTCTAGTGGTTTTAGGTGGTTTTTGAGTTTGAAAAAGTTTAGTGGTTTTTGCATCATTTGGTTGATTTCTTGTGTTAAAGTTTGGATTTTGTTAGTACTTTTATGTTTAGAATCATCACAAGTGTGTAGGTTTCATCTTGGTAAGCTTGAATCATCTGGTTGGGTTGTTTTGGATTGAAAAGTGACTTATATGGTTTTTTTTCATAGCTGACTTAAACTCACGGATTACTTTCTGGAGCGACTTGCTTTACAAATTTGTAGCGAGTTACAGTATTAAACCTAGCGACTTAGATCTAGCGATTTACAGTACAAGTAGTGGACTCTCCACTACGGTTAGCGACTTGGTGGTAGCGACTTGATCCATGAGTGCTCTTTAGCTTAATTTCAGACTTTAGCTTAATTGAAAGTAGCGACTTGCTGCCAAAATTTTGCTAGCGACTTGAGGCTTAGCGAGTTACTACTTAGCGATTTGCATTTGTCTAGCGACTTGGGACTCTAGCGACTTAGTGGTAGCTTAATTAAGTGTTAGCGACTTGGTGCATTATCTTCTAGCGACTTGGGTGATTGTTTACTGGTTTTCTCGATTTAGTAAAATCCCATGAAAAATCTATTTCTCGGTTTAATCATAGAGTTATAAAATCCCGTATTATATGTTAACATGTCTACCAACGTTCCTACTATCATCTCCACTGTTGCAGGATGTTCAAGCACCGATCGATACTCGTCCACCCATGCTTGACAGAACTGACAACGCATTCTGGGCTTAAACGAATCAAATTGTACTGCCTTGGAAAGGAAAATGGTGT